>BSBM01000242.1:1112500-1712500 GCA_027924585.1 Larix kaempferi | reverse complement strand
GCTATGACTCTAGGTCAATGCGTCAGAGTAGATGAGTCATCGTCGATGAGCCACAACCTTCCTATGAGAAGTCAATGGGGACCTTCCCTACAAGCACGATCCCAAACAGTGATTTAAATGATATGTAATGAGAATAGAATGACACTATGGAATGGCCGACACATGAGGTCAAGGAAGCTATAAAATGACTGACACAAGCTATATCGTTGAGCATTGAGCACGACACAATAGTGACATGGGAAACTTTTAGACAAATGGACCAATGATATAAATCTGCACTGTAGGAGACAATGACAGATTCTTTAAATGATTGGAAGAGTAACCAATTGGAGGATTACTTACTCTACGATCAAGGCTTGAATACTAAGGCCAAAAAATAGAACCCAATTTGCTAAGAGATTCAGGACTAGCGCATTGTTCAAGGATGACTTAACTTGCTTCCATTACGACCATAGGAATTTGATATCTTTCCCTCCCCTCCTATTTTGTTTTTGGAATATTTTATTTTTAGTTTCTTTTTCATATTATAAATCGTAAAAAAGGATGAAATAATGCTATGATATATTGGAGAATATGAGCATTTCATTGTCTTGCAACTATGTTCCAAGTGCATGAATCTTACCTATGTAAAAAATGTAAAAAAGGGATGTACATGATGCAAACACTCTTGAAGCATGTTTTCTCTGATAAGGGTAGCAAGGTGTGACCGCAATAGATAAAAAAGGTGAGTGGTGTTAGGAGAATGCATTGGTGGAAAGTGGATAATGGAACACTGCAATGAGCATTAGACTCAAAAGTGCAAGCAGCTATATGCAAATGCAATATCACAAAATGAAAAAGTTTGAGAGTCCCTTGGGTCATGGCCAGAATAAGAATTAAAGAAGGTCATGATGCTTCATCTCGATGACATGGTTGGGATACTTAGGCACTCTTGAGCCTAACACAAACTCTCAACATGGGCACCATAATACAATGGGGTTCTAACTAGGGTTCCCATGAGTTGGTAAGCTCTAACATGGACAGTTACAAATTTTCTGAGAATAGAGGGCTAATGTATCACTTCTATGTGTTGTGATCGTGAGGTGTGAACATGATGGAAATTTTGATGCAAATCATGCATTATGGAGATGACCTACCATATATGTTATTTTATGTACACAAACCTTTTAGGTGGACCACAAATTGGAAAAATTGAGCCTTTGTTCCATTTTTTTATGAATAGGATTGTCATTGATGACAATACATTAATGACAAAGGCTAAAATGTTAAGGTTGATGACTTGGACAAGACAAGCAAAGGTGGAAAAGGTAATGGACAAAGGACAATGGATGATATGGCTAGGACATAGAATTGAATGACAAAGGCTGAAATGATGACATGAAGAATACACATGGATGACATGGACAAATGAAAGGTTAAGCATGATTCCATGGCAAGGTGACAAGACATGGAATTGGATGACAAGAAGTCAAGACATGGCACAAGGTGGACAAGGACAATGGAGGACATGGAAAAGATCAAGCAATGGACAAGGACATGATGGTCATGATGACAAGTGGAAACATGACATTGGAAAGCATGAAAGATGACATGGAAGACAAATAAACAGAGATGAGGAATTTATGGAAATGGAAAAATGACATGGCAACAAGCAAGATAAGCCATGCGGGCATTTTACTTAGCCTTGCAGGCATTTTATGAAGGCCTGCGGGCATCTTAAAAGGAGTGTTGTGGGAATTTCTGATGGCTCACTGTGGGAATATTTGAGGGTTTGTGTGGGCATATTAACAAGCCCTTGCGGGCATAACAAAAGCTCACTGCGGGCATATTATTGAAGGCCTGCGGGCATTTTTCAGAAGTGACCATGAAGAGCAGTGGAAGAATTTTAAGAGGAGACTGTGGGCATCTTGTAATGACCCTTGTGGGCATAATATTGATAGCCCTTGTGGGCATAATAGGGGGTCCATATAGGCATAAAAATGGAAACCATGTGTTCATGAAGACCAATGATGTGGATAAAAGACCAAATATATATTTATATATATTTGTTGAAGACAACATGAAATAAAAAATATATTTGAACTAAATTAAAATTGCAAGTCGGCCTCCTAATGTCATGGACAAGTCAAGTATAAATAAAATATCAATTCGTTGGATTGATGTGTGGTGAGTGTGGATAATTCGAGAGATAGAGGAGAGCTCTGATCTCAGGGGTCAGGAAGATGAGGACAGTTTTGGTGAAGGAGTAGTAGCAATAGGTGGAGCAGTAAAACAATCTCTCTTTCTATCTTTTATTTTGGGTTAAACGGAGGCAGCCTATTGATGGACAGAATGAATACATGCTAGTAGAATGATGAAGACATGACTGATGATATGGGCAAAATGTTGTGATGTGCATATGGATAGTGTATAGTGTATGAATGGAGATATGGTAGGAGATTGATATGACATGAATAATGATGACAGAATGAAGATGTGATCTGATTGGTGATATTTGTTGATGGACAGAATGAAGTTATATTGAATAATGAGTGCTTGATGAGAATGATGAAGTGTTTTAGAAACAAACAAGGGCTTCTGGTTGATGATGTATGTAATCTGTAGACTTAAGAAGAGTCTGAGATATCATTTGTAAATCTATGGTTGTTGGGGTGTTGGTGCATCCCAGTCAGTTGCAGCTGACATAATTAGCTTGTGGTTGGTGCCACTTTGGGTTGTATCCCATTTTGGAGATTAAAGTCTCCAATTATAAAACGTTTACAAAGATTATATCTTGTCTCTTGTAATGTGTTGATGATAATGTGTCTTGCTTAATCAAAGACATGTGATACAGTTTATTAATGAATATGATATTGAAGTGAATTTGTAATTAATGATATAAGATTTGAGAGAAGAAGTTGAAATTTTTAATAAGTGCAAGCTCACTAATTCACCCCCCCCTCTTAGTGAGCCATTGTGTCTAACAATTGGTAATAGAGCAGGCCTTCATCATTAGCCTAACAAGCTTGAAGTGGAAGGAAAATCATGGATGCTTATTCGGAAGATGGATTTCCATTGTTTAATGGATCAAATTATGAGTCTTGGAGCATCAGAATGGGAGTTTACTTACAGGAACAAGGGTATGATAAATGGGAATCAATTAAGAATGGTTACACTCCTCCAAAAGGAAGACTGAAGGAAGCAGCATCCAAGAAGCTACATGAAAGAAATGAAAATGCACTAATCTTGATCATAAGTGGCTTATCTCAAATTGAGAAGGAAAGACTGAATGTTAGTGAGTATACTTCAGCCAAATATCTCTGGATCAAGATAGAAGAAGAATACCAAAGGAGAAGTCAAGACAAGGAAAAGGAAACATAATTCAAGACTTCTGAAGATGAGAAGCAAGAAGAGAAGGAGGCAGAAGCTTTGAATGCAAGTGAATGTAACGACTCTTCTGTTAGCAATAATTCAGAAATTGATGATGTTGAGATTCTACTTATAGAAAATGAGAAGGAAGACTTATTGAAAGTCAAAGAGGCATTTTCATGTACTCTATTGGATAGGGATGTCAAATCAAATTCAAGGCTTAAAAAGAAGATTGTGGGAGCATTTGAAAAATACCAAAAGGAGACAAAGGCCTTGTTCAAGAAATTGAAACTCAAGAATAGAGACTTGCAAGATAAGCTGGAAGATCAAAATGATGAAATCAAAAAATTGAAGATTGGATTAGCAAAAGAACAAGAAGAGATTGGTGTATACCCTAAAGACCTTGAAGAGACAAGATGGGCTAATCTTGATTTGAAAATTCAGTTGGAAGAATACAAGAGAATTGAAGAAGTCTTGAAATATCAGCTAGATGAGAAAGAGAAAACTTGTCAAAAGCTTGAAATGGAAGTAGTTGAATTAAGAAAGAAGAATGAGAAACAAAATGACTTTGTCAAGTTTAAAAATAGCTCAGCTATCCTAGATGAAATATTGGATTGTCAAAGGTCTCCCTTTGACAAATATGGTATTGGGTACAAAAAGGTAGAAGACAAGCTTGAAGAAGATATGTGATCCTCCAAGAATCCTGAAGTTGGATCCACATCCTTCAAAGGATAAAGCAAAGCTCCTCATGCACCTGCACATGACAACAAAGAAGTTGGAAGATAAAAAATGCATCAAGAAGTTGCTCCCACTCCTCAAAGCAAATTCTTTAGAAGAAGAGAGACAACTCCAAGATGGAATCAAGCACTCAGGTATGATAGCAAGTTTAATGGTTATTTATAATCTTGTGGTGGTTTTGGTCACAGGGTCATGAATTGTACATTCCAAGGAAGAAGAAATGCTGGAAGTCGAAGTGATCAAATGAAATGTTGGGCATGTGATCGAATTGGACATGTGGCTGCTAGATGCTATACATTGAGATGCTTCACCTGTGGTGGTGTTGGTCATAAAGCTCAAGTATGCACAAGTTCAAGAAGACAATTCTTGAGATTCTTCGCATACCCATCAGCAAGGAAGGTCAATGAATCTTGGAAGAAGAATGACACCAGCAGATTTGAAGACCAAAGGATCAATGATCACAACCAAGAACATCCTAAGGTATGGGAAAGGAAAAACATTCTTCTAGATCTGGGAAAGGAAAAACATTCTTCTAGATCTAAATGAAGGTGAAAATCAGTGCACAAGTGAAGATGGATGCCATATGGAAAGCCATACTTGAATTATTTTAAAGACTTTAAGAAAACCATGAGTTCATTATTGGAGGATGGACTCAATGGGTAAATGATGGCTGCTCCAAACAGGTCCGAGGATTGTGATTGCAAACATAGTTAAAAGCCAAGCAAATGCAATGGAGAGATGAAGTCTAGAACGTGTAAGGTGTTACAATTTGTCTCAAGAAAGATGCATGTTAATAGGGGGAGTCAGATATAACAGCAAAGGATTGTGACTACATTGGAAAGCTGAAAGGATGAGCAAGAGTTCTCAAAAGCCATAGTATGTCCAACAATTTTGGTGAACTCATACAAGCTAAAAGTTGTTGTGAATAGAGACAAGAATCTGATAGCAAGTGAAGACAAAGTTTATACTTGGAATATGCCCGAAGGAGTACAATTTAGAGAGCCTAATTTGAAAAGGAGCTTGATGATGATGACTATCTAAGTTATCTATAACAATGATAAAGGTAAAATAGCATCCAAAGACATTGTGAGAAGAAGACCTCAGAAGTACACATATCATGAAGTAAGAAGGTAGCCATAAGTGTCCTGTATTAAATGGCACAAAGGCAACAACAATATGAGAATAGCAGGTTGGAAGAAACAAAATATTATTCACAAGACCAAATGTATTCAATCCTATGAACTCTTCTTGAAGAATCCAATTCTGGGCAAGGGTTAGTACAAGATAACAGAAGAAGTTTTAACAAATCTGAGGTATACATGCTAAGGCTTAGCTCAGTGAGCAGAAGTAAGTCTCTGCAGTAGAAAGAATGAAAATTAAAAGAAGAAGGATGGAGTTTGAAGCAACAAAACTGATGTAAATGAGATAAAGGTACACACATGAAGAACATTAAGTGATAGGGGAAGCTCAGAAAACTTGAAACTACTGAAGTATTTTTTTTTAATAAAATACCATTCAGCCTGATTTGAGAAGGAGCTCAATGACATGATTGATAGGGGGAGTATGATGAGAAAATAAACTACAACAGAGTGAAGCAAAGAAGAACTACTACATCAAATTCTTACTAATTCCTTCATCTTCAGACCGTTTGTTTAAAATTGGCAAGACAAAGATAAGTTTGGACATCATGCTATAAACAACATTTTCACTTGTCTTGACATTCCATGACTTGACATATAACAACAATGACATTTCACAGTATATTGGCAGCACTTTGATAATTTGTGAATGAAACTCGAACTCTGATTTTTGGAATTTCAAAAAGACAAGAGCAACACCTGAGTATTAAATTCTGTGGAAGACCTGAAGGGAAATTTATTCAAAGGCTACAATAGTACATATGATAGGGGAAGCATAGTGGTCAATATGGTCAATCTTTTGATATAAAAGAAGACATTCTTGGGTATTCAAAACGAGGACTTTGTTTGCATTAAAATGATCTGGTAGAGGACAACATTATTTTCAAAATGAGTAGGAAGTCAAGCTATGATAACAAGAAAAGCATCTATAGCAGCATAAGCTCATGGGGACCAATTTGGCATGAAAAACTAGAAACAAAAATTTGGTGAACATTATATACAAAAATTTGAAGATGGAAAGTGATGGAAGATCAAACTCAACAAATGATTTCATGAAGTTTTTAAAGCTACAATTTTTTCTTTTGGGCATTATGAAGCCTTTGATGGCTTAATGATCAACCCTTTGTCATTAATGTCAAAGGGGGAGAGAAAAATTGAGTTTTCCATCAATGACAAAGGGGGAGATTGATGAATAGGATTGTCATTGCTGACAATACATTAATGACAAAGGATAAAATGTTAAGGTTGAGGACTTGGACAAGACAAGCAAAGGTGGAAAAGGTGATGGACAAAGGACAATGGATGATATGGCTAGGACATAACATTGGATGACAAAGGCTTAAATGATGACATCAAGAATACACATGGCTGACATGGACAAATGAAAGGTTAAGCATGATGACATGGCAAGATGAAAAGACATGGCATTGGATGGCAAGAAGTCAAGACATGGCACAAGGTGGACAAGGACAATGGAGGACATGGAAAAGATCAAGCAATGGACAAGGACATGATGGTCATGATGACAAGTGGAAACATGACATTGGAAAGCATGGAATATGGAATGGAAGACAAAGAAATGGAGACAAAGAATTTATGGAAATGGAAAAATGACATGGCAACAAGCAAGATAAGCCAAGCAGGCATTTTACTCAGCCTTGCGGGCATTTTATGAAGGCCTACAGGCATCTTAAAAGGAGTGCTGCGGGAATTTCTGATGGCTCACTGCGGGAATATTTGAGGGTTTGTGCGGGCATAACAAAAGCTCACTGTGGGAATATTATTGAAGGCCTGCGGGTATTTTTTAGAAGTAACCATTAAGAGCAGTACAAGCATTTTAAGAGGAGACTGCGGGCATCTTGTAATGACCCTTACAGGCATAATATTGATAGCCCTTGCAGGCATAATAGTGGGGTCCATACGGGAAAAAAAATGGAAACCATGTGGGCATGAAGACCAATGATGTGGCTAAAATACCAAATATATATTTATATATATTTGTTGAAGACAACATGAAATAAAAAATATATTTGAACTAAGTAAAAATTGACAAGTCGTCCTCCTAATGTCATGGACAATTCAAGTATAAATAAAAGATCAATTTGCTAGATTGATGTGTGGTGAGTGTGGAGAATTCAGGAGATAGAGGAGAGCTCTGATCTCGGGGGTCAGGAAGATGAGGACAGTTTTGGTGAAGGAGCAACAACAATAGGTGGAGCAGTAAAACAATCTCTCTTTCTATATTTTATTCTGGGTTAAACTGAGGCAACCTATTGATGGATAGAATGAAGAGATACTGGTAGAATGATGAAGACATAACTGGTGATATGGGCAAAATGTTATGATGTGCATATGGACACTGTAAAGTGTATGAATGGATATATGGAAGCAGATTGATATGACATGAATAATGATGACAGAATGAAGATGTGATCTGATTGGTGATATTTGTTGATGGACAAAATGAAGTTATATTGAATAATGAGTGCTTGATGAGAATGATGAAGTGTTTTGGAAACAAACAAGGGCTTCTGGTTGATGATGTATGTAATCTGTAGACTTAAGAAGAGTTTGAAATATCATTTATAAATCTATGGTTGTTGGGGTGTTGGTGCATCCGATTCAGTTGCAGCTGAAAGAATTATACTGTGGTTGGTGACACTTTGGGTTGTATCCCATTATGGAGATTAAAGTCTCCAATTATAAAAAGTTTACAAAGCTTATATCTTGTGTCTTGTAATGTGTTTGTTAGGAACCCATGTCAACCCTTCTATTTACTTTGTTAGTATATTGTTGTTGGACGCATATGCTTTGTAAGTCGTCCCGTAGTATTTGTTGATCCATAGTTTGTATTATTGTTGTTGGACGCACATGCTTTGTAAGTCATCCCGTAGTAATTGTTGATCCATATTTTGTATTGTCCCATGGTTTGTATTGACACATGGTATTGACCCATGGTATTGGCACCTAGACTTAGTATATAAGTTTGCGTTGAGACCCATGAAGGTATGGTGAAGTTATTTGTATTGAGCTTGCTCAAAGGAGGTTTCCCCCTCAAAGTGGCCTGCGATCAATATAAAAATGATTATGAGTTGTGTTATTTCTGCTATTTCGTGTGTTTTCATTAATTAATTATTGCAGGGTCTTCACATCTGGTATCAGAGCACTTTCTTGGGCTCACTGGGTGAAATTGCTACCAAATTTTTTTTCACATCTATCGTAGCTTCAGATCTAGGAATAATCCCTATCCACTTAACTGTGGGAAGTACTTGGGCATAATCCCTAAAACTCATTGTGAGGAGTACCACAGGAACCCCGAAGTAGCTGGCCCATTGAGAGGACCTGCCAGCGAAAAGGGAAACGACCCCTACCTGATTGACTAGTTCCCACCCGTGAGGTAAACCAAGAGCTATCATTTGTGGAAAAGCAGTTATCAGTTTTACCAGAGCCGTGGAGTGAGGGGTATTGCTCCAATACGCAAGCCGTCAGACAACATTGGTGGCCGAGTGAATCCCCTGAACCGATAGGAAGCCGCACATACCTGGGGTCCATATTTACTTTCAGCTGAACTATTTTCGATCACTTCCACACCGTTTCAGATCCATTCCGAGCCGTTTCATATCCAACCATTTCAGATCCATTCTGACAGTCGTTCAAGATCTAGCCATTTTTTATCCTTTCGGCATCGTTTCATATCCATCTATTGCCGATCCCTTCCGCACCGTTGCAGATCTATCTGTTTCCGATCCCTTCCGCGCTGTTGCAGATCTATCTGTTTCCGATCCCTTCCGCGCCATTGTGGATCTATCTATTTCCGATCCCTTCCGCACCATTGCAGATCCATTCCTGTTAAAAAAAAAGCATAAAATTCTATTTTTTCGCTATATCTCCCTTGTTTTAACTTTGTTTCCCTTGAAACTTCCTGGACACCCCTACAATCCCATTCTTCATATTTCATTCATGAGGACCCTATCCCAAATTCTACTTCCCAAAGCCAAAAATCTCACATTTGTCTATTTTTAGGGTTTTCCATAACTTCTTCAATTTTCACCCACTGGCCTCCAAATTTTGCCACCGTGTTCATTCCCTATTTCTGCTTCTTTGTTCATCTTTGACAAATTTTCTCATTCTTTCACCCTGCTTTTGAAATCCCCATTTTTTGCTTCCCTGTCCATCACAAAGTGTCCAAAACCTATTCAAACCCTAATTACCCATTTGAGTTTTTCCCAAATCCAAATTTCCCTTTACTAAATAAGCTTTTGTTTGTGTTTTTCTATCCATTCCCCCCCAAAAAACTCTTGGTTATAGTTGTCACCCGTGCAGGAACAAAAACCATGGAGGAAGCACTTGCAGCCATCCAAACCAAACTCCAAGATCTGGATGAAAAATTTCTCAGCCTCCATCTTCAACATTTATCCATGAACAATAATCGACAACAAGAATCTTCTGCAGCCAATGGTTTCTCTTCTTCCAGCACTTTCCATGGTCCGAAGCTTGAATTTCCTCACTTCAATGGTACTGATCCGACTAGATGGATCTATCGTGCATAACAGTATTTTAGTCTGCATAATACTTTTGATGTCCACAAAGTTCCACTTGCATCCTTTCATTTGGAACAGGAAGCCCTTCAATGGTCTGTTGGTACATCAAGGCTCATGACGAGCCAAAATGGACAGATTTTTTCCAACTCCTTTTGCAACGATTTGGTCCTAGTGCTTTTGATGACTTCACCAGAGAACTTACTAAACTTCGTCAAATTGGCACTGTGAGAGAGTATTAGACAGAATTTGAGAAACTAGCCAACCACACAGAAGGATTGTCTGATGACTTCTACAGGAGTTGTTTTATCAGTGGTCTTAAGGATGAAATCCTCCCAGAGGTCAAAATGTTCTGTCCCAACACAATGATGGAAGCCCTGGGGTTGGCTAAGTTGGCAGAAGACAAGATTTCCGCCCAACAGCGCTCCAAACCCACTTTTGTTCCCTTCTGAAATATGGGTTCTCATCGACCTCCCATCCCGCTAGCTCATCAACCAACTCCTATCAAGCATTTGTCCGAAATAGAGATGCAGGCACGCAGAGAAAAAGGGCTTTGTTATAATTGTGATGAAAAATTCACTCGGGGACATATATGTGTTCAACAAAAGCTCTATCTCTTGGATGTTGATTCTCCGCCCGCCTCTGAAGTTGGTGAAGAAGCTCCATATACACCATATGATCAGGTCGACATTCAAGAGCCGCCTATTGACCTTCCATCTCAGGAAGACCACCCAAAGATATCTCTCCATGCTTTATCTGACGTCACCACCCCCCAAACAATGCGGGTCAGGGGTTACTTCAAGAAGCTTCCTGTTACAATACTCATTGATTCTGGTAGCACTCATAACTTCATTGACCCTCGGATCACCAAACATGCTGATTGTTTTGTCCATCCTTGCTCCAACTTTGAAGTCATGGTTGCTAATGGGGGCACCTTACCTTGCAAGGGAAAGTGTCACAATGTGCGTATCTCTCTGGAAGATTATAACCTACGCTTTGACATGTTTGCCTTGTCCTTAGGCGGATGTGATGTGGTTTTGGGCGTTCAATGGTTGTGCACACTTGGCCCCATCTTATGGGATTTTGCTAAAATTTGGATGCAGTTTTCAGTCAATGGGAGACAACACAAATTAATGGGCTTGCAACCAAGATCTCTCCACATCATTAGTTCACATTGCCTAGAAAAGATCCTTAAGAAGAATTCACATGGTGTCATCACTCAGCTCCATTCCATTCAGATGCACCCACCAATGGTCTCCACTACTTCCTTGGATAGATATGCAGGTGTCTTTGTTGCACCAGTGGGATTTCCGCCTTCAAGAGACCTTTTCGGTAAGCATTTAGCCGCATCTACATCTCAGTAGGAAATCATCGCTATTTTGCATGTAGTACAGAAGTGGCAACCATCCCTATTAGGAAATTATTTCTACATCAATATTGATCTCTAGAGTCTGGCACATTTTCTGGAACAACGGATCTCCTCACCAACACACCGGAAATGGGTTATCCAACTCATGGGTTATGACTATGCGATCACTTACAAGAAGGGTAAGGATAATATGGTGGCAGATGCTCCTTCTCTCCAATTTGATGACCCAGTTTCTCTTACAGCTATTTCTTTGCTTGTTCCAATTTGGTTGCAATCTGTTCAATAGGGTTATCTCTTCTATGAACTCCATGCTTATTCATCGGTAGGGCACTCTGGGTTCCTCAAAACCTATGACCGGGAACAATGTAACTTCTTTTGGCAGGGACTGAAAATGAAAATTTACCAGATGGTGGTTGAGTGTGATACTTGCCAGGTCAACAAGGGTGAAATGACACTCCTTTTGGGACTACTTGAACCCTTGTCCATCCCTACAAAGATGTGGACAGCTATTTCTATGGATCTCCTAGAAGCGCTCCAGTGGTACAATACCACATCTAAAAGGACACCATATGAAGCAGTTTATGGATAGGCACCGCTAGTTCTTCTTCCATACATGCTCAGCAGCTACCCAGTTCAGGCAATTGACTCGGTTCTTCGAAACCGCGATCAGATTCTTCTCATTCTACAGGACAATCTTCACATGGCAAGAATTTGACTAAAACAATAAGTCGATAAGCACCATTCTGAGCGCACTTTGCACGTAGATGATATGGTCCTTCTTCACCTACATCCTTCCAAGCAATCCTCCCTGAAACTCAAAAGGCGTCAGTGGGCCGGAATGCAACCCGAGGATGCTACAGGGGAACCACTCCTTCAGATTCTGCATCAATTTCCACATCTAAAGCTTTGAGGACAAAGCTTTTTCTATGGGAGAGGGGATGTTAGGAACCCATGTCAACCCTTCTATTAACTTTGTTAGTATATTGTTGTTGGACACATATGCTTTGTAAGTCGTCCCGTAGTATTTTTTTATCCATAGTTTGTATTATTGTTGTTGGACGCATATGCTTTGTAAGTCGTCCCGTAGTAATTGTTGATCCATATTTTATATTGTCCCATGGTTTGTATTGACACATGGTATTGACCCATGGTATTGGCGCCTAGACTTAGTATATAAGTTTATGTTGAGACCCATGAAGGTATGGTGAAGTTATTTGTATTGAGCTTGCTAAAAGGAGGTTGCCCCCTCAAAGTGGCCTGCAATCAATATAAAAGTGATTCTGAGTTCTGTTATTTCTGCTATTTCGTGTGTTTTCATTAATTAATTATTGTAGGTTCTTCACAGTGTTGATGACAATGTGTCTTGCTTAATGAATGATATGTGATACAGTTTATTGATGAATATGATATTGAAGTGAATTTGTAATTAATGATATAAGATTTGAGAGAAGAAGTTGAAATTGTTAATAAGTGTAAGCTCACTGATTCACCCCCACTCTCAGTGAGCCATTATTTCTAACATTTTTCCTGTCATAACTCACTATATCTCGTGAAACAACATTAGTAATGGTAATTTTTTGAAATATCTTGAAGAGGAAGTGAAAGAAATCTAAGCTACTTATAATACAATACTTACAAGTATATTTTTCGCATACACAAATCCTGGTCTAGGAATAATACCTCTTCAGATAGAGCTCATTTATAGGCCTAGAATGTTCCCCTCAAAGTCTTCTAACTCATAATTTCCCTTGCTTAATACTTGTTTGATGATGTAAGGACCAATCCATATTGACATGAATTTACCAGGCCCAAGTTTATAATTTTGTTGGTTATAGACAAGTATCATGTCTCCATCAAAGTAGACATGAGGATGGATAGATTTGTCAGACTGATGCTTCACACGTTTCTTGTGTGAATTGTTAGCAGTAGATGCATCCCTTATATGCTCATGTAACTATTCAAAGTATACTAAAAATTATTCTAACTGTGTAGTCTCTGGTAAGAGATTGATAACTAACTTTGAAGTTGAGATTTCTCACTCAGATGGTATGGAGTGATGATCATTAATTTCCATTTGGATAGATTTACAATCATGGTATGATTTTTTTATGGCTTGATAATCTATTTCAGTTACAGGAAGAACCATCTCAACCTTCTTACACCTAGTTCCTTGAGGTGGTTCTTGTATTATCCACGAGTCTTCACAATAGGAGGTCCTAGATTGATATAATTTCCTCATGGAAACAATATCGATAGATGATATTGTGTGTATCATAGTTGCATGTCCACTTAAATCATGTGGAGGTAGGTTAAAAGTTCCCATTAAAGTATGATACATTCCCATGCTGAAATTTTCATAGTCCTTCCCATAATGTCTTACTAGGGGGATATTAGTCCCAAAGTTATGGGTGGACTCATTTCTATGGAATGATAATTGATTGATGGTGACTATCCTTCCTTCGTGAGGAAATTTAATCAATCAAAATATCTAAGAAACCATAACCATCATGGAATGGGTCCAACTACTTCCTAGCAACATATTGTAATCAAGTTGAGCATCGAATACTTCCACTTCTACATTAACTATCTTTCCCCCTAGATCTACTGGGAGGGACGGGATAATGCCAAGGGGTTGGAATAAGTGACCATCAAAATCCTTTAGCATGGACACTGGGGGAACTACCTCATGAGAGATAATGGATTTCCAGGGTGATAATGTCATAACACAAGTGGATTCCCCCTCATTTGCAACAGTTCAATGGATGTTTGACCTTCCAATTGAAACTTGAATTTGAAAAGTTTCATGGTGAGGTAAACAAGGTTTCTAATTATATAAATCAAAATTCAATAGTTGAATGTCGAAAGGATCTATGGACCCTATAGTCGAAAGCATGGAATTCCGTTGAGTGAGACAACTCTAGAGGACTTCGAGGATGGATATTGCACAAGGAGCTTGGGCCAAATCTTCCACTATTCTATAGTTTTGAGCAACCCATGCATTTGGATTGTACGTGGCATTTTTTAGAACACTTTTTTTTATTTTGGGCATAGTATCATTTGCTTCTCTATGTGTAATGGGTGAGATGTTTCAGTGTTAGGACTCTCTTTACCTTTAGATATGGATGTGTTTGACTCACCATTCTTATTCCTTTCCTAGATATTCATTTCCCAATGACACATGAATACTTCACTTTGGCTTGGATTGTCCCCTATTGAGGAGCCCCCCTAGTTTATCCCTTTTGAGGTTGCAAGGTTTGGGTTATAAAAACCAATCATATATTGATGCTACAGAGGGAACATATTAGTTAGCATTACTGGTTTCTTGGTAGCTTCTTGCTGTTCCAATAACCATTTAGCAACTTCTAGTTTAGGGAATAAGTACGTAAAGTGATCATCAACGCACATGTTGCATGGGAACTTGGCCTTTCTCTTCTCTTTCTTATCCACACCAACGTTACCCTTATTATTATTATTTCTATTCCCATTATTGTCACCCTTGTTCCCATTTGTATTATTCTTATTATTTTTCTCTTCGAGTTGTTGATTGCCATTTTCATTAGTTTTTTGTATTAACATAACATCTGTGGGAGGGTTGGGTTTAAGGTTTTTTTTCTTGTTATTTTTGGCTGTAGGTGCATTCTGGTTTTTTCCTTTGTCAGCCATGAAATTTTTAGTTGAACCAATCACACCATCAACATGAGGTCCAAGGATAGATTTGGTCGAATCATTGTTTGATCTAGGGGTAGTAGGTAGGATTTCATACACAATTATTGACTGGAAATACATTATGTCAAGTTGTTGGAACTTGATAATGGATTGATCCTCCATTTGTACCCCAGAGAGAGCCACATCCTTTGCAATGAAAGGTTGAAATGACTTGATGAACCAATCAATTAGGAATTCATCTGGAATTTGTTCTCTAATCAAACTATGCCTTCTTCTCCATTCATGAATATGATTGGAGATGTGAGTGGACTTATCCTGTCTGAATGAAGTCAAAAGTTCCATGCTAGTCTTAGAAAATATTGGTAACTGGAAATGGTTCAAAAAGGCCTTTGCAATTTAATTGAAGTTTTGAAAGGAGGCTCTTGGTAACTCAATGTACCACTTGGATTCTACCTCGGTTAAAGTCCTTTGGAAGAGGTGCAACTGAATGGAATCATCCATCAGATATTTTGAGGAACACCAAATATGGAAATTCATTACATGGTTGGTCGTGCCTTCTTTAATCTTTCCTTCAAACTTAGAAATGTCTAAAGGATGTTTAGTAGGGCTAGGTGGCCATCTACTATCATGTAGTACTAGGTCATTGGTTAGCTTTGTCAGGTCTGGCAGGTTCAAAGTATCTAGGAATGGTAAATCCATATGTACCATGGAATTCCAAGCCCCAAAAAAATTTGCTTCCCATTGGATTGTGTTTACAAAATGTTGGCTTGATACATAGTGATTCCCAGGATTCATGAAGGGTTGATTATTGTGTCCAAAATTTTGGTTTTGACCAAAATGAGTTTGTAAAAAGGGTTCCAAGTTGCTCCCAGGTATTCCCACCATGAAAGGTTGGATTCTCTAAGAAGTTTTTATAATGGTAGTGTTAACCATGCTCATCCCTTCCTACCTAGATGAAGGAATGTTCCATAGTGGCATATTATGTCCCTAGGGAAATCTGACACTAGTGAACCCTATTCCAGGATTAATCACATTGCTTTGTGGCATGATTTGTCCTAAATGGAAATCAATGTTCCTACCCCCCCCTCCTTGAAAATTCATGTCCATCTAAGGAAGGATGGGGTTGGGAATAACCCTAGTCACTGTGGAAGGGTTGAGAATGGAAATTTGTCCACTATGGGGTGGGAAATAATTGGATGGAACTGATGAACCATTTCTAGGGGTAGTAGTATTCATTGTAATAGGAGGAATGCTGGCATTCACTTTTTGGAAACTTGGGAATTCTATCCCAAAAGAGAAAGGGTTGGTTCCTTACGACATTGATGCATCCCTTCCATTGAGTACCATTGTGGATGGTGGGAACCAACTAGATGCTTCTGCAGAGAATGTGTTTATCTTACCTTATCCTATAGGGATGGAAGTGGCTAGTAGTGTGACCTCACCAATAACATGAACATCCCTTGTGTTCTACATCCTAGCTTGTTCAGATATCGGATTAACAAATCTCTCAATTTCTTGGCTGTGCACCAAATTCAGACTCTATGGTGGGTTTAATAGTCCTTTAGGGTCTGAAATATCCTCAATATCTATGGGTCCTAAGTTCTCTCCACACCAAGGAGAATCACCGTTGGGGGAGTTATTCAACTCACCCTTAGAGTCACTAAGGTTCACTTCTTTGGCAAACTTTCAGACTCACTAGAATAAGAATGATTCTCTTCTTCTTCATGTTCTATTTTTGGTTCCTGATTTTCTTCCTCTTCCCCCTAAGGGGGTGGATTATTATAATCTAGTCTTCACGTATGTGCAAGGAAATATCTATGTTGAGGAGAGTGTCTTTGCATCCATCTGGACCTATGTGAAGGTTGATCATCCATTATGGAAAATAGAACACTAAGGAAAAATCTAGAAAAAGAAATAAAACAAACAACACACTCTAAAAAGTCACTGAAAATATTTACACAAGTAGAAATACCCTTCCAATGAAAAGTACTTGGCTATTTAGGACCAAATACTATTTAGTGAAGAGATGAAGTTTGGGGTCTTCCAGAGGTCATCTTGGGATAATTAGGGCCCAAGTCCAACCAACGAAGATCGAAGAGGAAATTGGTCTATGAAAGGGGCGGGGTAATTATCTTCTGGACAAGCCAAATTCAAATCATGAAAATTAGTACAAACACATAAAATGCCTTGTTTCTTCTTAACTGGCACTCGGTTAGAGACCCATGTGGTGTACGCAATTGGGTAAATGAATCCAATTTGATGTAACTTCTCAATTTATTCTTTAAGAGATGGTAGTTTCGAGGGGTGGATGGGTCATTGCTTCTAGAGAACCGGCGTAATGTTAGGACATGTATCAATGTGGTGCTCAATGATGGTAGGGTCCATGCCAAGCATCTTAGCATAAGACTAAGCGAATACGTTATGAAACTCTTGAAAAAGTGCTTTCCAGGTAATAACTTATTCAGGAGTACAAGAATACACTAAAAGGATATTCTTGGAGATAGCTGGTGTTGTGGAGATGTCAACTTTGATAAATGAGGAGACGTTATCCATGTTTCCTTCCTCAAAAGAACTAGGGTAAGGAATTGAGTTTTTGAACCAATCAATATTTCCCCATTGGTTAATGTCCTATGAATCAACTAAGATTTTACTCGAGGATAATGTCTAGGGAAAGGGCTCATCAGGGATGAAGTATGCATGATGGTGCATATCATCCGAAGGAAAATCCAGTGCTATGAGTGATTCAAGGATTTCCTCATCACTACAGAAGAATTAACCTGCCGAATTAGTAGGGGTTGAATCCGATGACAAGTAATAACATCATTAGTTGATGAAGTAGGTTCATCAGAAGATGAGATATAGTAAATAGTTCATGTGCATAAGAAATTTTTGACATGGTTTGTTAACTAGTTTTGGTATGAATAGAGATAGGAAGAGGTGATCCGTGAAAGCAGGATTGTCTCCGACGAAATGACCGAAGAATGAGCGAAGGGTGTTTGACTTCGTCAACAACATATTTAGTTGAGAGCAGTTACAATTTTGTTTCCACTTACATTAATGAGTCTAGGTAGTGGAAGTGGGGAGGGCTATGAATAATTCATATATATATGTAATGGGTTGGGAATTTTAGTGGGGGGTGGTTAGACTAGGAAGAGAGATAATATAGTTTTTCCATATGTACTGAAGAAAAGGCTGTTTTTTATACTATTGAAATTTTGATGTATAAGCGAGTTGCAAGAGGCTGTAGTGATATGCAAACTTAGTGCATAGATCTATTGTAATGAGGAGAGAAAGTCTGATGGCTATGTGCCCAGACATGAAGTGCTAATTTTGCTACAACCCATGAATATTAATAGCGCTTCCGTGGTTTTTCCCGTCTTGGGTTTCGACGCAATTTCCAGTGTTCATGTGTGTGGATGATTGATGTGTTAATTTACTTTTATGTTGCCATGCATTATAATAATATAATGATGTTGATTTGATAATACATGAGTAATTTAGTTACTGCGAATCTAATATATGAATGTTTGCATTATATGGACTATGGGAAATATTGGTTTTTCTCTCGAAGCTATAAACTGCTAGCTGTTGTAGATTTTGGTCATTCCTCTTCACTGCTGCATAAACTTGGCTCTTGTAGTTCCCATAGTTACCTTGGGTGAGACGTCACTTGTTTGCATGTGATGACGAAAGGGTCTATATATTGGGGTTTGTTGGTTAAAAGTTTAAGTCGACCTGGGTTGAAGAATAGATAAGCCAACAAATGGTTTCATCATCGGGCCGTGATTTGTGTCAAAGGGGGATGTGGCATCCATCTGAGCTTGAGATTCAGAACTGGATTGATAGGAAGTTGAGGAAATTTTCGAAGATTAGAATAAAAATCCATGCTTGAGTTGGGAAGCTTGGTTAGGTAAGTATGTCTTTTCATATATTCATGAAGTTTTCTTTGGAGAATTTCCCATTTTATTAACTGAGTGGTTGTCGAGGCCAAGTCTACAAAAGAGGTGTTTTCAGGGGGGTGATCCTACAGTTTGGACCCATGATTTAGTTTGGGCCCTTAAAGGAATTAACAATAAGATTTCTTGTGTTGTTGATTACTGATTGGATAGTATATTGGAACGGTACATTACAGAGTTTGCCATAAACACCACGAAGTCTTACACTGTTGTTGAGCAAGAATTCTTCCAAGGTCCGTGAGGTAAGTACCTGGACTTTTTAAACCTATGGAGTAAAATGCTACTCTGTGAAAAAGGGTTTATGCGGATGGAAATCTGAGGAGTAAACTATTTTTGTGTGGTGGATCTGGGTTTCAAAGAGAGGATGGTTTGGAGCAAGATTAAAAATGGACTAAGTTGAGATGATAAGGGAAGAAGAAAGTGAGATGGATGAACAATGTTATATACTGTGAAGTGGGAGAAGGTTCCATTCATATAAGAGAAGGAATAATGCGACAAAAGAAGAGGGTGGCAGTGATATTGGAGGATGGGACTACGATCCTATACCATAGCTTGAGGAAGAATCTTACGATATAAAGGGGGCCAACAGGGAAAATTACCAGTTCGTCCAAGAAGAAGAAGCATAAGCTCCATCTCAGAACAGACGCTTTGATATACCTACATCCCCGTGCACATAATCAAAAGTTGAGGTAAGAGACAATAGTTTATCATTACAATCTATACAAACAAGTAATAATAGTAGCCACAACCAGAATAATACTTCGACTAGTAATAAAGTTGCAAGTGTCATTTATTTAGTACCCAGTCAGACAGTACCCCTGTGAAGCATAATGGTTGGGAATGATATGAAGCTACCTATTTTCCATGGGAATGGATCGGAAGATCCATACCAACACTGGTTTCGATGTGAATCTATTTGGGCTGTTAAACAGGTGCAAGATGAGGATGTGAAAAGAGCACAGCTAATCATGACCTTCCAGGGATGTGCTTTAGACTAGTTCATGAATTTTGCAAATGTACCCACTATGAGTGCACATAAAACCTAAGTCACACAGTTCGAGTTCAGGTTCGGCAAGGATTAGGTTCAGTTTTGGTTCGAATTTTCCGATGAGGATTGGATGAGGTTAGACAATAGGTTCAATTATATATATATATATATATAAACTTTGTTGATATACTTTCCAATTATAGAATAATGCAAACAAAGAATTATATATATATATATATATATAGAAAAAACAAATAATGCAGAAACATGATCAATAAATATTTATATAACATAAATACACAAGAGCTAAATATATAGCATAAATAACATAACTAACAAAAAATCAGCATCAATATACATGATCAATAAACAAGAATAAGTAAGAATCATGGTCAATAAATAATTCACATATGTTTAATAATAATGAATTCCAATCATCAATGCTTTTTTAATATTTAAACACGGATTTATAGTGCAACTGCAAATTGTAAAAATACGTAGAACCTATTTTTCAAAATGCAAAATGAAATAAAACATATTTTTCAAATTTCAAAATATAAATGGATGTCCATGATGTCAAATAGTGATAATCCCTGGAATTGTTTTACAAAATTTAAAACATAATCAAAATCTCTATTCTTGTGGCCTACTTGTAACATCATAAGCTCTAAATCATCAATATCACATGGGTTAGTAAAGCCACTAGAACTATGGTCATCAAATCCATAAGTATGTGGAACTCTATCATCAATAGGTTGATCACTAGGGTCACCATCAATGCCAATATCCTCTTCTTCTGCACTCGGAATATTCCCAATCCCCTATGGATGAGAGGAACTAGATGAATCTTTGGCCACACTGATTATGGCCAATCGCAAATTGCTACGCACATAAACAAGGTCTTCCAACCTTGTAGACCACAACCTATTTCTTTTCTTGGACTGGATATGTTTGAAGCTACTCTAGTTCTTTTCACAAGCAGATGCACTTGATCCTTGGCTCAAAACACGAATTGCAAAATGTTGCAATTCACCTGACTCTGCTCCATAAAATTGCCACCATGTCCCTGGAGGAATATTGGCCCTATCATGTTTGGTAGAGGTTCTTCCAAATAACCCCTCTTCTGCCCTGTATGATCGAAGTTGGTCTCTAAGCCTCATGGATTCTTCGATATCTGGAGTCAACCGCTCAATAGCATCATAAAGGCCATTCATGACTTCTGCATCATTGTTTCTTTCTATCCCAAACAATCTTGGGTCCAAGTAACAAGCTGCTTCATGCAAGGGGTTATGCAACATATTCCATCTTCTATTACCTCCCATATTTCCATGTATTCATTTTCCACGTTGTTAAAGGATTTTGAAATAGTTTCCTTACAACGATCCATGCCTTCATAAACAAAACCCATACAAGGGGTGTTGCTATCAACCATGCGAAGCATATAAACAGTTGGCTCACATAATTTTAAAACCTTCATGGAATTTTCCCAAAGAATTGGTTAAAATGATTTCTTCAATATCCTTCCCTTTAGCATCTTTTGAAAGGTGATAGTTTTCCCACTTACTGTTACAAATAACACCTCTAATGCTTGTCTTTTCCTCAACCACTCTTTTAAGAGTGATGTAATATGTGGCAAATCTGGTATCATAGGGCCTTAGTATCTATTTAGTTGCTTGCTTCTTGTACAATCCCAAAGTGAGGTGATGCAATGTTGTTTCCCCTTTTGAACTACATCATTAATCCATGGAAATTTTTCCAAATCATGCAATAATAAGTCAAGGAAGTGAGAAGCACAAGGTATCCAATAATGTTTTTGGAACTTCTCCATTATCATCTTTCCAGCGCCCACACAGTTTGAGTGATGCAGGAGCATCGAGGCCTAGGTAGAGTTGTCAAAGTTGATTGACATGACGGCAACCGACCAGAGGGAGTGGCGATGACCACTGGTGCGAAAGAGAATATTGACTTGTCGAAGTCAATAAGTCGAGTAGGAGCAGTCAGGTATGTGACCAAAAGATGCAGGAAAAGTTGAGAGTCGACATGTTGGGGCCGACAGACGATGGGAGGAGCGGAGCGTCGATGGTCAACATGCGTCACACCACGATTCCGACAGGTTTGGGCATGAGCCAAGCAAAGAGGAAGGGGCGGATTGGCGAATCCTGAAGAGTGCGAAGGAAACCGGTGGGTGAGTCGAAGCTGATAGACAGTATGGTCAATGTGATGGATTACTGTAGCTTGTCATAAGGATGCGTAGAAGTCAAGGAGAGTACTTGGCAACATTTCGGGGTTGCTAAGGAAGTTAATGGCAGTTATTGTAGGTGGGTGAAGACATGACTGATGTCGTCACAGGCAGAGGCTGTGTAGCACGGTTGGGGCACTGACATTTGCAGGTCTGCAGGATCCAGGGAGATCGACAGATAGAGGATGGGTGTCTCGAGGATCGGAGTGATCTCGGGAACAACATCACCAGAGTAGAAGGCCATGAATATTGGATCAGTTGGACAATATTGGAAGAATATTGGTAGAGCAGTGCAGGAGAGAAGTCTGGTAGATTGGAAATGAAAGTCACACATCTACAGACCTGAGAGAAGATCGAGCCATAACTCAGAGTTCCATAGTGAACCAGGAGAGGGTGAGGTTGACACACTGAGATAGCACACAATTACTTATGTATTGTAATGGCTAAGGCCGACAATTAGTTAGTTATTTAGATTCCTTGTAGTTGCATTGTAACCGATTCGGTAGAAGTAATATAAGCCAGCTTTTTGGCATGTTGTTTGCATCTTGTCTATGTGAACGTGTGTGTTGTGTGTATTGTTAAGCAAGAACCTTACTTGTCTAAGGCGCCTTGCGTTAGTTGGTATCAGAGTGAGAGGAGAATCCTGTCGAGGAGAAAGGCGACGATACCAAATTTCCTTGCGTCAGTTGGTATTAGAGCGGGAGGAGAATCCTGCAAGTAGCAGATATGTCGAGTGGCATTGAGCCTGTAAGTGCATTGGAAAGCTCCAACAAAGGTTGGGTAGAGTTTTACATGACTTGTTGAATTCCATTTGCGATTGGACTAAGTAGGAGTTTTAGTCAAGGTTGAAAATGGCTCACAGAGGCGTTAATGTCAGGGGATTGAGAGCATGTGGCGCAACAGTCACAGTTGATCATGAGATGTTCAATGAGTAAGTCTGAACAATGCGAACTTTGACAAATGAAGTCACATCGATCAAAGAAATCAAAAGGCATGGTTGTATTCCTGATGCGTTAGACCACAACGACGAGGAAGTCAAAGAAGTGGAAGCACGGGAAGCAGCAGGAGAAGAACCAGAAGACAAACTGATCAAAATTCTGACGGATATGCTAGGTCAGACAAAGATAGATGTGCGTAACTACTTAGGAATTCTGGATCCAGAAGAATTGATCGATTGGTTAAGAAAGATGGAGAAATACTTCGACATAGAGCAGATAGAGGATCCTAAATAGGTTAAGACTGCATGTCAAAGGTTGAAAGGTCATGCCTCATTGTGGTGGGACAATGTGCAGGCTGACAGAGTCAAGAAGGGCAAGGAGAAAATTAAGTCTTGGGATAGGATGGTCACCAAGTTGAAAGGGAAGTTCTTTCCAAATGACTATGTAATTTCCTTGTTCCGAAATTTACAGAACTTTCGACAAAAAGAGATGACCATGAAGGAATACACAGAAGAGTTTTACATATTGTCGATAAGGTCAGGTTAGACCGACGAAGTAGAAGAAGTTGTTGCTGGGTACGTGAACGGATTGAAATATGCCATTCAGGATGAATTGAGCATGTCAAGATTTAGAGCGATCAATGAATCCTACCAGTTAGATCTAAAGGAAGAAGAGAAATTGTCGAGGAAATCCACAGCGACTAGAGGCAGGATGACTCGTCGGGGTGGGAAGACTGTTTCCACGAAAGGCCAAAGTAGCGGCTATAGGAAGGAATCTGTTGAAGAAAACTGAAGGACGGAAGGGACGTTGACAAGAGAGAAGGCTCAAGAGAACCGACGTGATGGTCGTGAGAACCGCGGTCAAGGTGCGTATGGTCGAAGTGGTCCATCCGACAGAAAAGGAGCTAGCAGACCATCCATAATTTGTTACAAGTGTCGTGGAGCGGGACACAAGGCATATGAATTCCCAGAGAACCTACATGTTGCAGAGGAGTCGAAACCCAAACCTCGAAGAGATGAGCAAGTCGATGAGAGGGAAGAATTGGCATCCGACAGCAGTGATCATGGTAAGAAGAAAGTCGGGCCATGACAGCCAGTAAAACAATGGTTTTGGATGACAGACGCGATGAGCAAGAGCAGACACAACGAAAGGCAATCTTTTGAACTAAGGTGCGAATCGGCGAATGATGTTGCAAGTCCATAGTTGATGGTGGAAGCACTGAGAATCTTGTGTCGACAGAGGTGATTGAAAAGGAAAAGTTAAAATGTCGGGAACATCAACACCCTTATAAGATCTCATGGTTGAAGAAAAGACACCATGTGAAGGTGACCAGACAGTGCCTGATTAGCTTCAGAGTTGAAGGATTTGAAGACAGTGTACTGTGTGACGTAATCCCAATGGACATGTGCCATTTTTTGTTAGGAAGACCATCGCATCATGATCAAAAAATGATCTATGATGGTCGAGCCAACACAGTCACAGTGTGGAAAAATGGTGTGAAGAGGACTCTTAAGCCGAAGCCGGAGAAACAGGCCGACTGTAAGCACGATGAGAGCAACTTTTGGGAGAAGCAAGTGCTGATGTGATCAGCGAAAGAATTCCTTGCAGAGGAGGAAAAGAAGTCGGGGTGTTATGCTATCATTTTGAAAGGACCTTGTGTTGAGAAGGAGACAATGGAGAAGATTTCGGTCAAATTCAGAAAGATGCTTGACGAGTTTCGAAGCATAGTAGTCGATGAGACACCTACGGGATTGCCGACGACAAGGAGCATATCCCATCAGATTGACTTGATTCCAGGGTCGAGTCTACCAATCAAATAACTGCATAGGATGAGTCCAATAGAAGGTCAAGAACTCAACCGACAGGTCTAGGAGTTGTTGGATAGAGGGTTGATTAGAGAGAGGCTGAGTCCATGCGCGGGTACCAGCAGTATTAGCGCCGAAGAAAGGTGTAGAATGGAGAATTTGTACAGACTCCAGAGCCATCAACAAGATCATGATCAAGTACCTGTTTCCATTGTTGAGAATGGACGACTTGATGGATTGCTTGAGTGGAGCGAAGTACTTCACAAAGATAGACCTGAATAGCGGTTATCACCAGATTCGGGTTAGAGAAGGAGATGAATGGAAGACAACATTCAAGACAAAGGAAGGGCTGTATGAGTGGTTAGTCATGCCATTTGGATTGACTAATGCACCCAGTACATTCATGTGATTGATGAATGAGGTACTGAAACCATTCTTGGGAAAGTTTGTTGTAGTCTATCTATACGACATTCTAATTTTCAGTCGAACCAAGACAGAACACTTGGAGCACATTCGACAGGTATTGCAGAAGTTGTAGGGAGAGAAGTTGATGGTGACCCTGCAAAAGTGTTTCTTCATGAAGGAAGAACTGGTGTACTTGGGATTTGTAATCTCGGGTAAAGGGTTGGTGATGGACCCAGAAAAGGTGAAGGCAATATTAGATTGGCTGGAACCGACAAGTACGACTGGAGTAAGGATTTTCCATGGACTTGCCAGTTTCTACAGGAAGTTCATTCAGGGATTCAGTCGGATTTGTGCACCTTTGACAGAGTGCATGAAAAAGGGCGAGTTCAAGTGGACAGAAGCAGCCCAACGAGCTTTCGGCAAGTTGAAGGAAAAGTTCACTAAGAGCCCAGTGTTGGCGCTCCCATATTTCAACAAAGTTTTCTAGGTCGATTGTGGCGCAAGTGGAGCAGTGTTCATCCAGGAGGGCCGACCAATTGCATTATTCAGTGAGAAATTGGATGACGCAAAGCAGAAATATTCGGTCTATGACTAGGAATTTTATGCTATTGTCCAGGAATTGAAGAAGTGGAGGCATTATTTGTTTCCCAGGGAATTTGTGTTGTACACAGATCACCAAGCATTGAGTTATTTGAATACTCAGTCGAAGTTAAATTAACGACACATGAAATGGGTCGAATTCCTACAGGGATATACATTCATGTTGCGACATAAGTCAGGCAAGTTGAATAAGGTTGCTGACGCACTGAGTTGAAGAGTTCAGGAAACAGGAATAGAGTCGGTAAATACAGAGTATGAAACCGACGAGGATTTTGCGAAAGCATGGGAAGCTTGTCATGAACCTTGGAGTGTCGACAAAAATCCATACTTGGATTATTTTATCCAAGAAGGATACTTGTTCAAGGGACAATAGTTGTGTATTCCCAGAGGATCCATAAGGGAGAATCTAATCCGAGATTTGCATAGCGGCGGATTAGAAGGTCATTTTGGCATCGACAAGACCAAGGCATTGGTCGAAGAGAAGTATTATTGGCCAGGAATGACAGCAGATGTCGGAAAGTGGGTTCGACAATGTAGAGTTTTCTAGTTGGAAAAGGGAAGAAGTCAGAACACAGGGTTGTATACACCATTACCTGTACCGAATACCCCATGGGAGCACTTGAGCATGGATTTTGTGCTAGGATTTCCTAAGACGCAGCAAGGGAGCGACTCAATATTTGTTGTAGTCGATAGATTTTTGAAAATGGCACACTTTATTCCATGTCAGAAGACAAGTGACGCCACAGGCACTGCTGTACTATTATTCAAGGAAGTAGTCAGATTGCATGGGTTGCTGAAGAGTATCACATCAGACAGAGATACCAAGTTTATGGGACATTTCTGGAGAACCCTATGGAAGAAACTGGACACGAGGTTGCAGTTTAGCTCGGCATATCATCTGCAGATAGATAGACAGACTGAGGTGGTGAACAGAAATTTGGGAAACCTTCTGAGATGTTTGTCGGCCAACAGACCCAAGTAGTGGGAGAATGTGTTGGTGCAAGCAGAGTTTGCATATAACAATTCTGTGAATCGGTTGACATTTTTGAGCCCATTCCATATTGTTCAGGGAAGAATCCCACATGGAGTGGTGGATTTGGTCGAGTTATCGACAGAAACCAGGAAAAGCGCAGATGCAGAATCATTTGCAGAGCATATGAAAGAAGTGCATGAAGATGTGCGAAAGCGCATAGAAAAGAGTAACACGGCATACAAGTTGAGAGCCGACAGGAATAAGAGACTACAGTCATTCAGCGAAGGAGACTTGGTCTATGCACATTTGCGGAATGAGAGATTTCCGACAGGGACATATAACAAACTAAAGAAAATTCGGACAACACTTATGTGTTGGAGCTACCAAATGACTTGAGCATTTCACCAATGTTCAATGTCTCAGATCTGTACAAGTTCGAAGAAGGTTCAAGCAGTGGAAGCACGGAATTTTCAATGATCGACTGGACGGAGTAGATTCCAGATTCACAGAATGAAGAAATCGCAGAAGTAATAGAGGAATGCGAAGTCGGGCATATGCGCAGTTTGCAAAAGAAGGAATACTTAGTGCGATGGCATAATGATGAGTTGTAGGAGGCGACGTGGATTTTCGAAGAAGAGTTCAGGAGACTGACGGAGCAGTCGAGCTCTTTTTCACCTGGGGAGTCTGATGCAGGAGCATCGGGGCCTAGGCAGAGTTGTCGAAGTTGATCGACATGACGGAGACAGACCAGAGGGAGTGCCGATGACCACTGGTGTGGAAGAGCAGATGGACTTGTTAAAGTCAATAAGTCGAGCATGAGCAGTCGAGTATGTGACCAATAGATGTAGGAAAAGTTGAGAGTCGACATGTTGGGGTCGACAAACGACAGGAGGAGCGAAGTGTCGATGGTTAACATTCGTCGCACCATGAATCTGATAGGTTTGGGCATGAGCCAAGCTAGGAGGAAGGGGCGGACTGGTAAAGCCTAAAGAGTGCAAAGGAATCCGACGGGTGAGTCGAAGTTGACAGATAGTATGGCGGATGTGATGGCTTACTGCAGCCTATCAGAAGGATGTGTAGAAGTCAAGGAGAGTACTTGGCAACAATTCAGGGTTGCTAAGGAAGTTAATGGTATTTATTGCAGGTGGGTGAAGACATGACATATGTTGTCACAGGAAGAGGCTGTGCAGCATGGTTGCGGCGCTGACAGTTGCAGGTCTACAGGATCTGGGGAGATCGATAGACAGAGGATGTGTGTCTCGGAGATCAAAGTTATCTCGGGAACAACAACAATAGAGTAGAAGTCCAAGAATATTGGATCAGTTGGACAATCTTGGAAGAATATTGGCATAGCAGAGCAGGAGAGAAGTTTGGTAGATTGGAGAGGAAAGTCACACATCTAAAGAGTCGAGAGAAGATCGAGCCATAGCTTAGAGTTCCATAGTGAACCAGGAAAGGGTGAGGTTGACACACTGAGATAGCACACAATTACTTCTGTATTGTAACGGCTAAGGCCGACAGTTAGTTAGTTATTTACATTCCTCACAGTTGCATTGTA
Source organism: Larix kaempferi (assembly GCA_027924585.1). NCBI lineage: Eukaryota > Viridiplantae > Streptophyta > Pinopsida > Pinales > Pinaceae > Larix > Larix kaempferi. The sequence continues at coordinate 1,684,240 of BSBM01000242.1, read as the reverse complement.
ATCGATTCGGTAGAAGTAATATAAGCTAGCTTCTGGCATGTTGTTTGCATCTTGTCTATGTGAACGTGTGTTTTGTGTGTATTGTTAAGCAAGAACCTTACTTGTCTAAGGCGTCTTGCGTCATTGAGGCACTATCAGTTACGACTTGGACCACATTTTCTTCCCCAACTTCATAAATGGATTCCTCTAAAATATTGAAAATGTATTCAAAAGTATTCTTTTTACCAGATGCGCCAACTACCTTAAAAAATAATACCCATTTGGGGCAATAAACTAGCACATTAATCAACGGCCTATGAAACATATATGACCAACCATCTGATAAAATGGTGCACCCTATTTGTTTCCAAGACTCTTTGATTCTAGCCAATTTTCTTGTCACCCTTTCTTTTGACCTCTTGAGAAGAGTGGTCCTCATTGTATCAGAACTGGGAGGTACATATCCTTTGCCAAAATATGATATCTTCTTGAATGCATTGATAAAGGAAGGGATCCAAAGCACATTAAATGGGATAGAATATTAAAAAAACATTTCAACCAAAGCATCATCAACTTCTTGCTTTTGTACAGGCTTCCACAAAGTGTTTAATGTGGTTGTACCAGTTGTTTTTACTGGCTGATGGGAACTTCCAGCTCTAGACATTGAGGAAAATGGGATGTAATTCATTTCAATATCTGTTTGAAAACACTGTTTTTTTTTTCTTGCACCTTCTAGGCCATCTTTATCTTGTCATAATCCTTTTGAAGTATTTCCTTCAATTCTGCAGACACTGCTTTGTAGCCTTCAACTCCACCTCTTCTACCTTTACTGATAGAAAGTAGGTGGTCCATTACTCGACTTGTTAAAGACCTAGCAAACTCAAGGTTACATAACCTGCATTTCACATTTCTTCCAGTCGGCCAATCCAATTTTTCCACATGTTTCCATGCTTCTGTTGATGATTTTGGAGGTGCCATGGAAAATTTTTCTGCATTTTTTGCAAATCATGTTTTAGAATCTGATTGGTTTGTTAATGTTTTTTTAGCTTTGCTTATTATGATTAAAAATTAAAATCACATACTGCCTAATACCTATCAATCTACAAGATATTGATTAATGGCTTTAATCAATAATTGATGAATAAAAAAAATTATAAAAAAAATAAATACAAAATTGTTAACAAAATTTTAATAATATATAAAAAGAATACATAAAATTTAAACCTCTCAACTTACCAGTTGCATACTTTCAATTACCACTGGAAGGTCGTTGCTAATTGGAAGTTGAAGTTCCCACGCCCACTCCCAAGTTGAAGATCCCACGCCCAAGTTGAAGTGCATACGCCCACAAGTTGAAGTGCCAACTACCAATGGATTTGAGGCTCGAGCTGCTTGATTGCTGGTAGCCTGGCCCGAAGCATTGGAGAAAATGTGGGGTCGCAGTCACAGATCGCAGGCTCAATGCCCACAGATTACACCTCCAAAATTGCAGATGCCCACAATGAATTTCCCACGACCTACGGGTGATGGATTCGAGCTGGCTGGATGCGTTGGAGAAATCGTGGCCCATGGAGCCGCACTCGCAGTCGGGGTCACAGTCAAATGGAGGGTCGCACTCGTAGTCAGGATCGCAGTCGAATAGAGTGCCGCAGTCGCAGTCGCAGTTGAATGGAGCTCGATCGAAGTAATGGCGGCGAGTGTAGAAAGCGAAATGAAAGCGAGGGAATTAAGGTTTCCTTGTGAAATGAAAGCAAGGGAATGCAGGTTAGGTTGGGTGCTTTTTCCCTATGAAAAAATTTGAACCTCAACCAAAAATTTGAACTTCAACGAAAATTCGACTTCAAGTTCGGGTTCGACTTGGTTCGGGTTTGTGATTAGGTTTAGAATTAGGTTCATCTTTCAGGTTCATCTAACCTGAACGAATTTCAATTTTTTTTTTTAGGTTCGTCGAACCTCCAACCTCAAGGGTTATGTTCACAATGAGGAATAGAAAGACAAACCTGAAAGGAATAGAAAAACATGAATGGCAATGAGGTTCAATGGGTAGATTGGGGACTATGACATGGATTTTATTATTCTAGACCTGGGTTCATATGTGAATATCATTAAAAAGTAGACTTGGGAACATATGGGAAAACCTAAGCTAGTATGGCCACATGTTCAATTAATATTGGATAATCAGCTGAAAGTGATTCCATTTAGAAGAATGGAAGGTGTTCCTATCAAAGTTGAAGGATTGCGATGCTTTGCAGACTTCGAAGTTATAGAGATAGTTGTTTATACTAATATGTATCCTGTGTTGCTTGGTATAGATTGAGATATTGAAAACTAGGCTCTCATAATTCTGAAAAAGCATATTATGACATTTGAAGGAGGGAATGTTAGAGTTGTTGCATCATTGAATCCTTTGAATGGTCCAAGGTATATTGAACCCATTAAAGAAGAAAATTATTCCCAATACTTAGAAAATATTTACAACATAACCTCGTTAGTAGATGACTATGTGAACCCCACAACAGATGCTACTTTGAGCTAGTGCAACATTAGTTCATGTTCATCAGATTCTAACAAAGCATTGGAAAATTGACAGACTAGACTTTATGAAGTGTCAATGAGGAGGTGTGCCCATATTACAAAGTCAGTACGTCGGGTTGGTACTGAGGTATGTAATCTCTATACTGATGAGGGGTTACCTAATTTAGATGATTTTATTATCGATTTTGAACTTAAGATACCTGCACAACAACGATTGCTAGCCTTGGATGTAGCACTAAAGGATACCCCAACAAGATGGTGGGTTGTCCATAAGGAATATATACAATATTGGTTGTAGTGTCACAAGATAATGGAGATTAGGTTCGGAGAAGGGATTTGTAATATACCTAAAGTGTATTATTATTATTATTAATTAATAATAATAATAATATTATAGTATATAAAGGTATGGATATTTTTTTTTATAGTTTTATAGGGAAGATAAAATAAAATATTATAATATTTTATTTATAATATAATGGGTTCATATGTTTATCCATACAATGGATACTATACCTAGAAACTGGTATATCACCCTGGAGCTTCGACGAGGTACAACATATTGGGATGATCTGACTATAAATTTCAGAAGGGAATTCAGCTATGAAGATGATGATCGAATAGTGGATACAACATTACAAGTCATTAAGTCCAAAATATTTGAAGAAACAATGGTACGATTAACTAAGACATTGCAATGGACTACGACAATTGAACAAGATTTGGAATGCTACAACATTACTGGGGACCCAGATGATGATCCGAGAGATGTGCATATCCCATAAACAGAAGGAAGTCGAAATTTGGAGGGACTTGAGATTGCATCTGATAAATTCTTACATCCTTTGAAGACAAAGAAGGTAAATATTGGCTCAAAAGAACATCCTAAATTTGCTAACATTGGAGATTATTAGGATGATGAGAATGTCAACAAACTAACAGACCTATTTCATGAATATCAAGACTTATTCCCTACTATATTTTTTAGAAATGAAAGGTATTGTTGGGGATTTGGGATAAATGAAGATCCCACTGAAGCCTTATGTAAAACCCATCAAACAGAAAAGCTATGGGTTGAACCCTAGGTATACATAAAAGGTAAAAGCTGAGATTCAAAGGATGTTAGAAGCAAGAATCATTGAACCTGTCGAAGAATCTGAATGGATTAGTCCAATGGTAGTTCAAGACAAGAAAACTAGTGAAATTCAAATCTATGTAGACTTGAGAAAACTGAATGACACAACTTTGCATTACCCCTTACCTACACATTTTACAGACTAAGTGTTAGAAAATGTTGGTGGTCATGAGGCTTATTCATTCACTGATGGCTTTTCTAGATACCACCATATCAAGATTGCTAAGGAGGATCAACATAAAACCACATTTTCTATAGAATGGAGATGTTATCAGTATATGGTGATTCCATTTGGCTTAAATAATTCCCCAAATATCTTTTCTAGAGTGGTTGTCGTAGCATTTAAGGATTTCATTCATAAACTTCTAGAGGTATATTTTGATGACTGGACGGTCTGTGGGTTGTTAAAGAATCACATTGAGAACCTAAGGTTGATGTTAGATCATTGTAGACAATATCAAATATCTTTAAACCTGAAGAAATGTGTTTTCTACGCTTCATTTGGTATATTGTTAGGACATGTAGTTTGTAAACATGGCTTATTGATGGACCCTGCAAAAATAGCTATTATAGTAGAATTGCAACCTTCGACATCAGTGCGATGATTGAGAACCACTTTGGGACATACATGTTACTACAAGAAATTTATTAAAGGACATGCACAAATTACAACACTGATGGAGAAATTGTTAAAGAAAGACATTAAATTCTAGTGGAATGAAGATTGTCTGTAGAGCCTCGACACGTTAAAATAAAAGATGGTGACAATGCCTATTCTGGTATTTCCATATTGGAAAAAGGAGTTCCATGTACATGTTGATGCCTCATCCAATTCTTTGGGTGTCATTCTTTATCAACCTAGATAAGTGTCTATCGACCATCCTATTGCATTCGCTAGAAGGAAATTATCTACAACAGAAAGAAATTATACTACGGTAGAAAGGGAAGCATCTAATGCTTTGCAAAAATTTAGTCATTATTTGTTAGGTGGTCATTTTAAAATGTTCACTGATCATTCTTCTTTGAGGTACTTGGTCAACAAGACAGTGTTGGGAGGAGAAATATGGCTACTATTATTCCAAGAATACGATTTCAAAATTATAGTTAAACTATGAAGATTGAATGCAGATCCTTACCATATGTTGAGGATAGAAACAAGAGAAGACCCAATTAATTTGGACGACAGCCTCCCAGATGCGCAACTCTACTCTGTGAAGATGATAAATGAATATTTTGAAGATATTATAAATTTTTTAACTATAGGTATGGCACCACAAGGGTTTACTATAGCAAAAAAAAAGTAGTTGGTTGTCAAAGCAGCAGATTATTAGCTCATAGCGTGCCAATTATATAAACTAGGACCTAATGAAATACTGAGAAGATGTGTTTTGGAGCATAAATAACCCTTGATTTTGGTCAAAACTCATGATGGTGTCACATGCGGTCACTATGTAGGGAAATCAGCTGCACATAAAATATTATGAGCATGATTGTGGTGACCTACCCTACATAAGGACATCAAGGAATACTACAAATCTTGTGATATTTGACAAAGAATTAGGAAACCATCAAGGAAGGATGAGATTCTATTAATACCACAAGTAATGTTGCAGGCCTTCGACAAATGGGTCGTTGATTTTGTTGGACCAATTAACCCACTCGCGAAGAGGTCGGGCGTGTGGTACATTATCACTGCGACCAATTATCTAACTAGATGGGATGAAGTTGAGCCAGTGAAAGGATGTAATAGAGTCACTGCTGTGAATTTCTTATTTCGAAGTGTGATGAGTAGATTTGGATGCCCTCATGTTCTATTAAGTGACCAAGGAACTCACATTGCGAATAAGACTATTGAAGCACTTACACAAGAATTCCAAATTCATCACTAGAAGAGTACCCCATATCACCCTCAAGCTAATGGAACTATCAAAGCCTTTAATGATATTTTGGAACAATCTTTGACTCAGGTGTGTAATGTGAACCGTGATGACTGGGATCCAAATATTCCTGCAATTTTATGGGCTTATCAAACAACTTGTAAGAAATTGACAAGTCAGACACCTTTCAAGATGGTATACGGGTAGGAGGCTGTTATGCCAATGTAATATATTGTACCCAGCTTAAGAATTGCTGCGTTTACAGAAATGTCAGACACTAGTGTAGTAGAAGAACGATTTTTGCATCTATTACAATTAGAGGAAGATAGATTTTTTGTGGGTTTTCATCAACAAGTTCAAAAGGGATGAGAAAAGGCCTAGCATGACACAAGCATAAATAGTTCCAAGAGGGAGATTTAGTTCTCTTGTACGATAGTAAGTTCCTCAAACATCCAAGTAAGTTGAAAATACATTGGTTAGGGCCTTATGTGATTAAGTACATAATAGGAAGAGGTGTTTTCCAACTACAGAAGCTAAACGATGAAAGTATGAAGGGATTATTCCATGGGAGTTGGATGAAACTATATAGAGACAACCACAATTCTTGATGGAAATGAACAATAATGGCGAAGTCTAGGTGCCACATGCAATTGAAATAGGCACTAGGTGTTGAACTGAGTCTGCATATGTAAAAAACAACTTATTAAGTTGTTGGTTGTGTTGAAGTAGGAGTCTGTACATATGTCCAAGTCATGAATATGTTATAGGTGAATGGGTTGATATTTAAAATTTGCATGTGGAATTGAAATGACCAAAAAAGTACTTGAAATCCACATTGATGAAAATGAAAAAGGTGACGGCATGAAGACAATAAATGTAATAAATTTTGAAAGCCATCAAAATGGTGGGAACAATCTACTCATCATAGTAGCATTAAATGTTGTCTTAATTAAGAAATTATGTGCAGGATTTGGTAAGATGCATGAAATATATAGACATTATTGCAAAAAGATTGGATAATGAGCCATTAAAACTTGGCGTGTTTGGAAATTCAGGCTCATTGTGCATTGCTGAGAAACGAGAGAAGAGTAGAGCCGAAGAACATCCCATTGAGTAAAAGGTTATTTGTGAACGAAGAATCAATGATACCATTCGAGACTTCATGGAATCTAGATTGCTGCGAGCTCAAGGTGAACCACGGGTCATCAGGTAGCAAGTACCAGTAGCCCCTCTTGGTTTATTAAGGACCACAGAAAGAAGGACACCACATCCGCTGCATTAAGAGGCAAGGACCAAGCAAAGAAATGATGCAATGGAATCATCATCTACAATGCCATCTGGGATACCAGAGTACATTCCATCGAGGAAGACGAATGAAAAACCAGTTCAGGTTCATAAGAACGCTAAATATACACTTCTTATGCCTGAGATCTCAGCAGGATTTCTGCAAGTAGGTGACATTATGGGGAAGGTGTTGAGCTTGAAGTATGTCGATCATGATCTGGAATACAAGCAAAAGTTCCTAGAATTTGTGACAGTCAAGTTTCACAGATAGTACCCAATGCAGAAGGAGGAGCCTGTGTCTTAGAGCTGTTAGAATGGGCTTCGGGTTTGGAGAAATCAGGTCTATTGGGTATTTTGAAGATCCCACACTTTGGTTAGAGTCTAGAAGCTAATGCTTATGTAAAGAAGCTGTTACTGTGTGTCCATGGTGGATTCTTGTGGTTAGATAGGAGAATTTCGATCGATACAAACCTAATAGCGAGGATTACAGGTCTTCCAACTCACGGGTTGCATCCTGAAGCATATTGCTTGGGGAAGGAGAAAGATCAAGTGTTGGAAAACAAAATGAAAGATAAGTATGAGCTGGAGAAGAGAAAACAGGGATATGAGGTAGCCTCTATTAAAGATGATTTATTTGATTCACAATGAAAATTTTGGCCAGTAAATTGCTGTGGAAATGTCACCCCAACCAAGCCCTTGCCTCGCTCATTGCAATGGTGGAGCAGTGTGCTGAAGGTGTTCAAATGAATTCAGAGACATTCTTTCTTAATGAGTTCTTGAGTGAATTTCGAGATGCACAAGAATCGAGTAATCTCTTCCATTAGTCCTGGTTGTTGCAACTGATTACTTTGGTTGCTTGGGAGGAGCCCATAGACTCTCAGTTTGCAACAATACTGCTTGGTTGTCCTGTGGCCGCGCAATTTGCATCATTATGGGTTAGTGATAATACATATAGGAAGAGGGATTCTAATATAATCATGTACATGTATAAGTAAGCTATTCAATATAGTATTAAGAAGGTTCCTTGGATTGAACCTGATGCAGGAGCATCGAAGCCTAGGCAGATAAGTCAAAGTTCATTGACAGAAGGGAACCGACTAGAAGGAGTGCCGATGACCACTGGTGCGTGAAGCAGATTGACTCGTCGAAGTTAATAAGTCGAGAAGAAGCTGTCGAAGCAGTTGACAGGAGTGAAGAGGTTGAGAGTCAACATGTCAATGTCGAATAGACATGAGTCGATAGGCAGCAAGTTGCCACAGAGTTGGGGAAGGTTGACGAGTTGTCGAAATGCGACATCGACAAGTTTGGCAGAGCCAAGCGTGGATGAAGGGGAGGAATGGCGAACCGCAGGAGATAAGGATTGAGCCAACAGAAGAGGAGAGATGTGACCGACTACTGTAGCGGGGTCGGAAGAATAGAAAGTCAAGGAAACGGTACCTGGTAGCCATTCGGGGTTGTTGAGGAAGTTAATACAGTTATTGCAAGTAGGTGAAGTACGTGACATATGTCATCACAGGAAGAGGCTGTGCAGCATAGCAGAGCACTGACACTTGCAGTTCTACAGGATTTGGAAGAATCGGTGGGCAGGAGGATGCGTGTCTTGGGGATTGCAGTGACCTCGGGAACAGTAGCAGCAGTAGGGTAGAAGGCCTGAGGGAGAGAGACACACGGGGGCAGCATCAAAGAGTAGGATCTGAAGTTGTGAGAGGGAGAGTCACACAAGATGATGACAGAGAGTTGAGGTCGACACACTGAGAGAGCACACCACAGTTACTTCTGAGTTGTAACGGCTGCGGCCGACTAGTTAGCTAGTTATTTGCATTTCAGTTATTCCGCATTGTAACTGAATTTGAGAAGTAATATAAGCCACTTCTGGCATCCTGTTTTACATCTTGTTCGTGTAAGCATTATGGTTGTGTCGTGTGTATTGTTAAGCAAGAAACTTATTGTGTAAGGAGACCTTGCGTCAGTTGGTATCAGAGCATGGAAGCGAGTCCGATTGCGATTGGACGCGTGGGAGTTTCAGTAGAGGTTGAAAATGGCTCATAGAGGCGTCAATGTCCGAGGACAAAGAGTGCGTGGTGCAACAGCCGTCACAGTGGATCGTGAGATGTTTGACGAATGCATAAGAACGATGTGAACTTTGACAAATGACGTCACAACGATCAAAGAAAGCCAGAGGCGTGGTTGTATTCCTGAGGCGTTAGACCACAACGATGAGGAAGTCGAAGAGGTGGAAGCCCGGGAAGAATCCGCCAAAGAACCAAAGGAAAAATTGATCAAACTTCTGACAGATATGAGAGGTCAGGCGAAGATAGATGTGCATACCTATTCGCGAATCCTGGACCCAGAAGACTTGATCGACTGGTTCAAAGAAATGGAGAAATACTTCGATATAGAGCAGATTGAGGACCCTAAACGGGTTAAGACTGCATGTCTGAGATTGAAAGTTCATGCCTCATTATGGTGGGATAATGTATAGGCTGACAGAGTTAAGAAAGGCAAGGAGAAAATCAAGTCTTGGGACATGATGGTCGCCAAGTTGAAGGGGAAGTTCTTACCGAATGACTATGTGATTTCCTTGTTCAAAAAGTTGTAGAACTTTCGACAAAAAGAGATGACCGTGAAAGAGTACATGGAAGAGTTCTATTGATTGTCGATTCGGTCGGGACAAACCGACGAAGGAGAAGAAGCTATCTCTAGGTACGTGAACGGCTTGAAATATGCTATTCGGGATGAATTAAGCATGTCAAGATTCAGAGCAGTTGGCGAAGCCTACCAGTTAGCTCTGAAGGCAGAAGAGAAGCTGTTGAGGAAATCTGCAGCAACTAGAGGCAGGATGACTGGTCAAGGTGCGAAAACCGTTTCCGCGAGAGGCCAAAGTAGCGGTTACAGAAAGGAATCTATCGAGGAGCGACAGACAAAAGGGACATCGAAAGAGGAGAAGATGCAAGAAAACCGACGTGATGGTCGTTAGACTCGTGGTCGAGGTTCATACGGTCGAGATGGTCCATCTGACAGAAAAGGAGCTAATATACCAGCCATAATCTGTTACAAGTGTCGAGGAGCAGGACACAAGGCATATGAGTGCCCAGAGAATCTACATGCTGCAGAGGAGTCGAAACCCAGGCGTCGAATAGATGAGAAAGTTGATGAGAGGGAAGATTCGGCATCCGACAGCAGTGGAGGAGAGAAAAGAAAGAACTGAAACCTGACGGTCCAGAGAGACTTGATCCAGGAAGATCAATGCGCAAGACATATCCGGCACAGAGGAAGGCGATCTTTTGAACGAAGGTGCGAATCGGCGAATGGCATTGCAAAACCATAGTGGATGGTGGGAGCACGGAGAATCTTGTGTTGAAAGAAGTCATCAACAAGATGGGGATGAAGTGTCGAGAACACCCACACCCATACAAGATCTCATGGTTGTAGAAGGGGCACCATGTCAAGGTAACCAAACAGTGCCTGATCAACTTCAAAGTTGAAGGATTTGAATAGAGTGTACTGTGCTACGTAATCCCAATGGATGCATGCCACCTGTTGTTAGGGAGACTATGGAAGTATGATAGGAAAATGATCTGTGATGGTCGAGCCAACACAGTCACAGTGTGGAAGAATGGCATGAAAAGGACTCTTAAGCCGAGACAAGAAGAGCAAACCAACGGTAGGCACGACGAGAGCAACCTTTGGGAAAAACGAGTGCTGATGAGCTCAACAAAAGAATTCCTTGCATAGGTCGAGAGACAGTTGGGATGTTTTGCGATCATTCCAAAAGGACCATGTGTCGAGATGGTGACAATGGGGAAAGAGATTCTGGTTGAAATCGAGTAGTTGCTTGAAGAGTTCTGCGACATAATGGCCGAGGAGACACCGGCGGGATTTTCGCCGACAAGGAGCATATCCCATCAGATCGACTTGATTCCAGGGTCGAGTTTGCCGAAAAAGGAACCACATAGGATGAGTTCGATGAAAGGTTAGGAACTCAACCGATAGGTCCAAGAGTTGTTGGACAAAGGGTTGATCATAGAGAGTCTAAGCCCATGCGTAGTACCAACAGTATTGACACCGAAGAAGGGTGGAGAATGGAGAATGTGTACAGACTCCAGAGCCATCAACAGGATCACGATCAAGTATCGGTTTCCATTGCCGAGAATGGATGACTTGATGGATTGCTTGAGTGGAGCGACATGCTTCACAAAGATAGACCTGAAAAGTGGTTATCACCAGATTCGGGTTAGAGAAGGAGATGAATGGAAAACAACATTCAAGATGAAGGAAGGGTTGTATGAGTGGTTAGTCATGCCATTTGGGTTAACTAATGCACCCAGTACATTCATGAGATTGATGAGTGAGGTACTGAAACCATTCTTTAGAAAGTTTGTCGTAGTCTATTTAGACGACATTCTGATTATTAGTCAAACCAAGACAGAACATGTGGAGCACATTCGACATGTATTGCAGCGATTACAGGAGGAGAAACAGATGGTGAACCTGCAAAAGAGTTTCTTCATGAAGAAGGAATTGGTATAGTTGGGATTCATAATCTCGAGTAAGGGGCTAGTAATGGACCCAAAAAAGGTGAAGGTAATAGTGGATTGGCCGAAACCGACAAGTGCAATAGGAGTAAGGATTTTCTATGGACTTTCCAGTTTCTACCGGAAGTTCATTCAAGGGTTCAGTCGGATTTGTGCACCATTGACAGAATGCATGAAAAGGGGCGAGTTCAAGTGGACGGACACTGCCCAGAACGCTTTCGAAAAATTGAAGGAGAAGGTCACTGAGAGCCCGGTGTTAGCACTCCCAGACTTTGACAAAGTTTTGCAGGTCGATTGTGATGCGAATGGAACATCAATTGGAGCAGTTTTGATCTAGGAAGGACAACCAATTGCATTCTTTAGTGAAAAATTGAATGGAGCAAAGCGGAAGTACTCGTTCTATGACCAAGTGTTCTATGCTATTGTCCAAGCATTGAAGAAGTGGAGGCATTATTTGTTTCCCAAGGAATTTGTGTTATACACAGATCACTATATTGGAGAAAACTCACTATGGCTTGGGAATACCACAACAGACAGATGACTACCAGAAATAAACTCAATTCTCAAAACAATGCTATTATAAATGACAATGTTAAGATAATGGAGAAATGTAACCAACCTTGATCCAAACGTTTGATGTAGATCCCTGTTGGAGCTTTCAATCCATGAACTTGAAATATGCAAATTAGTCTTGACAGCCAATATCCAACAAGTACATATAATATAAAAATGACATTAACATTATCAATAACAATGGTCCATAATATCACAAGAAAATGTAACCCAATGTATAATAAACAACATTCACACCATGAATGGACGAGAATATGATCATTTCTATTAATGAACAAGAAGAAGTACAAAGTGATACGACCTCTTGTCGACAACCAATCTGAACGAAGATCTAGATCAATCCACTTGTGCCTCCACCACTTCAATCCTCCATGATTGGAAAACTCAAACTAGAAAGGAGTTTGGAATGTGATGATAAATGGTCCACAACTACAAGGATCAATGAGTGCAGACTCAAGATAGGGAAAAAATCCACTAGAGTTCTCTTGCTATTCTCTTCTTCCTCTTGTCCATAAGCCATATGTGCTCAAAATATAGTCCTCTCAAAGGTATTTGAAAGGACACATCGAGACGTTACTCGGGTAGATGGAGAGCCAAAGGTCACCCAATGATCGCTTTTTGGGAGTAAAAAGTAATTAATAGTGGTTTTTACCATTTTAATTGATACCCACGGTCTATAGTGATGCAACTCGTAGGTACGCATGCTATAGTGATTCAACAGGCGAGTAGGAACAAAAATAGGGCAAACTAATATCTCTTAAGGATATAAGTGGATCTGAGTCACTGAAATGGATCCTACAGGCCAAAGAATGCTGATGCTCACAGGGTGGAAGATTACGATGTAACAGATGCCCCCTAATGTGTGAGGTCAGAGACTGATGCTGCGATGGCCATGGCCGAAATACATTATAAAACTCAGAAGTGGAGTGATGGAGACACAAGTGGAAAGAGCAGCTCACTCGTCATAATAAAATAGTATCTCTGAATACATGTCGGTAGTACAACAATCTGATACAATGGCCTTGGATAGGTAGTATATAATGAATACATGTCATAAGTGATCATAGTCATGATCCCTCTATAGTAAGATATGGTCTCCTGCTGAAAAGGAAACAACTGGTGCAAACTGGAGGTACAAACTGCTAAAATCTGAGAGGTGATATCTCAGATGTAAAGTCAAAGTCATATGTAGCATACTGAATGCCACAATTGCCTGGGGTCTTCTACACAAGTCTTCGACGGTGCAAGTCCCATCAAGTGAATAAAGGAGTTGGGGTCAAACCTGATGAGACATCATCTAATTACCGGTCAATGATGTATACCGTTAATAGACGCGAGATGAACCCCCAATAATGAAAATGGGCATCAAGGCATAGAGAAAAATCATCATAGTGTGAATAAAAGGGTTGAAGTCAAACACTAGGATGAATCCATCGATCAGGGGACATTGATGTATTCCCAACACTGTCGATGGCAAGAGAACCTACCACTAATGACTGCAAGCCTCAAGGTACTCAATTGAACTCTAAGCCTCAAGTCCCGGAATAAATGGGTTGGAGTCGACGGAACGAGACTCGCTGGAGGGAGGGCATTAAGGCATCCCCCATCGACCAGCACGAGGTACAAGCAATGTTGACAGATTTGGAAGATCTCAAGTGAAACGGACTGACTCAATAAGGATGGCCGACATGCAATAGTCAATTGAGGAGTGGCCGACACTGGTTTCAGGACTTCCTTTGAATAAGAGCATGAGCAGATGGATAGACTCAGGCAGCATGGACTTGACATAAACTGTGTAATGCAAAGGGAATTACAGGGGGCTCCATAATGACTGGAAGCTTAACCAATCGATGGAGAAAACTGAGAAACAAGTACAGCTCCTAAGGCCCAACTATAGTCCTGAATCATAATGTACGGAGTGGAATAAATGCTTTGTTCAAAGGCGACGCAACAGTTGTCGAAAAGAAATAGTGAGCATAATACCGTCCGGATTTTTGGAATATTTGATTTTTTTGGTCTTTTTCATATTTGGGAAAAGCTTGAAAAAGAATAAAATTGCTTATAGTACAACAAGTGAGGGAACAAGTGTCAAATAGCTAGCAGACTAGTCCCAAGCAGTGGAACATACCTATGCTCAATGCAAGGAAGTGTGTGTAGGATGTGGACACTTGAGGGTATGTTCCCTTAGGGTCAAAAGGTCATCAAATTGTGAAGGGAAAATATAAGCTCTGCAGGGCTCGACAGGGGAAAAGTGCTCAGGCACCAGGCTAACAATTGAGTAAGCGGGAGCCGGCATAAGGCTCAAGCGGCAAGCAGGATGATGCAATGCAATCACAACATGATATAACTGAGGGGGAGTCCTTGAGGGAGATGGCCAGCATAAGACAAAGTAGAGTATGAGTCTTTATCGCAACGTCATGGCGTGACTACAAAGGACTCCCAATCCTAAGGACAAACAACAGCATGGGCACCAAAATGCAAAAGGGGGTTCTAACTAGGGTACCCATGTTCGGAAAAGCCCTACCGCCACATAACGACACTTCTAAAGCAATGTGAATGTTCTGTGTCAGTTACGAAGCGGGGTCGCACCTAGGGTTTATGAAAATGGTCAATAGGTCAAGTGCATAATGCATGTGAAAATGGAATCTAACCTATATGCCAGATGTGAAACGTACCAGTCGTAGGTGTGAGATGGTTCAGAACAACTTTCTCCGAGGAAATCTGTTGAAAAAACACTACTCCATGACACGATATTAGTTCATAACGGCTCAAAATGGCAAAAACTATAGAGAAGTGGGTCCAGAAAATTATAAATAGTAATAAAATTTTCCAAATTACAATTCATTTGCACTATTCACCAATTTGGAGTTTAGTGGTAAGTTTTCACCTGAAACTTCGATTGTCGATCCTGGGAGCTACGAGCGACCGTTCAGCGAACCGTCCGGAGCAGGTTGGTGGTTACTTCCATACCTTTCATTTTAATGTTTTTATTTCAGTTTTGGTTGGTGTATTTTTTAGTTTGGCCAAGCCCTAGATGGATTCGGCGCTACCTGCGGGCTATAACTATGCGGGTCGCGGGTAGGGCACCAAATGCACAGTAAAAAAGTAAACTGCCCATGGGTACTCGCAACTGTATACAAATTAGCCGCAGGTACAGCCGTGAAGAAATTTTTAATCATGAAATTGACCAAAATTTACTTGTTTTGCACTCCAAGATGGTTCTAGAGTGGAGGGAGAGAGAGCATGACCAGGTTGATGAGGCCGTGGGCAATAATTTGCAAGCGCAACAGGCATTGCAAGCATGTGGTTTGTATAAGTACTGGAGTATAGGGGTTTTAAGGGCCCAAAACCTATTACTCCGTCATCTAATAAACTACTAGGATGTGGATGCTCAAAACTTCATCCTCAACGGGAAAACACTGACACTGGAAGTAGAGGATATCTATTTCATTACCGATTTGTCCCGTAGAGGGGAGGTGGCTAGTCTTCGGTCTCGGACTGTGGGTGGTGGGATCACTGTTCAGGACTACATAGTGCGGTATTGTCTCGCAAACACACGAGCGGTGGGAAGTCAAGTGCCCGTCAACGCCATAGTATATCTGAGCACAGAGATCATTGTGGCTACCCTGGTGCGGATCACTGGTTCCAAAGCATTGCACCAGGCATCCAGGCTGGTGATGTTCTACGCATCACAATGCATGCGACCTACGATATTCGACTGGTGTACTACTCTGCTGGTGTCTATGAAGACACAATTGACTAAATGCAAAGAGGGGAAGGCCAAAAAATTTGGGTATGGTAGCATTCTATGTAGCTTCTTCTTTGAGAGAGTTCTGGGGCTTAGCCCGAGGGTGGATGTCCCTCCTCACAGTCTCTGTGATCCAGCCTTGACCCGGTAGGCTGAGATCCTGACATGAAAGGGTGGTGGCCATCTGGCGTCACCATATACTGAGGATTTCTTCCGCTGGTGGAACCGGTAGCTGATCTCTATAGAGGATTATCCCTATGCGGGGATAGACTTCAGACAGGACCGTGACATGCCGCTCCCACCAGGCGTAGCTTTCGGAGACATCGGTGAGTACTCTTTTGGTTTTGTGTTTATTAAATTTTTAAGGATTTTTTGATTATAGTTAAAATGCAAAAAAAATATTTTTGGTGGTAGTATGAAGTGCTAAAATTTGATTGTTTGCTCGCAGACAAAGGCCCAGTGAGACTCAAGGGCTTCCTGAGACATGGTCGTCGGGGTAGAGGTGATGAGGCAGCAGATGCTACAGCAGGGCGCACACTTTAGACATTGCGGCACAACATATCACAGATGCTAGCCGAGTACCACAGATAGAGGTAGCCCGACTACCTGAGGCCATGCAGCGCCAAGTAGTGGGTGTTCCTGGTGAGTGGGTGTGGCTACTGTAGTGGGTGGCCAATGCAGTAAAGTACTTCTATGAGACACATCCCGGCGAGGTGGCAACTAGACGTCCTCGGAGGGAATAGATATCCCAGGGTCTCATTTTTTGTATCGATATGTATATTTTTGAGGGCTACGGGTTCTAGTTTTGTATGACACAACCATTTTTGGACATATTTATATATATATACAACTTTTGTTCTCAGTTCTACTACATGTGTGTATGTACAAATGTATGAATGTCTTTGTATTTATGTGCTTCATGATGAATGTGACAAATGCCAATCTAATACATAGTTAGCATATGCATTAGATATATAATTAAGACTTCTTGGAATATGAATATATGTAATTGAAACAAAATGTCTCTCCAAGAGTTGTACCTTAAGGAATATTCGTAGTAATGTAGGGTCTCGTACACGGTACTACCCATTCAGCTGAGACACAACTAGTTGTGAATCCAGACAGACTTCTAAAGACTGGATGTCATGTGAAATAGCATCCCGAAGTAGCTCAATAATGGCACTATACTCAGCCACATTATTAGATGTAGCACCGAGACAAGTACCTCTTGAGGACACAACTAGGTGGTCAAGTGAGAAGATAACCCATGTAGCAGAAGCAAGTTGTTGCGTATGCTGGCTAGCACCATCCACGAAACCTAAGAATGTAGGAGAGCCCGTTGATATTTGTCAATCAAACAGAGGCTAATCAGCAGAGCCAATAACCAAAAAGGGAAAGCTAAACTATGTACAGAAAAACTATACAATAGTGTACAAAAGTATTAGCCTGAACCAGAGGTTCAAGCGTAATATTGCTTGAGGTAGAGCCCATTTCTAGGCTCCTTCAAGGCAACTCCCTCATAGTCTTCTAACGCATAAGCTCCTTTTTCAAGGACACGCCTCACAATGTAAGGAACGTGCCACATGGAATTGAACTTGCCTGTCCCCAGGGGTTCTTTAGCTTGGTCATACAAAAGTACCAAGTCACCTTCAGCATATTTCTGGAGACAGACAGACCTATCATATTGAACCTTGACATGACGCTTGTTAACATCAATAGCCACAGTGGCATCTCAACGGTGCTCATCAAGTTGTTCGAGGTGTACTAAACGTTGCTCAATATCTGTCGTATCAAGGAGGAGCTCTATGGCTAGCTTGAGCGAAGGAATTTCGCATTCAATTGGTAAAAGTGACTCCACACCATGAACTAACTGGAATGGTGAGAACCCGGTGGCAGTCTTAACTGCGGTTCGATATGCCCACAAAGCAGGATATAACATGATATGACAATTGGTCTTGCTTTGTTGGATGGTACATTGGAGAATGGTCTTTAAAGACTTATTTACTGCTTCAACCTAACCATTCACTTGAGGATAGTAGGAAGACGAGTGTTCCTGATGAAACCCAAGCTTGAGAGACAAATCCTCCATCATCTTGTTTTGAAAGTGATTGCCATGGTCAGTGACAATCTCCTCCGGGATACCGAACCGAGTGATAATCTGGTTGAACACAAAGTGGGCTGCTGTAGCACCATCGACTTTTACAGTAGGCATGGCCTCAATCCACTTGGTAAAATAGTCCACGGCCACGATAATATGGTGATGCCCCCCAGCTGAAGCTGGTTTGTAATCCATGAAATCTACCCCCCACTTAGTGAGGGGACCGACAGTGAAGACCAGATGGAGGGGCGCTGGATGCGAGTGTATGTTCCGAGAAAACACGTGGCAAGGGTCACATCTCTTCACAACGTTAATACAATCTTTAAATATAGTAGGCCAAAAATAACTAGCTCGCATAATATGTTGGGCTGTAGCAAGCCTGGATAAGTGACCGCCACACGCCCCCGCATGGCAAGCATTAAGTACCCGTTCCGCTTCTTCGTGAGTCAAGCAACGACGGAGAATGGAATCCTTTCCTTGGCGATACAAAGTACGATAGTATAATCTTTAGTGTGATGTTTCACATGCCGTCTCTCATCTCGTGAATAATGAGGAGGAATCTTCAAAGTTTGGAGATATACAATGACATCCCCATACCAAGGGTCTTCGGACGAGATAAGAAATAAGTGTTCATCCACAAAGGAATCTTCATGAATGAAATCCTCATCAAGCCGTGGAACGTCCGACATAAGCTCAGCGAACACCAGTGATTTCATCGATTTTGCTAAAGCAAAATCAAGATCAAATTCCTGAAGGATCACAATCCATTTATTATACTTACCCCCGATAAGGCGTCGTGATAGCACGAACTGAAATGGATTGATGTGAGCTACAACTATGGTTGTTCGAAGCAAAATGTAATGTCGTAACCACTGGACTGCGTGGACAGTCACAAGTGCCAACTTTTCTATGTGGGTGTACCTTAGCTCAGCGTCTACTAAATTTTGACTGAGATAATAGATAACATGCTCGACGAGCACATCATCTACCTGAACCAAGACCGTGCCAATAATCTCTTGAGACGCGACCACATAAAGAATAAAATCTTGTGTAAAGTCCGGTGGACTAAGCACAGGGGCCGATACCAAAGCTTCGTTAAGGGCATTGAAAGACTGCTGGGCTCGCTGATCCCAGATAAAAGGTGTGTCTCTCTTTAATAAGCATGTGAAACCTTTGGTAATACTAGCATAGTTAGCTATAAACCGACGCAGAAAAGTAGCTCTCCCTTGGAGGCTCTGAATTATTAACAAATTACGCGGAGGAGGCAACTGAAGTATTGCCTCAACTTTGAAAGGATTGACTCTAATACCCTCCCTTGAAACTATGAACCCTAGAAGGCGACCAGTCCTAACAGCAAAGATGCATTTGTTTGGATTCAATCGAATTTTGTAGTGGATACATCATTCGAGAATCATATGGAGGTGCTTGGGGTGGTCCACTCTCTTGCGAGAATGGCCAGCAAGATCATCCAAGAAAACTTCCATAATCATCTTAAGATCATGAAAGGCATAGGTCATGGCTGGCTGAAAAAGTAGCTCCGGCGTTTTTAAGGCCGAAGGACATTTTTCGATATGAAAATGTTCCCTATGGACAAATAAATGTCATTTTATGTTGGTCCGTGGGTTTGATTTGAATCTGATTATAACCTGAGAAGCCGTCCATGAATGAAAAAATCTCACTCCCTGCACAAACATCCAATATTTGATCAATGAATGGCATGGGGAAGTTGTCTTTCGGACATGCACGGTTCAAATCTCTAAAATCAGTGCATACACGGATCGTTCCCTGCTTCTTATCCACAGGAACGGGGTTTGACACCCATTCGGTAAGAGGAACGGGGTAGATGAAACCAACTTTGAGCAGTTTCTCCACCTATGCCTTAATAGCAACTGCCTTCCTAGGGTTCATAACACGTAAGCGTTGTCAAACCGGTTTAGCATCAGGATACGTTCTAATCTCATGTTCAACAATGCAGGGGTCTATTCCTGTCATCTTCTCATATGACCAGGAGAAAGCTTCCCGGAGTTCTGTAAACAAGTCAGTGTAAATAATGATCTCCTCAGGAGTGCAATCGGCACCGACGTAAACGTTCTCCATCTTTCCAGGAGTGCAAGATATGTTGATTGAAGTGGTTGGGGAAATATTGGCCATATTCCCCTCTGCAAAAACATCATGCGACTCCAAAAGAGCCTCAGGGTGACCAACCATCTCTGCTAGAGTCATCCTAAACTCCTGTTGGTCAATGAGCTCAAGGTTGGGAAGGAAATAAGAGTGATGGTGCATATCTTCCCAAGGTCTCTCACTACCACACATGGCTGCGAGGATAGCTTCATCAGATGGTAAAGTATCATCAAGGCAATCGTGGGAACAAGATGAGTTGGCTGCCCAAACTGGCAGCGTAACGGGATCTTCTTCAACTGTCTGGGAAGAAGAGAGATCTGAATCTGTAGTGATTTGTTGGATATGATCGTAAGCGAGCTCCGCTACAGATAAAGGCATAGACATCCCGATGTGCGTAATGTCTCCAGACGTGGAATTCGTGGATGGTAAAGTCCATGGACCATCTAAATAGGAGGTCTGAAATAGCATATTATTCGAAGGAGGAGACGCATTGTCGGTTATGGTTCCAATAAAATTCATAGGTGCAGAATGGTTAAAATTTCCCATCAATGAGGGGTACATTCCAACACCTATGTTCCCAGTTGCCGGATGAGAATTAGAAACTTGTGGGTCTACGGATCCCATGGATGTTGTGGAAGGAGTGCCAACATAATCCAGATGATCGATCGTCACAATATTGCCTCCATGGGGAAAGCAGATAACTCTAAATACAGTAGACACGACAGCCTTCATAGCGTACATCCAGTTCCGACCCAGTAAAAGTTTGTAGTCGATGGGTGCATCAACCACTTCGACTTCAATAGGCACAGACTTACCTCCCAAGGAGACAACAAGGGAAGGGATAATTCCATGCATCGTAAAAGATCTACCATCGAATGCAGTGAGTGTAGTTCTAGACGTGAGTAGAGGAGGATAGCTAAGAGATTTCCAACAAGCTAACGACATTACTGATGCGGAGGAACCTTCATCAACCATAGTACGTTTGATGAAGCTCTTAAGGAAAACCACCTGGATTTGAAAAGCCACGTGGTAAGGTAAGTGAGGCTGGACATCAGTAGTATCGAACTTGAAAACACTACGATTTCCCCCATCCTGAACTTCTAACGCCCTCAAAAGGGCATGCTTCTGAGAGGGACAGGCTTGCAAGACCTCCATGAGCCGACATGGCACATGGATTTTGGCCCAAATCTTCTACGATGGAGTAGTTCTGGGCGGCTCGAGAATTTGGATTATACGTGGAGCGCTTGAGAACACCTTTTCGTATCCGCGACATAATGGAGGGCTTCTCTATATGCAAGGAATTTTCATTAGGAGGGGGAGGCTCATTCCCCAAATTGGGTTGTGGTGCACCTTAATCGCGCTGACGAGTAGCAACACAAACCTCCGACTGAACCATATTCACACATCCATAACCACTAGTATTGGAAGAAGATGTTTCCGTTTCGTTAGTACCATAACCAGTGGTGGGAGCATGCAAAGCCATGTTTTGGTGATGAGGAAGGGGATCCTTCAACACAGCTGGGCTCTATGCCAAATGCTTCGATTCTTCTTCAATTCGAGGACATAAGTGAGTAAGATGATCTTCCCCACAAAGTTTGCAAGGGAATTTCACCTTACGCCTAGGTTTACGATCCTCACCAGCATTACCGCCTTCTCGAGGAGGGTTGGAATTCTCTTTACGAGGATTATTACGATTGCTATTGTTATTACTTCCATTGTTTCCACCCCTATGATTATTTATCCCCTTTTTCTTACCACCAGGTTGTTGGTTACCCGATGGTTTCGTTGATTGCACATTGTGTACATCAGACGACGGAGTGGAAGTGGACAAGGTGTGAACCTGTCTGGGAGTAGACTGGTTTAGCGACAAATTTTGCATTTGATTAGCTACTAAGTCTACAGGGTGAGTGCATGCAGACCCCACTATGCCATCGGCATGTGGTCTAGGAACTAACGTGGGCTCATGTCTTGTTCTCGGTGCATTAGGAATAATGTCATACAAAATGCCAGACTGAGAGTAAAGTAGATCTAACTACTGGACTTTCAAGATAGCTTGTTCCTCAGTCACAATGCCGGACATCGAAACATCCTTAGCAATGTATGGAAGTAGAGACTTAAGGAACCATTCCAATAGGAACTCTAGAGGAATGTTGGCTTTCACTAATCTCTTCCGCCGACGCCACTCTTGAACGTGGTCAGAAATATGTGTGGCCTTATTTTGACGAAAGGTGGACAACAACTCAGTACTAGTATCATAACGAATCGGTAACTGGAAATGGTCTAATAAAACCAAAGCAATCTCGTTGAATCCCCTATAGGTGTTTCCAGGAAACTCCACATACCACTTTGCGGCTACCCTGTGAGGGTGAGTTGAAATAGTCATAATCTAATGGAATCATGATTCAAAGAGTTGGAGGAGCACCAAAGGTGAAATGTCGTGACATGATCTCCCAGGTCCTCACCACCTTTCCCCTCAAACTTCGGGATGTCCGAAGGGAGCTTGGTAGGGACCGGGGGCCAAGTAGGGTCGTGACACACTGGATCATTCGTGAGCTTCGAAAGATCCAGGAGATTCAAGCGTGCAAGGAATGGGAGTTGAGGCTGGAAAGCTTGATCATAAGCCCCCATAAAAGGTTGGTTAAATGGAACTATGTTATAAGATGGACCAAAAGGTTGACCATGAGGATTAAACTACTGATAATGAGGAATTGACGGTCCATAAGCTTGTCCATGGCCATAAGATTGATAACCTCCTCTTTCCTAACCCATTTGAGAGTAAGCAGGTATATGCGTGTTTTGGGCACCATATTGGGGTGTTGGGTGATACAGGTGGCCAGCACCGACTGTGTTGTAGTAAGGGTTGCCACCATGAGTATGGGGCATGTATGTACTATTCATAGCGGGAACCGTGTTGTAATGAACATAATGGTAGGGTATGTTCCCACCCCCAGCATTAGGATTAGCTTGAGCAGTCGTGTGATGACCATAAGGATGAGAAGTATTCCCCACTCCAACATTGGTGTGACTAGTAGTAGGGATGGTGGCATGATGTCCATGTGGATAGGAAATATTCCCACCCCCTACATTAGCATTACTAGTGGCGGTAGTAGACGCAAAAGTATGCGGTATATGTACACCCCCGTGGTTGGGAGGAGCATTAACATCCATAAAAGTAGTCCTGGGTTGATGAGTAGTGGCACGTGTATTAGGTGGTGGATGGCGAGTCGTGTTCCGAACAACATTCCGATTAGGTTGGGAAATCCTATGAGGTGGTCGTCTTCCAATATTAGCATTATTAGGAGGAACATGACCAGTCCCCATACTATGTGTGCGGGTGGACAACGTAGTGCCCCCAGTGGGTATAGTATGGCTAACACCATGATTGGTGCCAGCGTGACTACCAACCGTAGTGGAAGGTTCGACAGTACTATGACTAAGCATACCAAAAGAGAGTGTGGTGGGGTTGATCATAGGGCCAGTGTCATTATGTGACTCAGGCATTTCGTATCTATAACTGCGTCGAAACCAAGGAATGAAAGGCTCATCCTGTTCTTCGTCCTCGGGTAAGTCAGGCATTCTGTAAAGATAATTATCCGGATTCGAAGGGTCAAATGGATCTCGATCAAGTGGATTAGGCCAAATAGAACCAGGATGAGTCTCAGGTGGATCACCTCCCCACTCCTCACGAGGAGTATGGGGATCAGAAGTATGGTCAACTCTACCCGAAGGAGTCAACGGTTTTTCTTCAGTATCAGGATGTGCAGCCATGACGTCTTGGACATAAGTCTCGTATGAATCCGAAGACTCAGAGGGAGCCTTCCGGCTTCCTTTAGTAACACGGCATGAAAGCTCGAGTGGCTTTAAACCAGCCAAACGACGGGACCGACGAAGAGTAGGGCTCCCCGCCACGATATCTCCGGAGAGAATATGTAATCAAAATGTCCCCTAAAGGCCAACTATCGATCAAAAACAGTAAATCAAAAGCACACACCTAGAGAAACTATAGCCAAGAGCAGACAAACAGAGTGGCTAAATGAGCTCCCGACACTAGAGCCGGTATGTCTCACCTAAGAGAGGCTTGAGACTCCCAAACTATAGCTAGAGGTAACAGAATCAGTTATAGAGACACCTAGGCTTCACTATGTGTACAGGGTCAAGTCCACTGCACAAACACAACTGTGTTGTCCAATCCCTATCTGACTCAGGACACAAACAGCATAACCACTGCAAGTAGCCTGTGCGATACCTAGGTAAGGAAACTATGGTCACCGCAATATAACCAATGCTCAGGGGGATAGTCACAGGTGGGACCCGTCGTATGGGTAGGGTAGCTAAGCCTGAAGCACAAGAGGATGAACCTTCGGTACCCCCAGATATGAACAAATCCTGGATATATCTCCCACGTTCAGCTGGTATCAGAGGGATATCTCCTCAACCAGCCTCCCATGACCTCTTGCTTAACTCTGGATTGAGTAGAGCTTCCTAAGAACACCAATCTATACCATGGATTCCTCCACTCCCTGGTCAGACACCTAATGTTTCGTCTAGTAGTCTTGGATTGTTAACTCACAATGATCTATTCCAAGACTCTAAACCTATGCCAGTTGGTGTACCCTATAAATAAAATCAGTCTAATCAATTTTAAGATTAAGCGTTAATTTTAGTGGCTGTGGTTACTCAAGGGATATGATCGTGAAACTAGTGATGTGTAGACTCAATAGTATGCAAAATTGTCCAATCCTAGACTCATCTATCCAATAAAACAATGTCACTAATATGCAAAATCAACCAACAATTCCAAAATAAAGATGCAATCTTTTATCTTTTCAATGCACAAGTAGAACCTAAACGAAGGCAACAAGCACTCAATGCAAGATACAGTACATGAAAGTAAAATATTTTTGTATTTTCGCTTATAAACAAGAAGGAAAATGCAAAAAACTAGATGTATATTTTTTGTATTTTTTCAATATAAATGGAATGAAAAAATGCAAGCAAAATCCTACTATTCAGTCACTGAAGTGCCAAGAAGATCACTAAGACAACCTAGCAGATCCTAAACAACAAGACTCAGCCAAAGGAAAGAGCTCAAAAGGAAAAAACCAAGAGGCTAAATCCAAAGATTGGTAAAAAACCAAGGCTCAACCAAGAGAAACGAAGAGTTTTGGTCACAACCAAGGCATGAAACAGTCAAGAAAGAGGCCAACAAAGACTTAGAAACAACCAAAGCCAACCCAGAAACAACCAATAGCCATAAACCAACAAAATCCGGAGTTATACGCTAATGTCGAAGGAATACCTGTGGGTACCCGCGAGCAGTAGAGTAAACAGAGGCGGGTATACGCGAGCTAAGCTAAGCTAACCCGCGGGTGAGGAAAGTCAAATGGTAAAATAAAGATTCCAATGGCTCAGAAAAAGCAAGTTTTCTATGGTGTATCTTAACAGCCAATTAGTGACACAGAGCTTCGATAAACAACAACTCTAATTAAGGACTAATGCTCAAAACATTTCCCAAACATGGATGTTTTTCCCAGCGGAGTCACCATTTCTGTATTGGAGAAAACTCACTATGGCTTGGGAATACCACAACAGACAGATGACTACTAGAAATCAACTCAATTCTCAAAACATTGCTATTATAAATGACAATGTTAAGATAATGGAGAAATGTAACCAACCTCGATCCAAACGTTTGATGTAGATCCCCATTGGAGCTTTCAATCCATGCACTTGAAATCTGCAAATTAGTCTTGACAGCCAATATCCAACAAGTACATATAATATAAAATGACATTAACATTATCAATAACAATGGTCCATAATATCACAAGCAAATGTAACCCAATGTATAATAAACAACATTCACACCATGAATGGACAAGAATATGAGCATTTCTATTAATGAACAAGAAGAAGTACAAAGTGATACGACCTCTTACTGGCAACCAATCTAAACCAAGATCTAGATCAATCCACTTGTCCCTCCACCACTTCAATCCTCCATGAATGGCAAACTCAAACTAGAAAGGAGTTTGGAAGGTGAACATAAATGGTCCACAACTACAAGGATCAATGAGTGCAGACTCAAGATAGGGAAAAAATCCACTAGAGTTCTCTTGTTATTCTCTTCTTCCTCCCGTCCATAAGCCATATGTGCTCAATATATAGTCCTCTCAAAGGTAGGTGAAAGGACACATCGAGATGTTACTCGGGCAGATGGAGAGCCAAAGGTCACCCAATGACCGCTTTTTGGGAGTAAAAAGTAATTAATAGTGGTTTTTACCATTTTACTTGATACCCGCGGGCTATAGTGATGCAACTCGCGAGTACGCATGCTATAGTGATGCAACATGCGGGTAGGAACAAAAATAGCGCAAACTAATATCTCTGAAGGATATAAGTGGATCTGAGTCACTGAAATGGATCCTACATGCCAAAGAATATTGATGCTCACAGGGTGGAAGATTACGATGTAACAGATGCCCCCTAATGTGTGAGGTCAGAGACTGATGCTACGATGGCCGAAATACATTATAAAACTCAGAAGTGGAGTGATGGAGACACAAGTAGAAAGAGCAGCTCCCTCGTCATAATACAATAGTATCTCTGAATACATGTCGGTAGTACAACAATCTGATACAATGGCCATGGATAGGTAGTATATAATGAATACATGTCATAAGTGATCATAGTCATGATCCCTCTAGAGTAAGATATGGTCTCCTACTGAAAAGGAAACAACTGGTGCAAACTGCTGAAATTTGAGAGGTGATATCTCAAATGTAAAGTCAAAGTCATATGTAGCATACTGAATGCCACAATCGCCTGGGGTCTTCTACACAAGTCTTCGACGGTGCAAGTCCCATCAAGTGAATAAAGGAGTTGGGGTCGAACCTGATGAGACATCGTCTGATTACCGGTCAATGATGTATAACGTTAACAGACGTGAGATGAACCACCAATAATGAAAATGGGCATCAAGGCACAGAGCACAATCATCAGAGTGTGAATAAATGGGTTGAAGTCGAACACTAGGATGAATCCATCGATCAGGGGACATTGATGTATTCCCAACACTATCGATGGCGAGAGAACCTGCCACTAATGACTGGAAGCCTTAAGGTACTCAATTGAACTCTAAGCCTCAAGTCCTGGAATAAATGGGTTGGAGTCGACGGAACGAGACTCGCTGGAGGGAGGGCATTAAGGAATCCCCCATCGACTAGCATGAGGTACCAGCAATGATGAAAGATTTGGAAGAGCTCAGGTGAAACGGACTATCTCAATAAGGATGGCCGACCTGCAATAGTCAAGAGGTCTGAGAAGTGGCCGACACTAGTTTTAGGACTTCCTTTGAACAAAAGCATGAGCAGATGGATAGACTCAGGCAGCATAGAATTGACATAAACTGTGCAATGCAGGAGGCATTACAAGGGGCTCCATAATGACTGGAAGCTTAACCAATCGGTGGAGAAAACTGAGAAACAAGTACAGCTCCTAAGGCCCAACTATAGTCCCGATTCATAATGTACGGAGTGGAATAAATGCTCTATTCAAAGGCGTCACAACAGTTGGCAACAAGAAATAGTGACCATAATCCCGTCCGGATTTTTGGAATATTTGATTTTTTTGGTCTTTTTCATATTTGGGAAAAGCTTGAAAAAGAATAAAATTGCTTATAGTACAACAAGTGAGGGAACGAGTGTCAAATAGCTATCAGACTAGTCCCAAGCAGTGCACGAGGGCTTCACTAGAAGGCAATATAATATCACGTTCATTCATATTGCGGTGTTAAATATTCATGAAAACCTAAAAATTATATTACTTATATATCTAGGGGTAAAGGGTTTTTTTTATTTAATGTAACAATACAAAAATACTTTGGGGTCTTTTTTATATGGGTGGGCTAACAAATATCCGCCAAATGGAGATGGTGGGATCATGGTCGGGTGAGAAATCGGGTTGAGGCAAGGCTCAGGCTTACCAATACACAGGGAAATCACGTCTTGAGGTATGCTTGAGGCCAGGGGGTTTCGTGGTGAAGTGGGTTTCCAGTCGATCATAGTCGAGAGACAGTGGTCATTGACAGCAAATTGTTACCAATAGCACTCAGCCAGTTGTTACCAATAGCCTTGGGAGACTCTAAGCCTCCAAGGCTTGTTATAGGCCCTCCCAAGGCTATTGGATGTTAAGTCAGCTTCCTAGAGCTTGTTAAGGCCTGTAACAAGCTCTAGGAAGCTGACTTAACCTCCAAGGCTTGTTATAGGCCCTCCTATCTCTTCATTAGACCATTGGATGTTGCAAATCATAATGATATGTGGTTGAGTAATTGCATTGCAGGTGAAGTAACGTGCATCCACAATATACATCGAAAGAAGCAAGGTGCATTGTAGAATGCATGTGGGGTCACAAGAGGGGTATCATATCAATATACTAGGTAGAAATATAAAGGGGTATAAAAAATGTTAATGAAAAAATTGATACATACAATATCTAGTGAAAATAAGGGTTTTTTTAAATTGGGAAGGCATATTGGGAGGGGGTTTAAAAAAACGCTTTTGGAAGGTATTTTCCAATATTTAGTGAAATTAGGGGTATTGTTTCATATGCCATGAACGAACGTGCTATGATAGCGGTTTATTGAGTGAAGCCCCCGTGAAGCAGTGGAACATACCTATGCTCAATGCAAGGAAGTGCATGCAGGATGTGGACACTCGGGGGTATGTTAGCCCACGGGTATGGCCATGAAGAAATTTTTAATCATGAAATTGACCAAAATTTACTTGTTTTGCACTCCAGGATGGTTCTAGAGTGGAGGGAGAGAGAGCATGACTAGGTTGATGAGGCCGTGTGCAATAATTTGCAAGCGCAACAGGCATTGCAAGCATGTGGTTTATATAGGTACTGGAGTATAGGGGGTTCACACATCCATAACCACTAGTATTGGAAGAAGACGTTTCTGTTTCATTAGTACCATAACCAGTGGTTGGAGCATACGAAGCCATGTTTTGGTGATGAGGAAGGGGATCCTTCAACACAGCTGGGCTCTGTGCCAAATGCTTCGATGCTTCTTCAATTCGAGAACATAAGTGAGTAAGATGATCTTCCCCACAAATCTTGCAAGGGAATTTCACCTTACGCCTAGGTTTACGATCCTCACCAGCATTACCGCCTTCCCGAGGAGGGTTGGCATTCTCTTTACGAGGAGTTTTATGATTGCTATTGTTATTACTTCCATTGTTTCCACCCCAACGATTATTTCTCCCCTTTTTCTTACCACCAGGTTGTTGGTTACCTGACGATTTCGTTGATTGCACATTGTGTACATCAGACGACGGAGTGGAAGTGGACAAGGTGTGAACCTATCCAGGAGCAGACTGGTTTAGCAACAAATTTTGCATTTGATTATCTACCAAGTGTATAGGGTGAGTGCATGCGGACCCCACGATGCCATCTGCATGTGGTCCAGGAACTGACGTGAGCTCATGTCTTGTTCTTGGTGCATCAGGAATAATGTCATACAAAATGCCAGACTGAGAGTAAAGTAGATCTAACTGTTGGACTTTCGAGATAGCTTGTTCCTCAGTCACAATGCCGGACATCGAAACATCCTTAGCAATGTATGGAAGTAGATTCTTAAGGAACTATTCCAACAGGAACTTTGGGGGAATGTTGGCTTTCACTAATCTCTTCCGCCAACGCCGCTCTTGAACGTGGTCAGAAATATGTGTGGCCTTATTCTAACGGAAGGTGGACAACAACTCAGTACCAGTATCATAAAGAACCAGTAACTGGAAATGGTCTAAGGAAACCAAAGCAATCTCGTTGAATCCCTTATAGGTGTTTCTAGGCAACTCCACATACAACTTTGCGGCTGCCCCTGTGAGGGTGCGTTGAAATAGTCGTAATCTAATGGAATCATGATTCAAAGAGTTGGAGGAGCACCAAAGGTGAAACGTCGTGACATGATCTCCCGGGTCCTTACCACCTTTCCCCTCAAACTTCAGGATGTCCAAAGGGAGCTTGGTAGGGAACGGGGGCCAAGTAGGTTCGTGACACATCAGATCATTCATGAGCTTCAAAAGATCCGGGAGATTCAAGCGTGCAAGGAACGGGAACTGAGGCTGGAAAGCTTGATTATAATCCCCCATAAAAGGTTGGTTAAACGGAGCTGTGTTATAAGATGGAACAAAAGCTTGACCATGAGGATTAAACTGCTGATAATGAGGACATGACGATCCATAAGCTTGTCCATGGCCATAAGATTGATATGCTCCTCCTACCTGACCCATTTGAGAGTAAGCAGGGATATGCATGTTTTGGGCACCATATTGGGGTGGTGGGTGATACTGGTGGCTAGCACCGACTGTGTTGTAGTAAGGGTTTCCACCATGAGTATGGGGCATGTATGTACTATTCATAGTGGGAACTGTGTTGTAATGACCGTAATGGTAGGGTATGTTCCCACCCCCAGCATTAGGATTAGCTTGAGCAGTCGTGTGATGACCATAAGCATGAGAAGTATTCCCAACTCCAACATTGGTGTGGCTAGTATTCTCTTCCATTAGTCCTAGTTGTTGCAACTGATTACTTTGGTTGCTTGGGAGGAGGCCATAGACTCTCAGTTTTCAACAATACTGCCTGGTTGTCTTGTGGCCACGCAATTTGCATCATTATGGGTTAGTGATAATACATATAGGAAGAGGGATTCTAATATAATCATGTACATGTATAAGTAAGCTATTCAATATAGTATTAAGAAGGTTCCTTGGATCGAACCTGATGCAGGAGCATTGGAGCCTAGGCAGATAAGTCGAAGTTGATCGACAGAAGTGAACCGACCAGAGGGAGTGCCGACGACCACTGGTGCGTGAAGCAGATTGACTCATCGAAGTCAATAAGTCGAGCAGAAGTTGTCGATGCAGTCGACAGGAGTGAAGAGGTCGAGAGTCGACATGTCAATGTCGAATAGACATGAGTTGATAGGTAGCAAGTTGCCGCAGAGTCGGGGAAGGTCGACGTTTTGTCGAAATGCGACATCGACAAGTTTGACAGAGCCAAGTGTGGAGGAAGGGGGGGACTGGTGAACCGCAGGAGATAAGGATTGAGCCGACAGAAGAGGAGAGATGTGATCGACTACTGTAGCGGGGTCGAAAGAATAGAAAGTCAAGGAAACTGTACCTGGTAGCCATTTGGGGTTGCTCAGGAAGTTAATACAGTTATTGCAAGTAGGTGAAGGACGTGACAGATGTCGTCACAAGCAGAGGATGTGCAGCACGACAGAGCGCTGACAGTTGCAGGTCTACAGGATTTGGAAGAATCAGCGGGCAAGAGGATGCATGTCTCAGGGATTGCAGTGACCTCGGGAACAACAGCAGCAGCAGGGTAGAAGGCCCGAGGGAGAGAGACACACGGGGGCAGCATCAGAGAGCAGGATCTGAAGTTGTGAGAGGGAGAGTCACACAGGATGATGACAGAGAGCTGAGATCGATCCATAGCTCAGAGTTCCACAGTGAACCAGGAGAGGGTGAGGTCAACACACTGAGAGAGCACACCATAGTTACTTCTGAGTTGTAACGGCTGCGGTCGACTAGTTAGTTAGTTATTTTGATTTAAGTTATTCTGCATTGTAACTGAATTTGAGAAGTAATATAATCCACTTATGGCATCCTTTTTTACACCCTGTTCGTGTAAGCATTATGGTTGTGTTGTGTGTATTGTTAAGCAAGAACCTTATTGTGTAAGGCGAACTTGCATAAGAACCTCATGTGGTTGATCTCTTTAAACATATTATCTGGTTTAAGTCCACACCACAACACATGTACATTCAAGCTAGCAAGGATATGAATCAAGAGTGGTTACCCACCCACTTCAAGCTAACAAAGCAAGAAATTGGTGAAATCATTAATGAATGGCTAGAGGAATGGAGGGTGCTTGTTCCTCAGGAAGAACTATCTCCATGTGTTTTGTAGGATGAAGGTGCGAAGGCTTATCAAAATGGCAGAGGAAAGAAGGATCAAGCATGACAATGTGAAGGTCTATCGACTATGACAAGAGGAACTAGGGCCGCAGGTGGAGCAGAACAAGGCCTACCACAATCACAAGAGCAAGATCAATATTCCGGTGCAACACAGCCCGACCCTTCAGGAAAAGGAAAAAGAAAGGTCTCAAAAGCACCATCAGGAAGGAATATGAAGAGGAAGGATCATAAGGAGTCTGCAGTTTTGGCACTGACAGAGGATGATGTGGAGCTGGCAACAGATAGATTCAAGGACACAACAAAGTAGATTTTGCAAAGAAGGTGCAGATGCACACTTAAAGTTCTTAAATCAATATGCTGCAAGAAGTGTTAGAAGAAATATGGTTAAACTCCAATCCAAAGGATGAAACATCCGAAAAGGAGCTTGGTCCCAAGGGCTAGAGAGATCAATGTCGTAGCTACCTTTGGATACACAACCCCAAATTGTAACTATACCACTAAAAGCATTGAGATGCTTGGAGCAAGAGGTATAAGTGAGTGTCAAAGGTTTGAGCTGTATTGATATGCATTTAACATATATACCTATGCATACTTTACACACTCTGCATTTAATCATTTCCAATGAGATCAAGGGATAGGAAGAATATAGTTACAATTAGATGATGAAGCATAATAAAAAACGGGATCAACTAATTGACAAATGCAAGGGAATTAAAAATGAAAGGGATTTTATAGCCGAGAAAAAGGATAGGTTTGATAAAGCTATTGAGGTAGTTTGTAGCGAAGTTCTTGAAGTAGAGATGGAAGAAACAATACCACTAGAGAGAAAGCTGTCTAGATTGGGGGAAGTCATTAAAGGCTTTAGAACAAGAATCACTGACTTAGAAGCACAAGTTGTGCCAGGAAACCCACACGAAGTACAGGATCAACAAGATGATGAATTTAAATCTTATGTCGAAGGAATTAAGGCCTTAGAGGTGGGATGTGTTAAGCTATTTGATGAAAGTATGCAGGATTGGATAGCATTGATGGATGATGAGGGTCTACAGGGAATTATTGTTAAGTTGGAAAATGTGTAGTATAGACTTGTGAAACTAAAGTATGTTATTAGGACATTTCCACCACAAGAACGAATGATGAAGGTAGCTGAGAATAAGCAACTATAAGCTTAAATTAACCAGTTAAGAGAAGACCAGCAAAGGTGAAGCCAACATGTAGAGTTTTTTCAGAATGAAGTGGTTCAAGTATCTGACATTATTTAAGGAGAGCATGAGTAGATAAAGGTGATGGCACAACTATTTGAAGAACAAGTTTAGGGTAGTATAATTGCGCAGATAGTTGAGGATCTGGAAGACAAAACATTGAAAGTGAAGGATATTGTCGCCTTAATGAAGGACAAGTATGAAATTTTTTTGATGCAGTGGAAGTAACAACGGGTCTAGTAGTGAAGTGGCTTGGGACGAGCCACATCTGAGTGTTAGGGGCTTGTTGGGCCTGGGAAATTTTTTGGCGCGGTTTGTTAATCGGTTTTGGTATGAACGGAGATAGGAAGAGGTGATCCATGAAAGCAGGATTGAATCCGATGAAATGGCCGAAGAATAAGGAGAGAAGGGCGTTTGACTTCATCAACAATGGAGTTAGTTGAGAGTAGTTACAGTTTTGTGTACACTTACATTAATGAGTCTAAGAAGTGGGAGTGGGGAGGGCTATGAATAAGTCCTATACATATGTAATGGGTTGGGAATTTCAGGGGGGTTAGTTAGACTAGGAAGAGAGAGCATATATTTTTATCATATGTACTGAAGAAAATCCTATTTTTGATACTGTTGAAATTTTGATGTATAAGCAAGTTGCAAGAGGTTGTAGTGATCTGCAAGCTTAATGCACATATCTATTGTAATGAGGAGAGAAAGTCTGTTGGTTGTGTGTGTATACATGAAGTGCTAATTTTGCTACAATTCATCAATAAGAATAGTGCTTCCGTGGTTTTTCCTATCTTGGGTTTACACATAATTTATAGTGTTCATGTGTGTGGATGATTGATGTGTGTTAATTTAATTTTATGTCTACATGCATTATAATGATATAATGATGTTCATTTGGTAATACATGTTGGCTTATGTACTGATCTAGAGGTTTCCAATATAGACCCAGGTTCTTTAGCAGTTCAAGGAACCAACAAAACCCCTTCTCACCGGCCCTTTCGGCAACATCCTACAAACAGGTTGAGGTCTCACCTAAGGTCTAGCTATGGGGGCACTACAGAATCATATTTCCACGGTGAGGTGATGAGTTCTTCGGATAGGACTATTGTGCACCGCACTATCAGACCTGCGAGATGATAGACTACGTCACGGTATGCACTTCTACAAACTAATCGCTGCGCAATCAGCAGACCCACGGGCTGCGTGGTTCGAGCAGGATACAATTAATAAGACAGCACAATGGAGTTATACGCTTCCTCATCCAAACTTAACCATTGAAGACTTTACTTGACACTTAATCATTCATCTACTTCCTTAGATTAATTAGCCTTATAACGAATGCAAGTAGACGAAACATGCACTGCTGCGCACACCCAGTGCTGTGCGTGGAAGGGTTATACAATCTGAACGTTACATACACATGTGATTATTCAATGAATTGATTCTTTTACAGACTTGGAGTACTGAGCATTCAACATTCATTCATTCCATCAATACTTAACATATCATTCCCAAATTTCTCCTATGGCGAATACATATAAAAGCATTAACACACAAACTGATAAATGAGAATCCGAGCATCCAATGTAAGCAAATAAGTAAATGTAAACACACAAACAATCACACTACACAGTATTTAACATGGTTCACCCCTCGGATGGAGGCTACGTCCATAAGAACTATTGTTATATTAGTCTTTGGGAAGGGTACAACAGTTCTTTGTATGCGCACTCAGCTGCAAACTCTCTTCTCTCTCAATTAGGTCTCTACGCACTCAGATGCAGAGCCTTTACAATAGCTTCGAGCTTAAGATTCAACAATATTCAATGCTTACAAAATGAAGAGTTAACAACCCAACAACCCTTTCCCATACAAAATGTGCCTTATTTATAGATCATGCCCATAGGTCATGTCTTTACAATGCATAGGAAAAACCCTTAGGTTTACAAAACTGGCGTGGATAACTGCTAGCCTGGCTGTCACTGTTGACAGCTTGCTCCGCCTACTCCAGGCCATCCTGCTGGGCCTCTCGTGGCTCACACGCTCTTCTGACAACCTCAGTCGTAAAAAACAGTTACAACTGCATCATGGCCTGTCCCTTTCCACACCTTCCGCCTGCCTGTCGTCGTTGGCGTAGTGGCCTAGCTTCTCAACTCCTTGTCGCCACTCTCCTTGACAGGTCAGTTTCTTCTTCCTTCAACCTATTCCTTACTCAAAATGGGTCACTTCCTTGTCTAACCTTTACTTATATTTCTTACCAAAAATAGTTGCTGTGCACCAGCATTCTGCACAATCCTGCCTTACCCATTGCCACTGCGCACCATGCGCAATTTCTCAAAACTGCCCCCATATCATGTCGCAATGCGCAATTTCCAATACTTGTGCATATTTTCCAACTTGGGCCCCGCCCAACAGGCCCCTAACACTCACCTGTGGCTTGTCCCGAGCCACTTCCACTTGCGGACGATGGTGCCACATCTTCCGGTGTACCAAGCTTCGAAGTAAATTTTTGCAGAGTAATTGCTAACTCTGCAACCGTGTCCTTGGCCTTTTTCTCAAATCCCCGAAGTGTCTCCAGAGTTTCCTGCGAGACTTCTTTCTTGGCTACCTGTTCTTTCATGGTGCCTTCCGTGGCCTGAAGTTCTACGAAATTCTCGTCAAATCGCTACATCAACTCAAGGCCTTCTTGTTCAATAGGCTACAACCTAGTAGATGTAGCAACCTCTTTCTCTCTAAGTGTGGCCAGCTCTTTCTGCAGATCCTTGACTTCATTGTACTTCTGGATTTTCTCCCTGGCCGGTGCACTTCTTAACTCTACGTTTGCAGTCTCTACATGTTGTTGTGTCCGATGCAGATCCCCCTTTATCTTTTGAAGCACAGGATCCTCATTCAAACCTTTCAATGCTGTAGTTACTCCTTCAAGTAACTCTTGGCACTTTGTCACCTCCGACGAAATGCTGTCCATGGTTGCTTTTACTTCCTCAGTTGGAGCCATGCGCTGATCTGGTGGGATAACTGGGTGCCTAGCCTCCAGCTCTGTAATCTTCCCTTTGTAGGAAGTATCCATCTGTATCATTTTTGATGTGAGGGATTCTACCTTGGCCCCAATTTTCTTTATTGTATCCTCTACATCATCTTCTTCTGTGCATTCCTCGATTTTTGCGCAGACTACTGAAACTGTCTCTTTCAACTTACGATTTTTTTCTCTAGCTTCGCTTAACTCATGTATATTGCGAGCTGATTCCTGTTTCAGCTGATTGATGTATTCAGTTAACTCTACAATCTGATCATATGAGGCAAGGCCTCTCTCGTGAATCTCTTCGACAACCTGCATGTGTAATTCGGTCAAGTCCTCTAGTGACAGAGACCCAATGTTGAGGTCAAAATGTGTCGAGTTTTTCGTTGCTTTGCGCACATTATCGTTTGGGAAGATAAAGTGCACTGGTTCTATATGCGCAACCCTGGGGTAGGGGCTTACTACATGAGGTGGCCACTTCCGTGCACTCTTTCCTCCTATCCTCCCTTCGAAGTCTGATGACTGGTGGCCTAAGCTCAACTAGGTGACCATAGTCTACACTGTTTCCATTGTTTGAATGAGGCGGAGTTGCATATGCTCTTTCCTAGCCTCTTTTTCTGCTCAGTTCTCGTCCCATGCTTCCTAGACTTTGGTCACAATTGTCTCACAATCATCTGGATGTATATGCGAGCTGAATTCTGGCTTCTCAGCCTTCCTCTTTTTACATTGGCCTTTCGATTATGTGGGGATTTCAGTGGCCTTCCTTTTTCGCTCTGTCGTCTCCGTGGGCTTACTTTGCACAACATCCTTTTCCTCAACAATGGGAGTACCTGGAGGTAGCCCCCCCTTCTGCTTTCCCTTGTCCGCTTCTGTTTCTTCGTTATCTTCCTCGGTGCTTTCATCATCTGTGTCTTTTACTTCAATTTTCTCCAAGATGGGTTCGACATTTTGTTCATAATCAGATTCAGCATCGAGTGATACAGGAACTTTCCAGTCTGCATCGCATCCCTCTATCATCTCCTCAATCTTTTCCTGATCCAGCCGATAAAACCCTAGATACCATAATTCTTCCTCTATGTCATCCCTTGGCTGAATGTATGAACGATGCCTCCTCACCATAAACCTCATGATGCATGTATATGTGTCGGTTAGTGGTCTTGCAATTCGTGTCGCGCAACTGGTGATAGTACTTGTAAAAGACTTCGGCTGTCTATCGCTGTCTAGATGCCTTCAGGCGCGCCCATAGGTTACTGAAGTGCATTCCATGGCCCTGTCTTGTTAAGGTTAGGACACCTTGATGTTGATGTATTTGTAACTTTGGAAGATATTCACTTTTATATTGTATATGTACTTTATTGTATCCCCAATGGAGATGTATTATTCCTCCGATTGGAAGTGTCGTCAGTTATATTGTAAGTGTCATAACTTATACTTGGTGGGTTATTAGACCACCTTGATGGGGTCGGCCCTGTATGAGTCATCTGGGTCAAAGGGTTATTAGACCACCCTAGTGGGGGTCGTCCCAATTAGCATTATGTTAAGTGGTTAATTTGAGGCCGACCTAGTTGAGTAAAGTGTTAACACCCAAAAAGTGCTCACTACCTCATCTACCCCATTTCATGACTCATTTGTTTATTTTTCTACCATATTTCCCTTAAAAACCCTGAAAATCCCACTAAAAAGCCTCCAAAAGGCCTAAAATGCCTCCAAAAGGCCACAAAACCATCAAAAAAGCCTAAAAAAGGCTAAAAAACCCCTTTTCCCTCCAAAAATATCCAAAATTCTTCCAAAAATAGCAAAAACCCTCTAAAAAGGGAACAAAAAATATATAAAAAGAGGAAAAAAGGAGGAAAAAACCCTATACAGCTGACCTAAACCATATGCTTCCCAAAACAATGGGCCAGCACTCCACCACCAAAAAACTATAAATAGGTGATGGAGACCCCTCATTTCATATCCACAATCATAAGCACCCTTACTCTGCCAAAATAGCTCTTGAAACCCTAGCTCACCCTTGAGCTACTTTTACCTTGAGAGCCCCTTTTTGGCCCATTCCCATCATTTGGAGAAAGAGAAGGAGCAAGTTGGAGCTTGGAGCAACCCTCTTGGGCCATTGCAAGAGCTTCACCAACCTTCACATTGGAGGTAAAATTAATACAAAAACCATTTTTTATATCTTGTTTTTTCTGTTTCATGCATATGTTCAGAGTAATTTACATTTCTGTTTTAGCACTTTAATTTACAATTTACTGAACTGCTACTAAGGAGTCCCTTCTCCTTAGTAGGTGCTCATTTGCACAAGCTAGGGGTAAAACCCTAGCTACATAAAGGTCAAGTCAAGTTAGTGTATAAATATAGAGTGTGTCTCTCTCATTTTACACATTCTATTGTTCACTCAATTGGCATTAGTGAGAGAGAGGAGGATTGCGCACAAGTGGAGGAGGATCATGCTGCTGAAGATGTCTATCTCTTGGGTTTGATCATGGTGATCCTTGTATTGATGCTTATTCTATATCTGAGGAAGTTGCGAGGTTTTTAACCTTCTTGGTTTTCCCCGGTGAAAGGTTTTGTGTCTCTTGTCTCTTGTCTCTTATGCTTGATATGCTGTACATGTTGTTCTTTCAGTTAAGATCCTAGATCAGAATGAATTAAATTCTGAAAAACTAACATGGTATCAAAGCTAGCCTAAAGGAAGGCATGCTATGGCATTTATGAGACTTGTTGCACTTGCAACAAATCAAAAGCTAGGGCTTAATATAGCAAAAACCAGTCATCATAGAAATTTCGCTATAAATCCATTTTGGCGAAGGTTCAGGATTTGAAAATTATACAGGCCGTAGATAACATCCCCATGTACTTTTTTCGCAAAGAAAAACTTCTAATTCACTGTAATTTGTGATTTATGATCAGTACAATCTAGGGTTTCTACCTCTTCCAGATCTCAGTCATAAACAGGTGACCTACGAAAAAAGGTCACAACTTTGGCTAGGAAGCTCTAAATGAAATTTTGTAAAAAGTGGCAGGTAGGCCACGGACTGTACTTTCACAGGAAAGTTTTTTAGAGGCCGAAACTGAACCAGTGACACATGGCACGCTGTACAAGTTCGCTCTGCTGTTTTATCCCATAAACAAGTCACGTTGCAACACTTGGCATAACTCTCTCTCAGAGAATCCAATTGAGGTCAGACCTGTGGGATTGGAAATATGACAGGTCAGGATACCACAGGCCTAAGTTTCAGACCCTATGGATTCGTAATTTATGAGTTACACCAGAAAAAATCAGGTGCATATTTCTGTCAAAACAGATTTGGATTTTGAGCACCTTCATTCTTAGATCGTCACTGTTGTGGGAAAATAGGGTTTCGGAGAAAGTTGAAATTCTTGGAATCGGAGACCACGGCTAGACGCTCCTCATCAAAATCAAAATTTAGAGACCAAGATTGAATTTTTTGGTTGGGCAGAACATCGGGCTTGATCAAACCCTAGTTCGGGATTTTGATCGGAAAGGTGGAAAATTAGGGCTTTTGCAAAAGTTGGAATTTTTGAAATCTGTGACCACAGATGGAAGCTCCTCAGAAAAATCAAAGTTTAGAATACAAGATCGAGCCTTTTGGATGGGCAAAAGACCGGGCTTTATCAAGCCCTAGTTCGGGATCCTGTCCAGTGAATCCGAAAGTTTCAAAGGCAATTTTGAGGGGTCAAATTTTGCAGTTTTCAAAATTGAAGTATACCAGCTTGATCAGCTCAGTAAGCCACATCTTTCCATCCATTCAGTAGATTGAAACTCAAAGTTTGAATTATTAGGGTTTCTCTGACAAACCCTAATCCAGCTCCAGATCGAGTCTCAGCAAATCAAAGTGGATTGGGTTAATCCTAGAAGAAGATGATTTGGTCACTTGCATAAGTAAAGAAGTTCCAGTTCCAGAGGGAGATGAGGCTGAGGCTTTACATGAGAAGGCTACAAGCAATCCCGACAGGTATGACTTGAAGAAATACAGGTATTTTTTGAAATTTGTTCATGATTAAGTTATGATATGTTTGTCTTCATTTCATTGAGGTTAGTACAATATTGATTAATCTTAGACTTGTCTCATCACCCTAGTAAAAGAATGAATGCATGCGAATGATAGAAGAAGTTCATTGATTAGGGTTATGACACTTATGATTGTACTAATGCACTGTGGTGTTGTATGAGGTTGATGTTATCTGCTAACATGAAAGGTACAAATCAAGTTCTAGATCAAGAACACATGACCATGGTGACATGAAGACAAAGACTCATGGATCACATAGAAGCTCCACCTACGAGGTATGTATAATTTGGTTCTACAATGGTTAACTTATGAGTTATGTAGGTTACTAAGTACAAGTCATTAAAGAGAACAAGAAGACATTGTTTGGGTATGCTAGACATAACTAGCAAACATGATAACCATGTATGTTTTTCCTATATCAAGATTAGAATCCTACCTTGTGTTAGGATATTATACTTTTGTATAAATGATAATGTTTATTCTTGAAGTTAGAAGTTTTACTAATCAAGGGTTTATGCATATTATATTTCTTAGTTTGATTGATGATATGACTAACCAGAAGAGACTTATGGTCAAATAACAATATGCATGAGTAAAATAAGTCTTGCCTGAAACCTTGAATACTAACGCTTATTACCTATGATCATGACCATACATATTTTAGGAACATAATGTTTTGATAGTATTGAGATTATACTAATAAATCTATGATTGTGTACGATATCTTGAGGATGACACTAGTGCACACTTAAGCATGCATAGTGGTCCAGGATGGATATAAGTTCAAGGATAGGTAATCCAGGTAGCAAAGATCAAGAGGGAGCACTTCAGGAAGCAAATATCAAGACAGAGTCCACCCTACAACCAAACAAAGATAAGTATTTGAATTTTCAATTCCTGTATACATGATTACTTAAATGATGTTGTCCAGTCATATACATACTTATGTTCCTAGATTTAGGATATGTATCATGCATATTAGAAAAGTTGCATTAATGAACAAGATACTACTAAATATGCAAATAATGGGTAAGTGGCCTATGGTATTGTACAACATTCCATTGCTACTTATCTAGAATTAAACCTCTTTGCTGACATGTTGGGAGTTGTGCACACTCTTAACAATGTTCTGATAGAGATGGAAGGTATCTAGAAAGTTACGGAATATGTATAAATGTTGTATTGAAACATTGGCCAAGATAATTGCATGATTGTATGACATATGCCTTTATGCATAAGAATGTGTTTTTGAAAAACTATGAGAAGTTTCTAATCATGCAATTGGACTTGTCTTGTAGGAAAGATTGTGTACCATCACCTACAAAAAGGACTGCAACATTTGTTCCAGCAATGAAGACCAAATAAAAACTATCTATTGAAGATATTGAAGAATCTGAAGTTCCCACGATCCAGGATGCAGTAATGGAAAAATGCCATGATCGAGGAGTACCAGTCGATCATGAAGAATCATGTCTGGGATGTGGTCCCGAGACAAGAAGGGAAGTCTGTTGTGACTTCCAAGTGGATCTATAAGATCAATCTTGCTTCTGAGTTAGAGATGAAGGACTTAGGATGATGCACTACTTTCTACGCATGAAGGTCTGGCAGAGTGCAGATGGAATCTTCCTTGGACAAGGAAAGTATGCAGTAGAGATCCTGAAGAGGTTCAAGATGATGGATTGCAAGGCCATGGCCACACCTATGGCATCGAACCTGAAGCTTTTGTGTGATGCTTCATCTGATCCAGTTGATGTCACTGTGTATCATCAGATGATTGGGTCCTTGATGTACCTAACGAACACGAGACCAGATGTTTGCTTTGCAATGAACACATTGAGCCAGTTCCTGATGGATCCTAGAGGTGTTCACCTGGTTGCTGTAAAGCACATTCTGAGACACCTGAAGGGTACAATTGATTATGGGCTCAAGTATGATGCGAATCAAAAGTTTAACCTGCAGGGTTATGTTGATTTAGATTGGGTAGGCAATGCTGTAGATAGGAATAGTACTTCTGGGTGCTGCTTCAGTATGGGATCAAGTGTGATCTCCTGGTTTAGCAGGAAGCAGTCCTGCATAGCACTGAGTACAGTCGAAGCAGAGTATGTTGCAGCTTGTTTGGCTAGTTGTGAGGAAGTATGGCTCCGGAAGCTATTGTCTGAGTTATTTGATCTCCCGTTGGAGGCTACTGGTATCTTTTATGACAACTAGAGTTGTGTGAAGCTTTCTGAGAACACGGTGTTCCACGACATGTCGAAGCACATTGAGATAAAATATCACTATACCAGGGATATGGTGCAGAGAGGAGTAGTGAAGCTCCTGTATATTGCGACGAATGAGCAAGTTGCGGATGTGTTGACGAAACCACTAGCCAGAGTGAAGTTTGAGTACTTCAAAGAGAGGCTTGGTTTTCTTCGGATTGAAGATACTTCAAGGAAGAAGTGATGGACATTTGCAACATATTTAACAACCCTGATGGTTGGAGGGCCTTTATCCAATCTTGGACCTGGAGGCTTTTGGCACCAGTTTGGGAATCCATTATCTGGTCGATGTAGCCGTCGGTTCGAAACTGTGCATAATTCTTTGGCTTGGCTAACGTGTTTTCCAGTAGGTCATGGTCCTCCAATTTGCAGTTCGGCACACCTCCTAGTAGATTCTCCACAACCTTGACCCGAGTAGAAATAGTTGGGACCAGGATTTCATATACAACATTTTTGTCCAAGTGCACCAGTGGTGCATCATCTTTTCGTGGGGGGATATATTCAGGCACCAGGTAAATGGGATGTTCATGAACTGTGGCCGACTTCTGCTTCATTGGTGCTTCTGACCCTTCCTGTCCTGAAACTGGTTTCTTCCCCTTGTTTTCCTCTGCATCCTACGTTGTTGAGGTTCTGGAAGAGATTCCCTTTGTTGTTGTCATAGCTCCTAGAATTCCTGATTGCTTAAATAGCTTCACCACTTCCTGCAGGTTGACATGTTCGTTCA
Organism: Larix kaempferi; assembly: GCA_027924585.1. Lineage (NCBI taxonomy): Eukaryota > Viridiplantae > Streptophyta > Pinopsida > Pinales > Pinaceae > Larix > Larix kaempferi. The sequence continues at coordinate 1,641,138 of BSBM01000242.1, read as the reverse complement.
TACGCTGGTCAAGTCCCTCGGCTCTCTGGTAGCTCCAACAGACACTCTCAAATGCTTCATAAAGTGGATAAGTGGCCGAGTGAGGTCTATTTATAGTCTCAGTGTTCTGGAATGTGGCCTTCGACGGTTGTCGAGGCACTTAATTCCACATTCATTATCCAACTCTTTCCTATGATCTCGGTCCTTCCATACGATCCTCATCCTCGTTCCAACTTGTTTTCCTTAAATGCCAAAAGGTACTAGGAAGGCCAGGGTGTTGCTTCCATCAGGTCATCGTTAATTACTCAGCCTGCCAGCCGGATTCCGGTGCTATGTTAGTCACTTCGGCCTTTATGGTGCTCCAAAGTGTCACATATGCCCTAAATATTGAAGTTTGCTAGTGCCACCAATTTGGTTAACGACCCACTAACTAGACGACGATTTCCACGGTAACGATTTCCGTCATGATGTGCTGGTATTTTTGTACGAGGGTCACTTCCGGACGTGCATTCTGCTTGCTCTTCTACGCGGTTGTGGTTGCGCCTTATCTGCGCGATTCGTACTGTGAAATGTGTTGCGTAGCTGCTCCATTTTTTTTTTTTTTTTGCACGTGCACGCGCAGCTTCAGCAGTGCTACGTTGTATATACATGTTCCTCCTCATACATTGTGTACAGACTCTTCCCTATTTCCAGTTCCCACTTCCAACTGTACTTGGAACTTAGAAATTTCCCTCTTTCTGATCATCATAGGTTCTGCGAAGCAGGACTATCCCGATAGGGTTTTAGTCTACTTCCATTAATTAAACCGGGCAAGTTATCTCCTGCTAATGTGGCTAACTGAACTGCGCCACCATTAGTAACATGCACAACAGTATATGGGCCAAGCCAATGCATTTTAAATTTTCCAGGAAATTTCATAAACTTGCTATCATACAGGACGACTAGATCACCTACCTGGAAGGACTTGTTCTTGATGTGGCAATCATGCCATGCTTTTCCCCTTTCCTTCTGCACTTGTTGGTGAAATCCTGTAATGAAGCGATCCTCCTCCAGACCAACCAAGTGTAAAAGCCTTTCTTTCAACGTGTCACGATCTTCCATTCCTGTAAACACATCTATTCTCAAGCTGGGAACAATGTACTCAATCAGAATTATTGCTTCCTATACATAGGCCAGCCTGAACGGTGTATGGCCTGTCAACTTCTTGCATGTGGTCCTGTACGCCCATAACACAGTGGGAATGCACAGGTCCCAGTCATCCCTATTCACATTGCATACCTTGGTCAGCGCATTCTCTAGTACTTTATTGAACGCTTGAACTGTTCCATTTGCCTGTGGATGATAAGGTGTACTTCACTGATGATGAATGCGGAACTCCTCTGTCAATGCCTCAATGGTTCAGTTCAAAAAGTGAGTGCCTTGATCACTCATCAAAATTTTTGGCATCCAAACCTCATAAGGATGTCTTTGAATATGTACTACGCGACAGTACCTGCGCTGCAGTCCTTTACTGGCTTTGCTTCTGCCCATATGGTGAGGTAATCGGTTGCAGTAATAATGTATCTCACACCAATTCTCTTTCTCGGTGGGTTTATAGGTCCCACAAAATCAATTGCCCATTTTTCAAATGCATGTAATGTCAACTATGGATTTAATGGCATCTCGTCTCTTCGCGATGGTTTTCCTATCCTCTGACAGACATCGTAGCTCTGGCAATGTTCTTTCGAGTCCTTGTGAATTGTAGGCCACCATAGCCTTGCACGCAATATCTTCTGCGCAGTGGCCCTTCCTGCATAATGACTTCCTACTGATCCTAAATGTGCATCAGTCAATATGAACGGATTCTCATGCTCTAATACACATTTGCGCAGTACTTCATCTGGTCCCAATTTATATAACTGACCTGCGATAATGGTGAAGTCTGCTGCTCGCACTACCAACTGCTTCTTTTGTTGCATAGTGAACTCCATGGGTGCTAATCCACTAGTCATAAAGTCTATGATGTCTTTATAGTAATCGTCAGCTATCTCAATAACAAACAACTGCGTGTCCGTCAGATTGTCTTCAAGATTGGTAGGCTCTTCTCCTGACTCAATCCTTGATAGATGATCAGGTACCAAGTTCAATCTGCTAGGTTTAACTACTATTTCAAAATCATACTCCTGGAAGAGTAACATCCATTTGCATATTCACCCCCCTAACACTGGCTTATTGACCAGATATTTCAAAGCAGAATGGTCAGTAAACATAAAGAAGTGCGCACCAAGCAAATAGTGCCTGAACTTATGTAGTGCATAGACCATAGCAAGGCCTTCTCTCTCAGTAGTGGTGTAATTCTTTTCTGCAGATGAGAGCTTCCTACTCAAAAATGCAATGGGATGGTCAATACCTCCCTCTCCTGGTTGTGCTAAGACAACTCCCAATGCTATACATGACGCATCCACATGTACATGAAATGGATTCCCCAATCTGGAAAAACTAGGCAGTGCCCATTTTTTCTTTCAAGGTGTCAAAACCTTGCTCACACTCTGCGTTCCAAATTAATGGTGCATATTTCTTTTGTAGCTTCTCCATGGATGCGGTTGTCTGTGCATACCCCTTTATGAACTTCCTGTGCGCAGCTGCTTGACTGAATTTGGCGTTGGCAAGTTTACAATGACTACGATATTCGCAGGATCAACCATCAGACCCTGTTTACAGACAATGTGTCCCAATAGAATCCCATAAGGAACACAGAAAACACAATTCTTTAAGTTCAAAGAGATCTGCTGTTGTCTACACTTTTCTAGAATGAGTCTGAGGTTTGCACCATGGTTCTTCAGCAACCTGAATACTGTCCAATCATCAAAATAAGTTTCTAAAAACTTATGCATAAAATCTTTAAACGTTGCGACGACAACTTTGGAAAAGATGGCAGGCGTATTCTTCAGACTGAATGGCATCACCGTGTACTGGAACGACCCCCATTTTGTGGAAAAAGTGGTCTTATGTCTATCTACAGGATCAATCCTTATCTGGTGATATCCTGAAAAACCACCAGTAAAGGAATATGCCTCATTTCCTCCAACATTATCAAGCAGCTCGTCCGTGAAAGGAGTAGGAAATGGGTCATGCATTGAAGCATCGTTCAGCTTTCTAAGATCCACACAAATCCTGATCTCACCTTTCGTCTTCTTATCTTGGACAACCATAGGGCTTATCCATTCAGACTCTTCAACCGGCTCAATGATCCCAACATCGAGCATCTTATCCAGCTCTGCTCTCACTCTTTCTTTGTATCGCAAGTTCAAGCAATATGGTCTTTGCTTAACAGGCTTCACACCCGGCTTAAGAGGTATTTTCATAACTCCTAAGTCCCCCAAGATGCCCTTTATCTCTGTAAATTTTGTTAGGAATAACTCCTGATAATCCTGCAATATATCTGCGATCTCCGTCATAGTATGATCATCCCAGTAGTCCCCAATGGACGTGAACTTTGGCTCTTCGCTAGTGCCAATATTTACTTTCTTTGTTTTCATAGGTTCGCTCATATTTGGAATTTCCATCGAAGGTCCCTCTACCTTGCGCACACCTTTGGACTCAGGTATCTTAATGTTGCACGGGTCCTCTTCATCACTGTCTTCTTTTTCTTCAGCCTCTTCAGCTAAGTTGTAACATTCCATGGCGTGTTCTACCTGTTCCTTCCATTTTGTCTGTAGGCATTCAAGTACGCTGTCAGTTCCAAAGAATTCATCTAGGGTCATATTTCTGTGTGGACATTCTGGCCTGCATATTCTTTCTTTAATAATCTACAGTGCATCGTTTATGGTAGGGCTCTCATCTTCAAAACTAAATCTCTTCTGGAAGTTCGCAGTCAGCATGTCCCAATCTATGGTTCCTCTGTGCAACTCCATGTCTAAGTACCATTTATTTGGAATTTCTTCCTCCAGTGTGTGCACAAACAGATGCACCCATTCTGTCTTTGGTCTCTCCCGCCATGCTTGTGAGAAAACCTCAATATGTTGTCTTGGATCTATCTGTCCATTGTATTTATCAAAAGATAGGGTAACTTTATCAGCAAACCTGATCTGCATCTTAATTATGCATTGATCCCATTTGGTCAATGTTTACTTATGCACAGCCCACCATCTGGCGAGTGTCTCGCCCAGCGCCATATCTAATGCTGGTAAACGACACTCATCTGCAATTGCTGCAGTATAGTATTTGATAAATGAATAAAAATTAGATGAACCATCATATGTAGGGATTGGGCTTACCTCCTTTCCAATCCAGTGTAGTGACTTTGTAACCTGTGCACATCTCCTCGCAGATACTTCGTGCATGCGACTTTGCCAGTTCTCCAGTCCTACATCAGAGTCTAAAATGCAAGAGTTGTCGCATCTCCAGCTGAGTTTTCCATCTGCAGTAGGATTAATGTAATCTTCCTAGTTCACGGTCATCTTGTACATTCAGTCCAAATCTTGAGCTTTGGATTCTTCCTGAATCGGTTCGTTGTATCTGCCTCCATCTGCAGGGTCCAATGGTGCGATGACCCTGAGATGATTTCCTTCGAAGATCATCTTCATTGTCTTCAAGTTTATGATGGCGAGGTTATCGATAGCCCAGTCAATTCCCAACATTGCAGGAAAAGGCTGATTATCGTCCACAATCTCAATAACCTCGAAATCCACGTGACTCTGCACTCCATCAATGTCAACAATCACATTGGATAACTGTCCAAAGGGTATGAATTTCTCCTGATTGGCCATTCTCAACTGGATAGGTGACCATAACAGCTTTGGTCTCCCCATCTATTTCCATGTCTATTTGGTTAAGACATTTACGTCTGATCCCAGATCAAGAATGATCTCATCCATTTCATAGTCTCCTATTTGTGCACTGAGTCTCATTTCTCTGCCTGTTCTCATGTGTTTCTTAATATGATGAACTGCGCTATCAGTAGTTTCATTTTCGTTGCGCGATTCATACTGGTCTATCACCTTCTTCAACTCTGCTATCGCATTTGGACTCTCTAGCAACTTCATGCAGCTCCTGAGGAACTGCGCAACAAAGGTGCATGTCTCTGCTACGGTGCTCGTTCTGTCATACGCAACTGGCATATCCTCCATATGCAGTATTTCGCTGTGCAACGGGATTCTCAGCGATTCTAGTGTTGGATCTTTGAAGATATCCCATGCTTCTTCAAAGACTTCTTTGTTTTTCTTCAAGTCGAAAGCAGGTGCTTTCCCAGTAGCTTTCCTTATCCATATCGTTTCAAGAGGAGTCTGCTTGGTATCAAAATCCCCAAAAGTCGAAGCTTTTGCTCCTCTATCCCACCATGTCGCAGCACCACTACGCGTTACTATGTTAATACTTTGATCCGCAGGTCTCCTTTCTGCTGCGATCAACTAGATGTTTAGGGCTGGTGCCTCCAGCCATTTTCTCTTCTACATTTCTACCTCAAACACTGGGCAGTCTTCTATAACATGATATAATGATTGACAATAAGTTCATGTAGTTCATGGGTTGGTACAATGTCGAGACACATGGCCTGCTTGGCCGCAATTATAACAAATTACTTGGCTTCAGCCTCATCCCTGCGTCGGGCCATTATTCCTTCCCCTCCCGTGGTATCCTCCATGGCTTCTATATGCTCCCTGATCTTGCTGTGCATTTTCTTGTTTATGCAGAGTCTCTCCTTGGACTCTGTACATTCCTCCATACATATGCTCAATATATTTCTTTCTTTCTAGCATGATCTCATATGCACGGCAATTGGATTCGTCATGCCCCATTGACTTACAGACATTACAATAGAGGTTTTTAGGTGTTCTCACGTATTTCTGTATCATATGGCAGTCTTCTGGCCGGTGTCCTCTGGTTCTGCAAATTTCACACCATGGCCCTGGGTGAGGATTCAATGGGTTTGGTCCACCCATGTGAAGGAAATCATGGAATAAAGGACAATCATCCTTAGTGTGCCCTTCTCCCTTGCAGCCTGTACACCAGACTTCCTTTCTCTCTTGCTTTCCTTGATTTATGTCTTGCAATTGTAGTGTTAGGGTAGCCAACTGGTTCTGAATCTGTGACATCTCAGTGCTAGTTTCTCCTATAGGTGAAGCTTCCAACTTCATTGCGATCTCCAACACTTCTGGCTGCGAAGCCACTTTCTGCTGCATCAACAACTGTCTAATATGGGGCAACAATGCGACTATAAACAACTCCTCATGCTGCTGCGGTGGAATATCAAAGCTTACTTGGTCCAGTGGTGTCTTAAATTTCTAATCAAACTCCTAGACTGTTTCATTAGGTTTCTGTTTGATCTCTTTCAACTCTATGATACACTGTGACTCTAACTCCAGCTTCTTAAATTTTGCTAAGAGTGCAGCCTTGATTTCTGCTAGGGTTCTTTGGTGTCCCTGCAAATATTTCATGAACCAGTGCAAGGCTTGGTCTCTAAATATGGTGACAAGTTGTGCTTGCTTCACAGCGTCGTCCTAGACTTGATTTATACTCCATACAGCTTCACATAGAAACCAATGTTGATCAGGGTCTTCTAGACCCATTCCTTTGAATATCGGCAGTTTGATATCATCAGCCATCCTCCTTCGAGGTGGCACGGTTCTCTAAGTGGTGCTAGGGATAATATTCTGAGGTTGGACGTTCTGAAGTGGTACAGCTTGAGACTGACTAGGTTGATTCGGAATAGCCTGGGCACCCGCTCCTACAGTGTTACCAGTACCAATGTTCTGCAGTGCAGGTTGTCCGGTGCTCACAACTGGTGGGTTCTGGACGGATGGGTTCTGAGATGAGGGAGACACGGTATGTGCAACCGACGGATTTTGCGGTGTATTAGGCTGACAGGTGGAATATAGAGGCTCGGTTTGGCTATCAGGGCCAGCTTCTGAATGTGTGTCTACATGGAGTCTAGGTCTGCTAGTAGTTTTCTCAGGGGAAAACTTGTATCTCTTTCCACTTCTCAGGATATGAATTTCTTCGTAGGAACCACTATATGTACTGTCTACCATGACACATGCAAGTATTTTACTGCATTCTAAAAACACCTTTCTCAGCTAGAAGCATTTTAATATATAAACTGAGGTTGTTCAGATACTTACCTCGGATTCCCTTGAAAAATTCTCGTTCTACTGCGCTGTAGGACTTTAGCATGTCCACAACGAACTCTATGACAAAACTTTGCAATGTACTGTCGACCCAAAAGTCAAATGCTCGTATGAATAGATTATCTAGTGCTTTGATTTGTTCAATAAGCTCCGGTGTCCACTCGGTCAGTGCGTTTCATGGGATACAGTTTATGTGTTCTACGAGTGTCATGTCCCAAATTTGGAATTGGGTCACAATGGCCTAATCACATTAGCCATATTCATTAGAGTTTGTAAAATTGATGTTAAGGGTCAAATAATTGCCAAGGAGGAAAATTACTAGTTTCCTAGGTTTGGGGTGGAAGCTTTGGGATTTGGAATAAGGGGGATAATAAATTATGTTTAGACATTAGAAGGGTTCAAGTATTTAATAAATAGAGTGAATAAAGAAATTCAAGAGAAATCCTAAGTGACAAATGGTTTTGGAGACATATGGAGGAGGTGGGACCCACATTAGCTTGATTTTTCATAATACATGGTATCTCTCTTTTGCAAATTCGAATTAATGGGAATGTGAACACTCTTGGGTGAATTGGTAAGTCATAACACATGTCATTGAGCATCTTAGGTCGAATTTGGAAGGATTGGTAACCTCCATGGAAGATAAAGAGTCAAAGTGGAAGTTTGTGGACACTTGGGCTAGATTCCCTAGCCCCTATGACACCAATGATGGAGCATCTATGACAACTATGACAAATTGCAGACCTGACCTCTAACATCTGACCACTATGACATGTCAGCCCCAAAAATAGGCTCAAAGAAAGCGAATTTGGGAGTTGGAGAAGCCAAAGAGACTCAAAATCGAATTTGGGAGAAGATGGAAGATTGAAACTAGGAGAAAGTGGCAAATGTGGAATATTTCCTAAATGAAAATCTATTGAATCTATTGAGAGGATTTCGACCCTTAGAAGGCTAATGTTGGTTATAAAATGTATAAATGAAGTATGAGAATAGCTTTTGATCATTTGTAGAATTTGCAATTGCATTTGTGAAGAGGGAGAGCTAGTGGATGACTAGTTTCTTGCCTTAGCCAATTTCGAGGGTGAAAGATTCCCATCCAAGTTGGCAATTGGAAAGTCCATTTAGACCTTTCATTTGGAGCTTTAATGGAGTCTTTATTTGCAGGTGTAAGCTACAAGGAAGCTCATGGTTTCTTCTATTGTAGCTCGCTCCTTCAACCATTTCCAGTTTTGATGGCATATTCTTGATCATTGAGGGAGGGCGTTTTTGGTGAGCTATTGTACTCTTTGGGGGAGCTTCTAATGCCCCATTTATTTTGTAATATGAATTAAATACTCTGTTCTTCATCTCCAGAAAGTTTCAGGTCGAAATTCCAAGTAGAAATGTATAAATCTCATTTTTAATGGAAGAACAATGCCATTTCCCCACTACCTTGTTGTGAACCAATGTATTGATAATGATTTCGAATGAATGGATGATTCTATGATGAATTTGTGATTAATGGACTGCCATGGATATATTTTACAAGTTTCATGTACTTTACTTGAGCATTTGAAGTATTTTTACTCAGTTTAATTGCATTGGGAGAAGAAATAGTGCCATTTCCCCAAGGGTCGAATTGGTGATTTTTGCAGTTGAATGGGAGAGGGTGAGAACAGTTGTAATAAACCATTAATGGTGCATATGAGACCTTAATAACATAATTAACACATTACATACCTCTGTTCATAAATTTGAGTGGGTTTGGAGGCATTTGGGATGCCATTTTCAGTACTTACCTTAGGGGGATTTGAACCCCAAATTACTAGTAAAATTGCATACTTGGTACAGAATCTTAAGAGAGTTTTCAGAGGTCTTTTGGTGGCCATATGTTATCCCTGAACATCATATTCAATCCCTAATATCATTCATACACCTTCCTTGAATATTTGAAGGCATTTGGAGTCAATTTGAGACCTAGAGACCAATACTAGTCAAAGGGAAATCACTAGTAAAGTTACCTACATTGACCAGAATTGAAAGAGTATGTGTAGAAGTGTTTTAAAGGTACAAAGGCATCCCTGAAACACATATTTATGTTCTAATATCATTCATATACCTTCTCAGAAGATTTGGGATCATTTGGGGCAAATTTGGGACCTAGAGATCGAAACTAGTCAAAGGTCGAACCAAGAAAAAAAGTGGAAAATTGCAATTTTAATAAAATTCCTAACAAGGAACATTACAGTGGTATCAGAGCATGGTCCTTGCACCTATGTATTAGGTACATACATTCAAGAATAATTGACATCCATGTCTTACTATTATGATGAATCCTATGAGTACAATTCTTATGAGGAATATGCAGATGCTTATGAGCAATATGAAGCAGAATGTGAATGGTATGAGGAAGAGGTGCCATCATGCAACACTTCTTACAATTTCAAGAGAAATGAATATTATTCTTATGACTTTAAATCTGATGAATATGAGTGTGTCACACCAACCAAGGATAATTCTATGAGTGAGTTCCAAAGATGGAGAGCAAAATATAAAACCTTGCCCCAACAATATCAAAAATATCAAGAATATCTTGCTTTTAGCAAAAATACACAAAATGCCATGTCTTTTGAGTATTATGCTAAACATGTTTTTGAAAATAGGCCCAAAAATGAAGATGTGGAGTTAGTGAAGAAAGGTTTATGCCCTTCTTGTAAAAACCCTTGGAGCGAGTATCATATATGTGTGCATGAAATGATGTCCTCCTTGAGGAGAGCTTTTGAGATTTATTCAAGAAGAGATTCCAAATATATTGATCCTAAAGGAAAACACGGGGCAAAATGCATCAGCTTGCTTTAAGGAGCAAAAGGAAGAGACATCACAAGAGCATGAAGAAGATTCTATTGAAAATATGGAAGATCATTTCGAGACACCTTCTAGCTTAGACATTAACCAAAGAGCATCTACTGATGGATGCTTAAACTATGAATGAGTACCTACTGATGGGTGCTCACACCTCTATGTTGGTGACATAGAGATCACTTTTGAAAGTGTTTCTACAAGTACAAGTTTCATTAAGCATGATAATGAAGACCTTGTAGCAGTTGAAGAAGAACCAAGATCAACTTCCCCATCACCACTTGAGATTCATGAAGTTGGTCCAAGCAAAATTGAAGAAGACGAGGAGGTTCATTTGCAAGAGCCTCATTTTCTTGAAGGGTACTTAAAGATGAATGAAAATAAGATCCAAGAGTCCCTCAGCATTCTCCATGACACTCAAGCATTGGTGTCAAATTCTTGTTGGAGAGCTACTTCATTGGAGGAAACATCCTTCCTTGAAGACATGGAGAAGATTCAAAGAGCAATGTGCCACATCAAAGGTAATTTCATGTCTTTGCTTTTTGATAGAAACCATTTGTTTGAGCTTAATGAATTGTTACATGATGCATACTTGAAGAATAATGAGGATATTCATAAGCTCACAATTCAAAATGAGCAACTTCTTGAAAAGTTGCAAGATACTTGTTTTTCCTCCTATGTTTCAGATTGTCAAATGGTAGATTGTTTGGAGGATTCTCATGACATGGTGGATCATGAGAAATGTGAAAATTTGAATGTTCTTGATGTGTTTGAAGATGAACTTGAAGAGATCCAAACACTTGATGTGGTGGAAGAGGAATTTGAATTGCCTCTTGATGAAGGTTATGCAATTTTTAAAGAAGAGCATGATTCCTCTACATTGGAACCAAACTATGACAAAGAGTTCACACTTTTGAAGGAGCTGCATAATACTACCCACATGGATCCTTCCCATGATGAAACTCCTGAACTTTTTGATCATTTGGGTGAGTTAGTACATTCTCCTACATCCTACAGTTCCATGTTTTGCATTATTAGTCTCAATGAAGTATGGGTGAAAGGGTTCTTTTTTATGGTGCCACATGAGGAGTATGGAACTCCTAGATTTAACTTTTATGATGACATGGTTGGAGCACATTCTTATTCACATTTGCAGCAGCATAATTTGTCACTTTATGATGATTCACATCTACATGGATGCACCTATGATATGGATTTGAGTCACTTGAATACTCACGGTTTTTCTTGCTCAACACTGGGTTCATTTGATGTTAAAGGAACTTCATCCAACACTTGGATGAATAGATTTATGATGGGAGAACATTTTTGTTGGCAGCCACATAATTTGTTACATCTTTATGATTCTCACATTCATGGATGCATGGGTGAGACTTCTTTGAGTCATTTGAAGTCTCCTTGTTTTTTCTGTTCATTATTTGGTTCAGATTCTAGTGGAGATTCTTCATTCACTTCTTGGATGAAAGAATACATGGATGAATATTTTGATGCATATCACATCCTTTTGGAGCAGCATTATAGGACATGGGATCCTCACCTATGTCATTGGAGCAGATTTGATTGGTCACTTGAAGCTTGTATGCACTTGGAAAATGGTGGTCTACTTGCTTGGAGGTATAAGCACTTTCATGACTCTTTGATGAAGCATATCCTTGATGTACATTTTCATTATGTTGTTATGTACTTTGATGATATATATTTGGTACTCATGATGTTTGGAAGAATGCATACAAGAAAATGGGATCCAGGAATCCTCTTATCTAATGGTGTAGGTTGGAGAGCACTCTTAATTGTTGGGGTGCAATACAAGCAACGGGACCCTAGAATAATTTTTGTCTCATTGGTTTCATTTTTTTTGGGGAAGCAAGCAGCATGGGAGATGGATTCCCCACTTAATAAAGTGATTTTAATAAGAGTAGTGCAGAAGCAAGCATGGTGTTTCCTCTCTAAAATATTCATGGAAACTCAAAGACTCAAGGTTTGGCAATTCAATGGCAACTTCAAAGAATTATACAGAAAGCAGGTTCTTCAACACCCATGTTTGAAATTGCTTGAGGATAAGCAATATTGGGAAGGGAGGATTTGTCATGTCCCAAATTTGGAATTGGGTCACAATGGCCTAATCACATTAGCCATATTCATTAGAGTTTGTAAAATTGATGTTAAGGGTCAAATAATTGCCAAGGAGGAAAATTACTAGTTTCCTAGGTTTGGGGTGGAAGCTTTGGGATTTGGAATAAGGGGGATAATAAATGATGTTTAGACATTAGAAGGGTTCAAGTATTTAATAAATAGAGTGAATAAAGAAATTCAAGAGAAATCCTAAGTGACAAATGGTTTTGGAGACATATGGAGGAGGTGGGACCCACATTAGCTTGATTTTTCATAATACATGGTATCTCTCTTTTGCAAATTTGAATTAATGGGAATGTGAACACTCCTGGGTGGGTTGGTAAGTCATAACACATGTCATTGAGCATCTTAGGTCGAATTTGGAAGGATTGGTAACCTCCATGGAAGATAAAGAGTTAAAGTGGAAGTTTGTGGACACTTGGGCTAGATTCCCTAGCCCCTATGACACCAATGATGGAGTATCTATGACAACTATGACAAATCGCAGACCTGACCTCTGACATATGACCACTATGACATGTAAGCCCCAAAAATAGGCTCAAAGAAGGCGAATTTGGGAGTTGGAGAAGCCAAAGAGACTCAAAATCGAATTTGGGAGAAGATGGAAGGTTGGAACTAGGAGACAAGTGGCAAATGTGGAATATTTCCTAAATGAAAATCTATTGAATCTATTGAGAGGATTTAGACCCTTAGAAGGCTAATGTTGGTTATAAAATGTAGAAATGAAGTATGAGAATAGATTTTGATCATTTGTAGAATTTGCAATTGCATTTGTGAAGAGGGAGAGCTAGTGGATGACTAGTTTCTTGCCTTAGCCAATTTCGAGGGTGAAAGATTCCCATCCAAGTTGGAAATTGGAAAGGCCATTTAGACATTTCATTTGGAGCTTTAATGGAGTATTTATTTGTAGGTGTAAGCTACAGGGAAGCTCATGGTTTCTTTTATTGTAGCTCGCTCCTTCAACCATTTCCAGTTTTGATGGCATATTCTTGATCCTTGAGGGATGGCGTTTTTGGTGAGCTATTGTACTCTTTGGGGGAGATTATAATGCCCCATTTATTTTGTAATATGAATTAAATACTCTTTTATTCATCTCCAGAAAGTTTCAGGTCGAAATTCCAAGTAGAAATGTATAAATATCATTTTTAATGGAAGAACAATGCCATTTCCCCACTACCTTGTTGTGAACCAATGTATTGATGATGATTTCGAATGAATGGATGATTATATGATGCATTTGTGATTAATGGACTGCCATGGATGTATTTTACAAGTTTCATGTACTGTACTTGAGCATTTGAAGTATTTTTACTCAGTTTAATTGCATTGGGAGAAGAAATAGTGCCATTTCCCCAAGGGTCGAATTGGTTATTTTTGCAGTTGAATGGGAGAGGGTGAAAATAGTTGTAATAAACAATTAATGGTGCATATGAGACCTTAATAACATAATTAACACATTACATACCTCTGTTCATAAATTTGAGTGGGTTTGGAGGCATTTGGGAAGCCATTTTCAGTACTTACCTTAGGGGGATTTGAACCCCAAATTACTAGTAAAATTGCATACTTGGTACAGAATCTTAAGAGAGTTTTCATAGGTATTTTGGTGGCCATATGTTATCCCTGAACATCATATTCAATCCCTAATATCATTCATACACCTTCCTTGAATATTTGAAGGCATTTGGAGTCAATTTGAGACCTAGAGACCAATACTAGTCAAAGGGAAGTCACTAGTAAAGTTACCTACATTGACCAGAATTGAAAGAGTATGTGTAGAAGTGTTTTAAAGGTACAAAGGCATCCCTGAAACACATATTTATGTTCTAATATCATTCATATACATTCTCAGAATATTTGGGATCATTTGGGGCAAATTTGGGACCTAGAGATCGAAACTAGTCAAAGGTCGAACCAAGGAAAAAAGTGGAAAATTGCAATTTTAATAAAATTCCTAACAAGGGACATTACAACGAGCCTTGACAACCACTCGTGTAGCTCGCATCCAAAATATGCCTAGAAAACTTTGTGCATGTCTTTCCATAGGTATTTATTCAAACATTGAATGTCAGAGAGATGTGGGTTTTTGTTTTCTTTCCTTGCGAAATCTCTCTCTGTCTTGTCACACCATCGCCAGATTTCTTTGTTGTCTGGATACCAGAAGTTGACGCCCAGCTCAACTTCTTCTACTTCGCACATCACGACTTCAACTCATCATGGATTCTTAGCGTGGCAACATAACCATTTGTTGGCTTATGTACTGATCTAGAGGTTTCCAATATAGACCCAGGTTCTTTAGCGGTTCGGGGAACCAACAAAACCCCTTCTCACTAGCCCTTTCGGCAACATCCTGTGAACAGGATGAGGTCTCACCTGAGGTGTAGCTATGGGGGCACTGTGGAATCAAGTTTCCACAGTGAGGTGATGAGTTGTTCAGATAGGACCACTACGCATCGCACTATTAGACCTGCGCTACAGGCTGAGGACTACGCGACAATAGACTGCGTCGCGGTCCGCACTTCTACAAACTAACCGCTACGCAATCAGCACACCCACAGGCTATGCGGTTCGAGCATGATACAATTAATAGGACAACGCAATGGAGTTATATGCTTCCTCGTTCAAAGTTAACCACTGAATACTTTACTTGACACTTAATCATTCATCTACTACCTTAGATTAATTATCCTTATAACGAATGCAAGTAGACGAAACATACACTGTTGCGCACACCCAGTGCTGTGCGTGGAAGGGTTATACAATCTGAACATTACATAAACATGTGATTATTCAATGAAATGATAATTTTACATACTTGGAGCACTGAGCATTCAACATTCATTATTTTCATCAATACTTAACATATCATTCCCATCTTTCTCCTATGGCAAATACATATAAAAGAATTAACACACCAACTGATAAATGAGAATCCGAGCATCCAATGCAATCAAATAAGTAAATGTAAACATAGAAATAATCACACTACACAGTATTTAACGCGGTTCACCCCTGGATGGAGGATACGTCCATAAGAATTGTTGTTATATTAGTCTTTGGGAAGGGTACAACCGTTCTTTGTCTGTGCACTCAGCTGCAGACTCTCTTCTCTCTCAGTTAGGTCTCTACGCACTCAGTTGTAGACTCTCTTCTCTCTCAATTAGGTCTATGGGCACTCAGTTGCAGAGCCTTTATAATAGTTTCGAGCTTAAGATTCAACAGTATTCAATGCTTACAAAATGAAGAGTTAACAACCCAACAACCCTTTCCCATACAAAATGTGCCTTATTTATAGATCATTCCCGTAGGTCATGTCTTTACAACTCATAGGCAAAACCCTTAGGTTTACGAAATTGGCATGGCTAACTGCTATCCTGGTTGTCGTTGCCGATAGCTTGCTCCGCCTGCTCCAGGACGTCCTGTTGGGACACTCGTGGCTCACACACTCTTCTGACAGCCTTAGTTGTCAAAAACGGTTACAAATGCATCATAGCCTGTCCCTTTCCACACCTTCTACCTGCCTATTTCCATTAGTGTAGTGGCCTAGCTTCTCAATTGCTTGCTGCCACTCTCCTTAACAGGTCGCTTTCTTCTTCCTTCAACCTGTTCCTTACTCAAAATAGGTCACTTCCTCGTCTGACCTTTACTTATATTTCTTACCAAAAATAGATGATGCGCGGGTCCTGCGCACCAGTATTCTGCGCAATCCTGCCTTACCCATTGCCGCTGCGTTCCATGCACAATTTCTCAAAACTGCCCCCATATCATGTCCCAATGTGCAATGCGTAATTTCCAATACTTGTGCATATTTTCCAACTTCGTCCCCGCCCAACAATACATGAGTAATTTAGTTGCTGCGAATCTAATATATGAATGTCTTCATTATATGGACTATGGGAAATATTGGTTTTTTTGTCAAAGCTATAAACTGCAATCTATTGTAGATTTTGGTCGTGCCCCATCACTATTGCAAAAACCTGGTTCTTGTAGTTCCCATAGGTACCTCGAGTGAGATGTCACTTGTTCACAGGTTATGTCGAAACGGCCGGTATCTTGGGGTTTGTTGGTTAATAACTTAAGTGGAACTGGGTCGAAGTATAGATAAGCCAACAATAGTATTTGTTTTGATGAGGAAGCTGCGGGGTACACATCCTCACTAACAATAAGTTGGGACTCGACCACAAGATGTCATAGATCGGCGTGTATAGATCTGTCTCTGGAAATTCTAAGAAATGATGGGAGTAATGGCCATAAAGGCCACACAAGGATGATTGGTTTGTAAATGATTGTTCTTCATTTTAGGGATGCCAGGAAGATGAACCACCAAGGTGTTTTCATCTAATTCATCGTCTAACATTTGCAAATGACTCCACAGAATCAGAAATTCCGGACACTGTTGTGTAGTGTGGCCCAAAAAATCGCATATGGCACAAGGTGGAGGAGTTCGCACCATCTCATTAGGAGTGGGTTTCGTTACTTGAGCAATTATTCCCATTGTAGTCACATTTTTGTTGTTTCCCCCATCCTTCTTCTTGGGAGGAGGTTGGTTGTTTTGAGGTGCTTCTAAAATGACTCCTAAAGGAGGAGCGTTAGAAGTGCAAATGGGTTGCATAGGTGTTAAGACAACTTGTGAGGTAGGGGGTGGGTTTTGAGGATTGAGATACCAAATGGGGATACCTAGTACGAGTCCCAGTAAATTAATTGTTTCCATCATGACGGTACTGACCACTCCAGATGGTGGTTTTAAAAACAGGATTTGATGGATGGGTGTGGCTCCCCACTAATTTACAAGTAATTGATTGGGAGGTGGAATATGTTGGGGTTGGATTGCTTGTTTCCCTAAAGAGACAACACATAAATCATATATCTCAAATTTATGGGGAGGGGGAAGTAAATCCTATAATGTCCCTATCATAATAGCATAAAAACAATGTCTGGTGCAACATTCGAATAAGTGGCAAGGTTCATGTTTTTGAGACTAATTTTGACCATAGGTAAGACATTATCTGGACAAGACAAACCCTTAGGATCATAGTAAGTTATCTAATCTAGCTTTACTATCTTCCCATCATGAGGGAACATCATAATTCTAAATATTGATGACACAACTTCCTTCATAGCATACATGTAACTATGATCTAAGAGGAGGTTGTAATCCAGTTGGGAGTTGATAACATATATATCAATCAAAACGGTTTTTCCAGCTAACTCGACAGGGAAATTCTGAGGAAGGCCATGGGGTTAAGCAACACGCCTATCGTAGGTGCTTAAGGTCATGAGGGACATAACCAATTGGGGGGATCCTAGCTTCTTCCACACATGGGTGGACATAACATAGGTGTAGACTCCTTCATCCATGATACACCGATGGATAGCCAGGTTTTTAACCGTAAATGGGACTTGGAAAGCTACAAATGAAGGCATCTAGGGCCCTGCTTAATCCAGATCAAAATTCATCAAGCATGAATCAAATGGTTCAATTGAACATAAAGCATTCAAAACTGCTTTACATTGTACCGGGAAGTTCTACAACACCTTAAGAGTAAACATTGCTGCTAGAGACTGACCAAGTCATCCATAATGCTATAGTTGGGAGCAGCTATAGCATTAGGATTATTAGCAACATGACATAAAGGGAACTTGGGGATCTTGGGGATCCCTTCATTAATGGGAAGAGGCATGTGCAATGTCTCATCAATTTGGGATGACTCTTTCCCTTTGTCAAAAGGTAGAGGTTCTATTGTGGAACCATATTGATTACATCGAGTCTGAAGGTTGACATCGGCTGACAAAATCAAAAGGTGTTGAACCCTTGACTCATGCGGTTGACCAATGGGTGGCACTAGTGGAGTATAAGTTGCTATGGGATGAGAAATGACTACCAATTACGGGGGGAAGTTGTTTTGTAACACCATTGTTTGTCATGTATTGGTTTGAGTAGGTTGATTATGCTGCCCTTGCGGTGCATTGGTAGTTTCGCATTGGTTCATCTCATTCCTAACTAGCGATATTTTTCCAGATGGGGACAATTATGAGTGTAGTGACCTTAAACATTACAAAATGAGCATACATTATTAGTCTATAGTTGTGTGTTCTTATCTTGCTTGGGAGGCTTGTTTGGATCTCAGTCTGCAAGGCTTATGTTAGGTGTGTTATTAGTAGGGGGATTATGAGGTTGCCCCCCATTTCCATGACGCTAGTTATTTCCCTTGTTCTTCTAATTATTCTTTCTTTTAGGATGTTCCTATTGGTTATTAGGAACTAGCTGAGCAGGCAAGTTTTGTTGAGAATAGACTTGCCTGGGAGGGAAAGGGGGAGGAGTTGGAGGATGATGCATCGAAGCAATTGGCGGTGGGCCAAGAAACAGGTAGTAGGGGTTGACGACTGGGGGATCCATATAAGCACTAGGAGTAGTGCCACATGAAGTATCACTACAAGAGGATCAATGTGCATGCATGCTCGCGGTGGGAAAACAATAGGAGGTAATTGTCCCAACATGCAAAGTAGGTCATGAAGGATCTGGAGCATAAAAAGCAGTTGTCAAGGGACCTTGATTATGATCAAAATTTGGGGTGTTTCTGTACTTATAACCAATTTCCTAGGAAGGGTAATATGCATAAGGATTGGGATGGGAACCAATGGCACCAGTAATGCTATCCGCAGAATGAGATGCACCTGGAGGATATTTCTGTGGAGAATTTCCTCTAGGAGCATCGAGTATGATGGTGTACAAGTATCCTGACTAGGCATATATCAAATCATACTATTGATATTTCAAAATGGCTTCTTCTTCAGATTGCAGGTGCTCAGAGGATACATCCTTTTCTATCACAGGTAGAAGGGATTTCAAAAACCAATCTAAGAAAATCTTGTCATCGAGCTTGATCTTACACAAGCTTCGAAATCAGTTCCATTCATGGATATGATCCATGATGTGCATTGATGAGGTTTGTTTACATGATAAGATAATTTCTACTCCCTCGTCATATTGGACAGGTAGTTGGAAAAACGACAAGAAAGTGGAGGCAAGGGTACAAAATTAGGATGTGTCCCATGGGGTTGCTCAATGTATCACTTTAATGCTACACTGGTTAAGGTTACCTGTAATAAGTGAAATCTAATGGAATCATACATAATGCTATTTGAACAACACCATAAATGAAATGAAATAATATGGTTTTGCGGGTCCTCTCCCGCATTCCCTTCAAATTTTGGTATATCTGAGGGGAGATTGGTTGGCATGGGATGCCATGTAGGATCATGGTGGATAGGATCATTAGTCATCCTCACCAAATATGAGATGTTGAGGCTAGCCATGAATGGTATACTTGCACTGGGGTACGAAGTAGTAGGACCAATTATGGTGTTGGTCATGGTCCCACTGTTGTTTCTTCTAGCATTCCCACTAGAAGTTCCACCAATGTTATGTCTTCTATTGGAAGTTCCAACAATTTAGGGGATATTGGGTCTGTTAAAGGTAGGGTTAAGGATTCCCATAGGGTTGGGAATTGTTCTGCCTATTTTGGTGGTGTTATTTTGACCGGTAACTTTTGGGATACTAACGATTGGGATGCCGATTGAAGGGGATATAGAAGGCATGCAGAGGGAGGTGGGAATGGTCCTATCCATGGACTCACAAGTGTGTGTATGTGAATATGGAACTGAAAATAAGGTGTTGGGATCTATTGATCTTGTAGTGTGTTGGAATGGAATCCATCTTGTGGAGACGATACAACGGCTTAAGAAATAGTACCGAGGGGATAGTCCTCGAAGTATTCGAGAGAATCTTCGTGGAGCTATAGTGAAAAACTCAAAACAACTTGTCAAGTCTAAAAGTAGGTAAAGCTCAAATCGAAATGATAAAAAAACTAGTTCAACCGAACGTGCAACATGTGATTGAGAAAAAGAAAACCAATACAAATGAGTAATCCTAGAAAATGAAAGGATCCACTAGCTTAGAATCTCTACACAAGCAACAAGAAAAATCACTAAAATTATTCTTCAAATATTTTCCTCTGTTTGGTCATCACCTCCCCATTAGACAAAAAGAAGCAGGACCTCGAGTCGGATCTTCCAAACACTAACCGATGATAGGGATCTCAATCCTACCTGGATGTAATGAGTGAATATAGAAAGGACAGTTACAGAGATAGGGCCGCAGCCAAATCTATCTATCCTAGGTATCCCCCACTGAAGGGGACCATAGATGGGTAAGATACCTAAAAATAATAGTTTCTAGGCTACCTCGTTTGGGTCACATCAAGATGAGTATTCCACAACTTTAATCCAAAGACATTGATTTAGATGATCTTTAGTACTGAGTGGGGATGGTGCACCACCCATCTATTCAGTTCCAATATAGTTGTTTTCCCTTCTAAGGGAGAGGCTCACCCCACAGATTGGCCTCAAACCATGTCCCAAGTACAAGGGGATTTTATCTCCTTAATTGGACAACCACTATGCTCATATGAATAGTGACCAAAGGGAATTGTTTGGATTCCTACTCCCAAGGTCCTAACTTAACTACAAAATTCTTGTGTCCTCGAGTGAGGTTAATTGTGTGTTAAGTTAAGGTTGATTTTAAGGCTATTATTTGCATCCTGAACCAAGCAGTAGTTTGAATTAAAGAGTGTAGTCATGTGCACGTGTGGTGTGTACTACAAATAAGAGTTGAAAATAAAATTGCTTGAAAAATAGACAATGCAATTTCAATACTCAATTTTTCTTGAAATAAACTATCTAAAGCAGGTCAAGCAATACTTTTTCAAATCGATTTTTTTTTGCAATTATATAATCGATTTGCAAAGCCAAACAAAAGACCAAAAAAAATGAAGTACACACAACCAGTGAAAGATAGAGATATTGTCCCCAAGGGAATTTCCAAAAACTATGGTGTCTTCTTTCGCATATGCTCATTCTAAATAGAACCTTCTAGAGGGTTGTGAACTGAAGTGGAGATTCAAAGAGATAAAAAAAAAACTCTTAATCTAAGAAATTAAACTACGAGTGCTGGTATAAAACGAATACAAACATTTTTATTTAAATTCAATCAACAAGCATACACAAGAGTTGAAAGAATAAATAATTTTATATTCAAAATATGAAAGAGAATTACAGGAACCAAGAGCACCTAAACAATCGTGGAAGAGGAGTCCTCCACAATTGTTCGAGGGAGGGTCCATTGGTTCTCCTCATGTCTTTCCGGTTCTCTGGATACACATCACTAGATAGGATCTCCAACAAAGGTGATAGGGAAGTGAGAAAATGTCTACTTCAGTCTCGGTAAAAATATGGCAGAGTGACGACTTTAAACAAATGGAAAGGATTTATGTGCAGAATGAGGGACCTTGGTGTCTCTTTTATAATCGAGGATGGGAGTTTGGAGCTGAGCTTTGGGCTCTAAACTCATCAGCCACATAGAGACTCGTGTCACTTTGGTTCTCTTTTTGTTGGACATGAAGTAGAAGGAGTCGAAAACCAAGATGATGATTGGGTCATGTTTTTTTAGTGATTTTGTGCGGCTTGAATCACTCATATAGAAGGATTATGAGCGACCCAGGTAGCTCTTATCAAGGGATTAAGAGCAACCTGGGTTATAAAGACATTTTGGTGGTTTAGCTTTCACTTTTGGGATTTTTTATTTATTTTCCAAGGTCAAATGGACATGAATGAGGTGACATGGTGATGTATGGAGGTGACTGAACTAGTGACATGGAATGTGAGAAAATTTTACTTGTTAACATATTGAACCATTTTCTTCTCATAAAATGTTGTATCTTGGAAGGCTAATTCATGTTGCGTGCATTTTTTCGCATTTTTCTATATCAATAAAATTGTTTTGAATGACTACATATTTTCTTAGGATCATGATTGTATTTGAACAACCTTTTATTCTCCTCTTTGATTTAGAATGAAAAAATGTAGATATAAATTTCAGCAGAATACAAATATGATTTTGAAACCTAGTGTTAGCACTCCATAAATTTTGTGCTTAAATTTCTTCTGACAACATTGATGATGCAAAATAGAAGATTTTTTCATGGTGGAGGTTTCGAAACTTAGCTGAAGAAGAGGTTCTATATGTTCAAGAACTCAGTCTTTGAATTTTTATGAAAGACCTAGAGGATTTTTAAACCTAAACTAAGTATGGATAAAGGTTTTTCATAATTTTGCCATAATTGGAGGTTTTATAAAGAAGAAAGGTTTTGATATTTTATTTGCCAAAGTCAAAAATTTATGAAGGTTTTGATTTTTTTTTAACTTTTAGCCCAAATATCAACTTTATGAAAAAAGGGGACTAAGGTTTTTTTTTTTTTTAAATAGTATGGCTAAAACTTTAATTAAGTTTTATAGCCTAAGGTTCGTTTGGTTTAGGCCAAAGGGTTTAATAAAGTTGGAGCAAAAGGTATGCGCCCAACACCGAGGGCTTCACCATGGGACCAAGCACAAAGCCAAGAAGGACCAACATAGCCCCCACCATCCAAGCGCAAGCCTTCCTTTCATTTCTTACTTGGTATGTATTGAATCAAAAGGGTATATAAAGAATAAGAAGAAGTCTTGTGCTTTACATGTGGGATAAATTCCCTAGAAGCAAAATAAAAAGTGGCATGATTGGGTCATTGAAACGTATAGCAAGACTATGGTGAGATCAACAATGCAGGATTAAAGAAGCCAGATTGACGGTCCACATTGCGAACGTGCTCGGGAGATAAAGATAAAGGCCGGTGCGGAATTAAAAACCTCCATCCATGTGTAATTGTCATAGCAATCCGCAATTCGAAAGGGTGGTATTATAAACCATTGTCCACCAATGCGGAACCACCATTCCCGAACGTATAAAGTGCCCAACTCAACAAAGAGGAGTATAATAGCATGCGCTATGTGTTACTAAGTGTTGTGCGCGGTGGGGTATATAAACACCATGACTATTTTCGACTCAACCAATGTGGGATATATCCCATAGAGAAAATCAAAAGGAACAAGTAGAACACGTTTTTCTGGAAATGACTGTTTTAGTCATTAACTTCAAAGAGCGGTTTCCACCAAATGAAGAAGAATTTACAGAAACGGAAAGAGGCTTTTCTTTAGCACGGGCCAATATTCAAAAACCTCTCTCAGTTTTTACACAGGTGTTATGGGTTAAGATAATCAAAGTCATCTTCACGGGGAAATTTTCCAGAATTTCAGTTTACTGTTTTAGTCATTAACTTCAAAGAGTTGTTTCCACCAAATGAAGAATAATTTTCAGAAACTGAAAGAGGATTTTCTTCATCACATTCCCACTTACATCAACCTCTCTCAAAATTTACACAGCTATCTCCATCTGAGATATACAGCCAGGGATTTGAAGCCTATTTTTCAGCAAATTTACTTCCTCAAATAAAAAAATAAGTTGTAACTGTTTCTATTTTTAGAGTTTCAGTTAGATTTCGAATTCAATATTAGGTATAGGTTTTCTTTCTATATATGGATATGTAAAAAACATGTAAAGGTTTGGAAACTCTTTGAGAGACGATAAGTTTTGAAGTCAAATTTTTGATAAATAAAAGGCCATACAGTGGAAATACCTATCTTTTGAGACCAGAGATTCATGTGTTGATCATTTTTACAGTCTGTCTTTTTCCCTTATCTTTATATGTGCATGTCTACTTTCTTTGTTATATCTTCCATTATGTTCTTCTTATATACTTAAATGAACGTTTGAAATAAATCGGGATTCATACTGGTTATGCCTCGTTTTATTGCATTTAAGTATCCATTATTTCTCCAAAGTTGACAATGGATTCATCCTAGTTAGATGCCTGTTGTTGATGGATTGTCATTATTTCTTTCTATACCACCTGCAAAATCAAATTGACTGTGATATGGTTGCTATCTTGCCTCTATGGAAATCTATTTGGTATAAATCTCTTGCTGGCACATTATATATTTGAAAGTTGACTCCATGCCCAATGTTTCTTGTTTCCTTTTCAACCAAGTAAATCATTTTTGAGAAATTTGAGCGTGTTTCTATATATTTTTAGCCTTTACGTATATCTTGTGAGAGAGCCCTCTCTGGTGGAAAAAATGGCTAAGTTTTCTACCTAAAGTCTGGTTTGAAATAAGTTACCTTAGGTGTTATTCTTTTACAACTGAGATAAAATCTAAGTGCTAACATTTTGGCACTGTTGTCGGGGAACGAGGGTTTCATTTTCCCTGGGTATGAACGACAAAGTTTTCAGTTTTGATTGTTGATGGTGAACAATGGTCAAACATCAGCAAGGTTGTGCATCTTTCACCTGGCGACTCCATCTTCAAGAATCCAAATTTCAGTGACTGCATTGGCGGCATGATCCAGAATCAAGCTTTTAAAGAGAACCGACAGACTCTACTAGGAAATGAGCTCATTGTGAAGATATGGAAAGGCATGATGAAAAGACAAGGCACTCAAGTTTCAGTTTTCTCCAAGACATCTTATCCTTTCTTGTAAATTTGTTCCTGTCTTTTCCTAAGCTTGGAAAAAGAATTTCTCATTGTTTACTATATTCGAAAAAAGACCATAGATTTACTCCTGTATACCCTTCTTTAGAAACTGGAAATGTGTCTTCATCCTATACATATGATTTTGATCAAGATCTTTTACTTGAACCGCATGACAATAAGGATCAGCCTTATGAACCACATGATACTAAAGCTGATAATACATCCTCTCCACATAGTTCAGTTTCTTCCAATATCCAAAACCGATATAGGCCACTTCACCTACCTCATGTCCTTCATGATTTTCCTACTAAACACTACAAATACCTTCCTAGATTTGATGGAGAATCCAAGAAACTTATAGCTGAGAAACATTTACAAGCCTTTGAGCATTTCCTTGACTTCTTTGAAGTAGAACATGATGATGTTTGCATGAGGGATTTTTCCCAATCTTTGCAAGGAGATGTTAAGGAATGGTTTAAACATTTACAGTCTGGATCCATCAGTACATGGGAAGAGTTTTCTAATATCTTTCTGATTTTTTGGGGTAAAAGAAAATCTTGGGATCAATTCCTTTCAGAGTTTTATGCTATGAAGAGAATGCAAGGTGAAACTGTTTCAAGTTTCAATAGGAGATTTGTTAGTCTCTATTATAAGATGCCTGAAGAGATTCAGCCACCGGAAGGTCTTTCCAAGTTGCAGTATGCCCAAGCCTTCCATCCATACCTCTCTTATCATCTCTTGGAGAGAAGGTCTCCCACTTTACAACAAATGTTTATCGATTCATTGGAGGTTGAAGACAATATCAGAATGTCTAAACAAATTTCAGACCAAGACAATGGAGATAATAGAATTGAAGAAGAATTAGAATTGGTTGAGCAATATGAACAAAAAGAACTTGCCCTGCCTTCCAATTCTGTTTTTTGTGAGCAAGAAACATATCAGTCCAGTGATGTACAAGAAGAGTGTTGTAAGGATTTGTTTCATGAAGATTGCAATCAGCTTGTCACAAATTTTGTTAGTGGTGATTTTAAAAAGGATTTCAGCCAACCTATATATGATGAGTATATGGAGGATTACTTGGGTGTTGTGCTTAAAAAACCAGCTGAAGATTTTGAAAATTTTGGGACAATTAGTGAAGAAAATCTAATTGTAATTCATGACCAAAAGTATGAAAATAAGGTGGACAGTAAGCATGCTGAAAGTGACTGTTTGCCTTTGTGTTATTCTTCATTTGAATTTCTGAGACAAAGATTGCAAGTCTCTAATAAAAAACAGGAAATTGAGGATATGAATAATGTCATGGCATTTTTAGAAATGGGTAATGAAAAGGATGAAAAATCATGCAATCCATCCCAACATATAAAACAACCAACAGTTTGCAATGAAAAATTGAATCACGAAGAAAATGAGCAAGGTTATAAATGGAATGTTTCTTCATATCTTTCAAATTCAGAAATTTTATGCCAAAAAGAATTTTGTTCACTTGATTTTATTGAAGAACATAATGACATTTCTTTTGAAACACCTGAAAAGAATGAAGTTATAAATTCAGAAATTTTGAACGAATTGATAGATGTTTCATTTGAAAACTGTGATAAGCTTTCCCTTCAAGATTCTTTTGAAGATCAGTTTGACAATTTGCAAGCGAATGTACAGTTTGAGCAGCTTGGTCATGACAAACAAATGACAGAGTATGCTGAAGGTTGTCTTGCTTTTTACGACCGAGTGGCTGAATACATGTATAAATTTTCCAATTGGGGTAGTTGGTTGAGCTATTTCCAAAAAGATCACATTTATCATCATAATTTTTTTCCATTATTCTCTTATGTTCTGATTTTGATTAAGAATGATGAGAAAGCTAAATTATCGGATCAGTTACTTGATTGGCTTCATTGGAAATTAGATTTTACTTGATTGGGCATTGGTGGTCGGTAAAGTAGGATAGGTAGATGTGAATAAGCTCGACATGGTGAGCATTTCTTTCACCAATTTCAAGTTTGTTTTCAGTTTCGGTTTAAGTTTCAGTTAGAAGTTCAGATTTGCAGTTCACAGTTGCTTTCAATTTTCAGAGAATGGATGAAAGATCAGTTACAGGTTACAGGTTGCAGTTGTCAAGGTTGGGAGCCTCCCAATGGTCAGGCACATGGTCTACGGTGTTCTTTGCTGCCTCGCTGGGAGGACAGCATCCCCAGTACGAGCCAGTTGTTAGCACTCCATAAATTTTGTGCTTAAATTTCTTCTGACAACATTGATGATGCAAAATAGAAGATTTTTTCATGGTGGGGGTTTCAAAACTTAGCTGAAGAAGAGGTTCTATATGTTCAAGAACTCAGCCTTTGAATTTTTATGAAAGACCTAGAGGATTTTTAAACCTAAGCTAAGTATGGATAAAGGTTTTTCATAATTTTTCCATAATTGGAGGTTTTATAAAGAAGAAAGGTTTTGATATTTTATTTGCCAAAGTCAAAAATTTATGAAGTTTTTGATTTTTTTTAAACTTTTAGCCCAAATATCAACTTTATGAAAAAAGGGGACTAAGGTTTTTTTAATAGTATGGCTAAAACTTTAATTAAGTTTTATAGCCTAAGGTTCGTTTGGTTTGGGCCAAAGGGTTTAATAAAGTTGGATCAAAAGGTATGTACCCAACACTGAGGGCTTCACCATGGGACCAAGCATAAAGCCAAGAAGGACCAACATAGCCCCCACCATCCAAGCGCAAGCCTTCCTTTCATTTCTTACTTGGTATGTATTGAAGCAAAAGGGTATATAAAGAATAAGAAGAAGTCTTGTGCTTTGCATGTGGGATAAATTCCCTAGAAGCAAAATAAAAAGTGGCATGATTGGTTCATTGAAACGTACAGCAAGACTATGGTGAGATCAACGGTGTAGGATTAAAGAAGCCAGATCGGCGGTCCGCATTGCGAAAGTGCTCGGGAGATAAAGATAAAGGCTGGTGCAGAATTAAAAACCGCCATCCACGTGTAAGTGTCACAGCAATCTGCAATTCGAAAGGGTGGTATTATAAACCATTGTCCACCAATGCGGAACCACCATTCCTGAACGTATAAAGCGCCCAACTCAAGGAAGAGGAGTATAATAGCATGCGCTATGTGTTACTAAGTGTTGTGCGTGGTGGGTTATATAAACACCATGACTATTTTCCACTCAACCAATGTGGGATATATCCCATAGAGAAAATCAAAAGGAACAAGTAGAACACGTTTTTCTGGAAATGACTGTTTTAGTCATTAACTTCAAAGAGATGTTTCTGCCAAATGAAGAAGAATTTCCAGAAATTGAAAGAGGCTTGTCTTCAGAACGGGCCATTCTTCAAAAACCTCCCTCAGGTTTTACACAGGTGTTATGGGTTAAGAGAATCGAAGACATCTTCACGGAGCAATTGTCGAAAATTTCAGTTTATTGTTTTAGTCATTAACTTCAAAGAGTTGTTTCCACCAAATGAAGAATAATTTTCAGAAACTGAAAGAGGATTTTCTTCATCACATTCCCACTTACAAAAACCTCTCTCAAAATTTACACAGCTATCTCCATCTGAGATATACAGCTACGGATTTGAAGCCTATTTTTTCAGCAAATTTACTTCCTGAAATAAAAAAATAAGTTGTAACTGTTTCTATTTTTAGAGTTTCAGTTAGATTTTGAATTCAATATTAGGTATAGGTTGTCTTTCTATATATGGATATGTAAAAAACATGTAAAGGGTTGGAAACTCTTTGAGAGATGATAAGTTTTGAAGTCAAAGTTTTGATAAATAAAAGGCCATACAGTGGAAATACCTATCTTTTGAGACCAGAGATTCATGTGTTGATCATTTTTACAGTCTGTCTTTTTCCCTTATCTTTATATGTGCATGTCTACTTTCTTTGTTATATCTTCCATTATGTTCTTCTATACTTAAATGAACGTTTGAAATAAATCGGGATTCATACTGGTTATGCCTCGTTTTATCGCATTTAAGTATCCATTATTTCTCCAAAGTTGACAATGGATTCATCCTAGTTAGATGCCTGTTGTTGATGGATTGTCATTATTTCTTTCTATACCACCTGCAAAATCAAATTGACTGTGATATGGTTGCTATCTTGCCTCTGTGGAAATCTATTTGGTATAAATCTCTTGCTGGCACGTTAAATATTTGAAAGTTGACTCCATGCCCAATGTTTCTTGTTTCCTTTTCAACCAAGTAAATCATTTTTGAGAAATTTGAGCGTGTTTCTATATATTTTTAGCCTTTACGTATATCTTGTGAGAGAGCCCTCTCTGGTGGAAAAAATGGCTAAGTTTTCTACCTAAAGTCTGGTTTGAAATAAGTTACCTTAGGTGTTATTCTTTTACAACCGGGATAAAATCTAAGTGCTAACACCTAGCGAAGTCAAATTTTGGTGAATACAACGACGTTTAAAAAAAAATTCAAATACAAATTTGGATTTCACATGATGTTTCAAATGTTGTAGGTACATTGACAAAGGAAAAGTCATGTGTGATTCATGATGTCAACATAATGTAAAAATCAAGGCTAAAGGTGTTGGAAGGTACTCAATCAAACAAATTGAGATTGGGGAAGATGGATAGCTTACTTTTCTCTATACTAGTGATGATGTTGAGCTGATGTCAAGATCCAATGCTTTATATTTACATGTTTTGAAAATTGAGGGCAATGCCCACTTTAAAATTTTAGCATGTTTTCATGTTTTGCAGAGCTGTTAGAACAATGGGGTTTTCCTATTACAAGTGGAAATGGAGAATATGACCCTCTTATTAGTACAATTTATGTCATATATAACATTATAGCTATAAGAAAAAAATAACACTTTTGACTTAACAAAGCTATAAATATGTGTATGGATAGGTTACAACAACATTCAATGACTCAATATGCTTCATGTATGCATGTTATCATCCATACTTTGTATCTTGTTTTTCTAGTTAGTATTTTTCTTTTTATACTTTTACTTGTAGAAGAATTGTGATATGGGAAGAAACTAAAAAATGATGATAAAAAGCTATCCACTTCTATAATCAAAATATTATATGGAAAATTTTGAAACTATCCACCTCTGTGATCAATTTGATGATAAAAAATCCTTCAATTTGTAATTGTAGTGGAAACAAGTTCAAAAAAGAAAGATGTGCTCATCCATTTGCTTGTGTATACATGGCACCATTGGGAGAGTATTACATGGATTGCAAATGGAATTGGTTGGGGCCCATATGATAACATCTCAATTGTTGGGTGAAAATAAACCCTTGTAAGTTGTATTTTCCCCTTTGTACTTCACTTTATGATTCCTTCTTGTATCCTCGAGGAAGCTTTCATGTCTCTCAATCTACCTTTACCTCTGCTTCAACACGTGAAGGTAGATTATGGTTTATTCCCAAATTTGAGTTGTTGGGAATCA
Source organism: Larix kaempferi (assembly GCA_027924585.1). Classification (NCBI taxonomy): domain Eukaryota; kingdom Viridiplantae; phylum Streptophyta; class Pinopsida; order Pinales; family Pinaceae; genus Larix; species Larix kaempferi. The sequence continues at coordinate 1,611,185 of BSBM01000242.1, read as the reverse complement.
TCCAAAAATGAGTAGAATTTTTTTTGTCATTGTGATGCATGATGATTGTACATGTGTACACTGCAATGGACACCCCATGATTCACTGTCTGCACCAATTTCAAATAACATACTCATGTGATAATATTATAATCTATGTTTGCTTCATTGATGGTGTTGTTAGAGTATTTGATTCATAAATCTTGAGGCCACATTGCAATATTTAGCTTCCATATATACATCCAAGCTTGAGTAGGTTACTATCTTAGCTATCTCACAACACAATTAAAATCTTCAATGACATTTCCATATAAGAGTTTTTTTTAATGGATTTGTGTTGATTTATATATTTAGTGACAATGTCTATCTACTTGTGATTGTTTCACATACATAGAACATAATCAATTTGTTGTTGGGTGGACCAATATGATTTAAACTTTAAAGTTCTGATGTATGATTTTATTCCCAACATGTGTTTCTATGGTCCAATTATGTTTCCAACAATTTTTACAGGGGTATGATTGTGCCCAATAATCCATACAAGGTCTAGTTTTCTACTCTGTTGTTATTGCAGAGGTCAGATATTATACATGGTATCTCTTATAAAGGTCTGTTTTTTCCCAACAAATTGTTAAAAAGTCTAGTTTATGTTTTGCAATGCCCATTGGGTTGTTATGAACGTTAGACTTCCATTTAGTCTCATATTTTCTCAACGGTTACCTATCCCATCAATTGAGTAGGGACATATTGAGTTGCAGTGGTATAGATGGGTGTTCAGTATCATTTTTAGTTTACAGAAGAAGATTTCATATTTTCAAAGATAAGTACATAGGTAGTCTTCATTGGTAGAACAATATGTTGAAGTGGAATTTGCAGTTGGGATTTTTGGACCTTCTATCTGGTTGATGTCAAAGAGATTCTTTCCTGTTTGGTGTTAGGGAGTGATCACAAGTCTGATCAGTCCTTTTTTGAGTCCTGACATTTGTGAGGTGTTGGTGTGGGTCTAACTTTTTTATATTTTTTGGTGCTTGGAAGCATACATAGAATTGGTTGTTAACAACAAGTGCCAAAATTTATAATCTAGAAATTTAGCCCAATCATTGCATTGGTTCTTGTCACAAGGGAAACCTTGGTATGGTTGATGCCACAAGCATATTGTATTGATTTTTAATATATGTTTAAGCGGCATAGTGTGGTTTTAAGTAGCCAGTGCAAGCAACAATAATAGAAGTTCCCTATTTGTTACCTGTTAAGCATCCCCCAAGTGTAGTTCCATCTGAATCAATGCCCTAGTGTCACTTATACTTCCATGACATGTATTTATTCCCATTTTAATATTGTATCATTTTTTGGATGCTAATATTTGCATGTTTAATGTTTACACTCGAGATCTGTATTTGCTCGACATAGTTTAATTTTGATTTTTTGGAGTGTTTGGGGTAAAATTTGATATGGAGCAACAATACTACATAAAGGTTCTAATTAAACTGGTCATCAACACTCTCGTAAAACTATTTAGCCATACAATTCTAGAATACTATCCTTTTTGTGTTTTTATTCAAACTGGTATGGCTATGATTATGATAGTATCTTTGGATAATCTTGATGGTTTTGGTCAAATACAAAGTCATATACTACAATGTCTGCAACTAGATAGAAAAAATATGCATTTATCATATCTTCATACTATTTATACATAGATGTGTTTATGGCATATATATAAAGTTCAAAATTACTTTGTCAATCATAACTATCATGCAACTCCTCTTGGTCCTAACCACATACACTAAAACTGCATTAGAAAAGAAAATGTAGATTGTACCAGGAGACCCGTATTTTTGATAAAATGCTTTGATATTTTGTAGAAATTGGTTGGCAGAATCCCATTGCTAAAGTCCTTAATATAGCCATTCTGAAAATTAACAACTATACATCACACTCTAGATTGAATCTATCAATCGATGATTCTAATATTATTTATACTTTATTTTTAGATGTACTGAATAGCTTATGTTTCTAGAACTACAAATATTTTTATTTCTAGAGCTAACATACTCATAATTTATTTATACTTTATTTTTAGATGTATTGAAATGCTTAAGCTGCTAGAAATACCAAAATTTTCACTTTTAGATCTAGCATAATATAGTTCAGTGCAATTTTTAAGTGGGAAGGAATAGTGAATGCAAGATATATCAATCTTGATGAATACCATATTATTTTCCTTTCTTACAGTAACTCAATAAGTGTAGTAGTTGAGAGTTGGTTGGTATTTGTGCATCGAATTTTAACACCTGGAGTAGTAGACGTGAAAGAAGGTAATGTATTGAAGTAAAAGATGTAGAAGCTGACCAATATCTACGATGAAGCTTTGGATTCCCCAAAGACATGAATAAAGGTTAGTTGATTCAATATTTTGATTCTTATTTCAGAAAGAGAACATGATAGTTATCAGACTGTTCAATTTGAACCATTAAGTTTGGACTGTTTTGACCCAAAACCCTTTCAAATTGGTTTTTGGGCCAGTTTAGATCCCAAATCGACACCCCAACCTCTGTGACAACTTTTAATCCACAGTTAATGATGCCTCCTCCAATTGTTTGGTTTTATCCCACTTGTGGATCAAAATCAACTAGGAAACAATCAAGGATAAAGACCCATTACCATATAGGACTCCCTTATTATTATAACCAACCAATATTCCCTCTTTCCCTACCATCAATAAAATGTCTACATATTAAGGGAAAATAAAAACCAAATCTGAAAATACCTGACAGATTTCCTTTGAACTATTTTCCACTTGGCTAGTAGAGTAACTTTAGACAAAGTTCTGGCTGGGAGAGTAATTGTGGACATAGTTCTAGTTTCTTAGTTGAATGGCATGTGATACTTCTTGAAATGAGAAGTATGTTTCCGTATATGATATATCCCTTCACATGCCAATGCATTAACATTCCAAACATCCAAGAATGAAATTAGGAATGAAAAACAATATTGATATATGCATTGTAATCTTACCGCAAGTAGAATACATTGACTCTCACTGAGTTCTGAGATTTTTTTGGCTTAAATTGTTGTACATTGCACACTAACAAAAACCTAAATTGAGGTAGATAAGTATTTAAGTCTCATATTCTCTTCTTTTGATGAAAACTATATTAGTTGGCTATGGCTATGGTTTTTGAGTCCTTTTTTCTCCCTCTAGTTTGATTTTCAATTCATTGTCTTTAAGTTTATAATTCAGTTAGAAGGATAAGGAGATCTATATGTTGTGGTGATTTTTTGGTCCATGGAAAGTCTATTATTATATTTTCATTTTCCTATTAATAAAAATCCTTTTATTTTCTAGGTAGCGATAGGTGTGTGCTCTTCTGTTAATAATGGGAAAAGGAAGAGTTGTCACAATCCCAATGAAAATGTTCATGGATTTAGTCTAGTGAAAGGAAATTCAAGTCATCATATGGAGTATTATCATGTAGTTTATTTCAATAAAAGGAAAGGCCATGAGTTTGAATTTTGTTTCCAACTTTGATGGTCATTTAGGTCACAATGTTCCTTCGTACTTGCAAAATAATTTGTTTCAAAATATGTTGAATGGTGTGAGTGCTTGGATTGATCAATACGAGACCTTCTTAATCATTAACAAGGCTACAGCAAGAGTTTATATATATATATATATATATATAATTGTTTCTCTATTAGCTCCTATATGAAGTGTATTTATCTCTTTTATTTATGAACTGAAACTTTAACTTAAGAAAACAAGAAATGCCTATACATTTTGATTATAAGTGCACATTGTCTCCTTTGTAATTCTTTTAAATGTATGATGGACTAGATTTTGGTAATATATGTTTGTTTTAATTTATGGATTCTTATTTGATTGAATTTTCCATTTCATGAAGAATTTTGGTTTCATCCAAGAAGGGAAATGACCAAATCCTATGAAAAAACAAACAAGTTTAGTCTTAGAAAGGCTCCAAACTTGGGTCTAGGTGGTTCCATTGTTGTGACATCCATCCTAATAGATGGTAGAAAGCTATTGGTTTCAAATTTTGGTGACTCAAGTAGTTTTGTTGTAGAATGGCCTCTCAATTCTTAGTTGATCATGAACTTAGAACTAGTGTTGAGCATGGAAGTACTGAGAATATAGGTGGTTTTGTTTCAAACCTACAGGGTTATTTACTACTACCATTATATACTAGAGTATTATCTTTTCGCTTGATTGTTTGCATGGCTTCCATAAATGACCTTCCCTTGATTTTTTACTAATATGTATGAACTAGTATTTTAGTGATATTGACTCTTTGGTTGTTAGTTATTTCTTAAGCTTTCAAATATTTTAGGACTATAGATTTTCTTATATGAGTTGTTGCATAATTCAAAGTTATCATAACTTAATTGGAAATAGAACCATAGTTACCAAAATCATGAAATGGACTGGAACCAACCAAAAATTAGTCACTAGAAAATACATCAAATATTCAAATTTTAATAAAAATATATATTCACATGTACATCAATGTAAAGGCAAACTATTATAAAGAAGGGTCATAGAATTTTTTCTCCTGAAAATTGGTCAGGTCTTACTCTTGTGGCCTCCATGTCACGGAGTCACACTAAGCAATACAACACATATATGCTACTATGTCAGGATCCAATAAGTCAAACATAATTACATGTGATTTGGGATGTATTTTGGGAATTTTATTATAATCCACATCTCCAAATTCGATTTTGACTTTAAAAGGAATCTTAAATTCAAAGGCAGTGAGCAAAGATATTGTAATTAGCTATGAGTGGGTTTTCAGATCCTAATTATTAGCAAATTGGTTAAAACCATTTGAGAATATTTTGGATCTACATTTATTATTTGTTGTTTTAGTTTCAAGCAAAGTCATGTATAAAAGGGAGTTCCTTCTCCATTCTATGGGAGATGACTCTTAGAGCACAAATCCAATTTATAATGGAATCACTATATTTTTCATGAGATTTTTTTTCGTTTAGATTGTAGTTTTTTAATTTATGTGATGCGTGATTAGATTAATTTATTATGTTGTAAACTAACATTAACACTCTATTATGTGACAACAAGGGCCCGCAATAGGAGAACATCGTGTTACTTAATGTAGATTTCCTTTTATTTTCATTTATTTAAATGTCCGCAAGTGTGATTTATTTTCTTGCAAGTGTGACGTGTTTTTATCAGATTTTTCCATAAGCAGTTGAGATAACTCTAATTTATGAAGTGTATATTGATAAGCATTCAATATTTACTAAGAGACAAACTTTATGTACTTAATCCTATTGAGAAAATACTAAAGGATGTTTCTTAGTTAATTTGTTTAAGTTGCTTTCCCTGCTTTACAATCGAATTGAGAATTTTAATTTATTGCATCTCATATTAGATAAATCAATGTAAGATAAACAATATAGCCTGAATATACAATGCACGACATCTCACAAGAATTTGGACCCTGGGTTGATAATTAATGATTGAACTCTTAAATACCAAGGTAATTAACTAGCACAACAACCTAAATGATTGATTTGATAGATTGATAAAGATTGTAGCAAATACTTCGAATTCATAATACATCATTGAAATGACCATCATCGAGCTAAATTGTTCTAGTTTCTTTAAGACTAAGAGATCTATAATCACCAACAAATATTGGCTTTCTATTACATTCATTAAGAGTAGAAAAAATGGCTTTATCCTTAGCCATTTGATAAGATGCTCCATAAACAATAAGCCACTCATTAGAAGAAGTAGTATATGATGCATCGATGGAAAAACAAGTGAAGAAAGTGCATGTGAAGATTAGTTATAACAATCAAGATTGATGTTACATTTCTTCACTGCTTCTTTTATGGCTTCCATCTTCTTGAGGCATTTAGACTCCAAATGACCTTCCTTTCCACAAAAATTACAATGTCTCTTAGTCTTCTTTCCTTTTTATTTGGTTCCCTTATAACCATTGGGAGGATGAGCTATCTCAAAGGGTTTGGGACCCTTGTTTTTCTTATTGTTGAGAGTGTGTTTCTTCCTTGTACTCTGGGCTTCATCCTTATGTTGTGCCACTAAGTTTTTCTTAGATGTACCTATAGTGTTGATCACTCCAAGATGTGAGACCTTATTTTTCTCTCTAATCAAGGAATCAAAAAAGGCTTCAAAAGAGGGAATTTAGTAAGTAGCCCCTTGACTAACAATATATTTTGTAGTGGAGTAAAATGTACATACTTAAATAGAATAAGTAGTGCAAAGTTTAGCAAGAATAACATATATGAGTTGGACATCTATATTTATTATTTTACATTATACAAGTAAAAGGATAATTATTTTGAACTTAGATAGAAAATATTCAATACAATAGAAGTCATTGGGATTTAATGAAATCAATTGATTGCCAAACTAGTGGGTTTGAATATGATTGTGTTTACCAAATACGGCTTTCAACTTTTTCCATGATGCATCTACAGTCTCAATTCCTTGAAGGTGAAACTAAATATAATTGGATATGGACATCCTGATTAATCCACATGCCTCATCATTTTTATTGTCAAAGTTATTTTTCTTTAATGCATTGAGAATAAATTTTTTGTTCCCAAAGTAACTCAGTGAACCCCCTACTTCATAGTAAATCACTCCATATGGATTTACACTAGAAGTGGTTTGAAATAGTAATAAAGAGATCATTTGGACTTGCCATGTTAAATTATTCTAGTAAGATTGATTGAAAAGATAAAAAATAATAGTCTAGATGGAAAGATCTCAAAAAAATAGGCACTAAAAACAGACTCTAGATGTCAAAGTTATGTATTTTTTGAAGAAAAACTAAAAATGGAACCATGGTTACACATGGAAGGTTGAATTTTTCCCACGTGGTAATGGGTTCACAATGATCTACCGTGTAAAAAATTCCCTTCCTTTACTAACTTTGTCTGTAAGCCCATTTTACAAATAAGTTACTTCTTAAAATAAAATGGGTGATTCAATTTCATAAATTAAGTGGAAAAATGAAGTTATTTTATAAATTAAAGTTGCATTATAAAAAATGTAAAAACCATATTAAAGCTAATTTATAGTAATTCACTTTTATAGAATAAGTGAAATGCACTTTATGATTATGTGATAATTTAAAGTTGAAAGAATTTAAAAAAAAAGTAACTTAAAGAAAATAAATACTTGAACTCAATACCACTTACCCAATAAAGTAAAAGTATTTAACATATGTTATTGTGAAGGACATTTTTTAACTCTTTGCCTCAAACTATGTGCTCACCCCCAAAACACTTACTTTTTCCTACAAAAAAACTTCAACACAACCTTACACAAAAACAAGAAAAAAATTGAAACTGAAACTTTCAAAATTGAAGTTAGCTCTTAGTTCGATTACTCAAAAAATACATGTTTTGCTTTCTATTTCTGATTTACCAAGTCTACAAAAGGTGCACGATAAAGAGGATATATATAAAATAAAACATTTGCTTCTTTGTCTTTTATTTGTCAAGTTTGCATAGAGAACTTGATAATGAGCATACGATGATTGAAAAAGAAGTAAACTAATAACAAAAATAGAAAATTTAAACTAAAATATTAACCAGTATGAGAATGATTTAAAACAAAATCCATAATGTAAACAATATACCTTTGGTTTTGATAAAATGGTTGTATATTGGGAAAATGAAAACCTTTTTATGCGAAATGAAAAGTGTTTCCAACTAAAAAAAACACTCTAGATGTAATGGGATAGCACCTCTCTCAACCTAGAAATGCACAAAAACAACAAACTCCATAAGTCCATTGATGCATATAACTACACAGGTTCAAGATCTCGATTAACAATGGGAGCGTATCTTCATGTCTCTGTAATACCATGCTCAATTAAGACAAGGTATTTCCATGGAAATGGAGCACCTTAATAAATTGATCATCAACAAATGGCCCTCTATGCTCTTAAAATAGACATCATGGAACAATTTGGTGTTAATCTATGGATCAATATATCAATTAAGATCAAGAATAAGATGAACCATCAAATCACTTTATGTCTTGAACATATCGCAACCATCATATTACTTAAGTAAAAATTCATACTAATAAATACTAAAGAAACACTCTTTACCTAAAGAAACATTAGACCAAGTTTATCTTAACTGGATCCTATGTATCTAAATATCCTTGTTGGAATATTCTCACCATCAATTTTCATATGTGCATGCCTGCATGCATCCAGTCATCATGCATGCATCTCCATGCATCTGCATGCATCCAATCATCATTTTGGTGGTTTCCCCAGCACCTAGAGCCTAATTTCAGTTCCCTCGAGCCGGTCTTCATCCCCCAGTAGCCCTCCTACCTACTTGATGCACCTTGTTTTCCTCACCTGCATGACATGTGCGCCTTTTCTCACCTACCAGGAGTTAACAGTCAGTTAGAGCATTGATTGGGCAGTTCTTCCATTGATTGCTCATCCTAACTACCTGTAGCTCCCAGTTAGCTAGTTCTGGAGTGCCACTTGACCTTCTAACAGCCTCATGCGCCCTCCTTGGAGTCTCCATTCCCTTATTTGTGCCTAGATGGTTTTGTTAGACTCAGTTAGACTCATTTGACTGACTATTGACCATTTATGACTGCTACTACTGATTGGATGATGTCTCCAATGTTATCCAAGAACATTGTGGATGAATTCAAATGACCTTTAGCTTATTCGAATTCTCTCGACAGTTATTGTATTGTATTCAGTTTTCACAGTGTTAGCTCACAGCTTATGTATGATTATACTGCTATTCTCCATTTTCTATGTTCATGAGTGATTATTGACTACAGTCTTCTCTTCTTATCTTCACTTCTTGAGTGAGTTTTGTGTGAGATTTGTTTCAGCCATGAGATCTTCCTACAGATTATCACATGGTATCAAATCTTGCAGCAGCTATTCAAATTGCATCCATTGCAGCATTTCATTGATCAGATGTCTTTCATTGAGCACCAGAAGCCTTTGAGTTTCCACAACAAATCCTGGTGCTATTACCTTGAATTCACTGGAGCAATCCAGTGAGGTATAGCCTGGTGTGAAGGGATTAGTCATGTGCTCAGTGTCCTTAGGCAGTGTTCATTCGAATTGTAGCAAATCTCCATCAACAAAATTCTTTTTTTGCAGGTTTATTCATCCATTAAAAATTCCTCTTCAATTCGCTCTCCACTGCTCCAAATGGATCTAAAACTCAATTCCTCCAACTATGTCGAATGGAAGGCCAATATGGACATCTTCATGAAGTCCAAGAGCCTATCCATGATATTGAATGGAACTGTGGTTGAACCTCTCAGTGCAATAGATAAATCCAAGTACTTAGATAGGCTTGATGAAGCAGTAGGCTTACTTCTTCTCTCAATTTCTGAAGATCTTAACTTCCATATCATTGATCTAACATCTCCAAAAGAGGTTTGAGACAAGCTCGAATCCCTCTTTGGACAGAAATATGATTTGAAAGGTCATAAATTGGAAAATGAGCTCATCTCATTGAGTCCTGAAAGATTCGAATCCATCAATGCTTTCCTAACCAAGTTCGAAAGCTTGATTTCACAATTGAAGAGATATGATATAGTGAAAGAAGAAAGCAACTCATACTTGCTATTCTATCAAAATTGGGGCCAAATTTATCAGTTTTTGTCTCCACATTTCAGTCAGCTAAGATGTCCATTCCAAAATGGAATTTTCCTACACTTGATTACTTCATCCAATCTCTCACACAAGAGGAGGAGAAGTTAATCTCCATGGGAATGATAAAACCAAAGTTGGATTCATCCCTTACAACTACTGAGGCCAAAAGAGCGAATGCAAAGGGCAAGCAAAAAGTTTTTGAAAAGAGAGCGAATGATACTAAGCCAAAAGATGTTCCATATCAGTGAGATGGGGTTTCAAATTCAAAGAAGACCAAGCAATCTTAGAAGGAGAGATCCAAGTGTACATATTGTCATCGAGAATTTCATTATGATAGTTCTTGTATGAAGAAGAGTATAGATTTGATGGCTAATTTACTTTAGAAGAACAATCTCCCTGTACCTGCATGTGCAAGGAAGAAAGATATTGAACCTTCTAGATCTAAGGAAAAAGAGAGATGCCATGCCCTCATGGAAAGTGCATCAAAAGAATCCTCCTTGATCATAGATTCAGGAGCATCAAGACATATGTATTCCTCCAAAGATCTTTTCTCCAACTTGAATGATCAGTTGGCCCTTCCATCATGTTGGGTAATGATTTTGAAGTCTCCTCTAAGGGGATTAGAAGGATCAATCTTGACCATGGATACTTCTCAGATGTTCTTTATGTTCCTACTCTCACAACAAATCTACTTTCAGTGCACCAAAGGACTCATATTGATATCCCAAGAGAGTGATCTTCTCTCCAAATGAGGTCGAAATACAACACATGGTTTCAGGAAAAATCATTGCAAAAGGTGTTGCAAATCATAAGACAAAAATCTATGAGTTCTCACACTTCTTACCTCTCTCAAAGCAGTCTGCTCTTCACTCTCATGGAAATGAAGAGAATAGGAAAATCTCATCTCAGCTACAAACATTTGCAGAGCATGCAAACTCAAAAGTTATTTGAAGATCCTCCCACTCTCAGATCTTCCATAAGCGCCTGTAAAGGTTGCTTGAATGGAAAATATATAGCAAGAAAAATTGAGGAAATGAAGATTCAAAGTATAGAGCGAAAGCTAGATCCAGATCCACAAGAACCTGAAGATCTAGCTCCTATTGGTTCAACTCCTATTGCAAAGTGGGTCACCACTGTTGCATACACCAATGATCTTGTTGAAGATCAACCATCATCATGTCATAGTTCAATTGGTAAAAATATCACCTATGTTGGTTCAAAGGAGATATCAAAGAACTACATGCACATTCATGGAGCTATTGATTCTGCCTCATTTGGTTTGGATCACATGTTTCAGAATGATATTCACATTTCAGATTCAGAGTTTGGAAGTGATGATGAGATCCAAGAGAGTGAATCTTCATCACATGATATTTCAGATTCAGAGTTTGGAAGTGATGATGAGCTCCAAGAGAGTGAATCTTCATCACATGATATTTCATATTCAGAAGCTGAAGATGGAGATGATGAAGAGAGAATTCTAGACCTAGATCCATAAGAACCTTAAGGTATAGCAACTGATGATGAATATGAGCGAATGGGAGATCTAGTTCCACAAGAACTTGATGATCTTTCACTTGATGATCCTCCTCTTCCTCGACGGGAAACCATTACTCTTAGATATGCCAATGATTTGGTTGGTGATCCACTTGATCAGAGAAGAACCAGATCATATTTTCAGAATGGAAGGTTTCATCCTTCTCAATTACTGATCCATTTCAGAACGATCGATCCTTCTTCGGAAAAGAAGGACACTTGCCTCATTCTGGGATGAGTGATGACATGCTACATTAGCATCCTTCAGTCTATTTTGAGGGAGGGATTTCTTCCCACTGGATTTTACCTCTTTCCTCATTTATTATTTAGATTGTTATACGGGGTGACCTTTGGTCTCAGTCACCAGGGCCCTATTTTTTAGTTTTCAGTTACTACCTCATAGTATAGCTTGCAGGGGGTGTTGGAATATTCGCACCATCATTTTTTGTATTTGCATGCATCCAGTCATCATGCATGCATCCAATCATCATTTTGGTGGTATCCCTAGCACCTAGAGCCTAATTTCAGCTCCCTAGATCCTGTCTTTAGCCCCCAGTAGCCCTCCTACCTACCTAATGCACCTTATTTTCCTCACCTGCATGACATGTGTGCCTTTTCTCACCTACCAGGAGTTAACAGTCGGTTAGAGCATTGATTGAGCAGTTCTTCCATTGATTGCTCATCCTAACTGCCTGTAGCTCCCAGTTAGCTAGTTCTGGAGTGCCACTTGACCTTCTGACAGCCTCATGGGACCTCCTTGGAGTCTCCATTCTCTGATTTGTGCCTAGATGGTTCTGTTAGAATTAGTTAGACTCATTTGACTGACTATTGACCATTTATGACTGCTAATACTGATTGGATGATGTCTCCAGTGTTATCCAAGATAGACATTAAGGATGAATTCAAATGGCCATTAGATTATTCGAATTCTCTTGACAGTTATTGTATTGTATTCAGTTTTCACAATGCCATCTCACAGTTGATGTATGATTATACTTTTATTCTCCATTTTCTATGTTCATGAGTGATTATTGACTACATTATTCTCTTCTTCTCTGCACTTCTTGAGTGAGTTTTGTGTGAGGTTTGTTTCATCTATGAGATCTTCCTACAGATTATCACATGGTATTAGAGCTTGCAGTAGCTATTCGAATTGCATCCATTGTAGCAGTTGCAACATTTCATTGAGCAGTTGTCTTTCATTGAGCACCGGAAGCCTCTGAGTTTCCACAACAAATCCTGGTGCTATTACCTTGAATTCACTAGAGCAATCTAGTGAGCTCTATCTAGGTGTGAAGGACTTAGTCATATGTGCTCAGTGTCCTAAGGCATTGTTCATTCGAATTGTAGCAAATCTCCATCAACAAATTCTTGCTTTGCAGGTTTATTCATCCATTCGAATTTCTCTTCAATTCACTCTCCACTGCTCCAAATGGATCTAAAAATCAATTCCTCCAACTATGTCGAATGGAAGGCAAAGATGGACATCGTCATGAAGTCCAAGAGCCTCTCCAGGATATTGAATGGAACTGTGGCTGAACCTCTCAGTGCAGTAGATAAATCCAAGTACTTGGACAGGCTTGATGAAGCAGTAAGCTTACTTCTTCTCTCAATTTCTGAAGATATTCACTTCCATATCATTGATCTAACATCTCCAAAAGAGGTTTGGGACAATCTCGAATCCCTCTTTGGACAGAAAGATGATTTGAAAGGTCATAAATTGGAGAATGAGCTCATCTCATTGAGTCTTGAAAGATTCGAATTCATCAATGCTTTCCTAACCAAGTTCGAAAGCTTGATTTCACAATTGAAGAGATATGATATAGTGAAAGAAGACAAACAACTCATACTTGCTATTCTATCAAAATTGGGGCCAAATTTCTCAGTTTTTGTCTCCACATTTCAGTTAGCTAAGATGTCCATTCCAAAATAGAATTTTCCTGCACTTGATGACTTCATCCAATCTCTCACACAAGAGGAGGAGAAGTTAATCTCCATGGGAATGATAAAACCAAAGTTGGATTCGTCCCTTACAGCTACAGAGACCAAAAGAGCGAATGCAAAGGGAAAGCAAAAAGTTTTTGAAAAGAGAGCGAATGATAAAAAGCCAAAAGATGTTCCATATCAGTCAGATGGGGTTTCAAATTCAAAGAAAACCAAGCAATATTAGAAGGAGAGATCCAAGTGCACATATTTTCATCGAGGATTTCATCCTGAGAGTTCATGTATGAAGACAACTATAGATTTGATGGCTCAGTTACTTGAGAAGAACAATCTCCCTGTACCTGCATGTCCAAGGAAGAAAGATACTGAACCTTCTAGATCTGAGGAAAAAGAGAGATGCCATGCCCTCATGGCAAGTGCATCAAAAGAATCCTCCTTCATCATAGATTCAGGAGCATCAAGACATATGTCTTCCTCCAAAGATCTCTTCTCCAACTTCGAATGCTCAGTTGGACCTTCCATCATGTTGGGTAATGATTTTGAAGTCTCCTCTGAGGGGATTGGAAGGATCAATATTGACCATGGCTACTTCTCAAATGTGCTTTATGTTCCTACTCTGACAACAAATTTACTTTCAGTGTACCAAATGACTCATATTGGAGAGCTCAAGAGAGTGATCTTCTCTTTTATACCCCTATTATTTTGTAAAAGTAAATGTGTTTTGTACTTGTTTTATGGTGAGGAGCTCAAGGGCAAGGCCCCACCAGTAAACCTTGTAAGTTATGTGGTTTAATTCCTAAGTTGTAAATTGTCAACTTAGGAGACTGAAGACGGTGACGCAACTAAATGACGGGAAACTGAATCCACTAGGGGGAGAGGTAAGGTTAAGAGAAGCCTTGAGAATCTAAGTGATGATGTCTAGGAGTCTTTATGATGCCTTTAGGTAACATAATTATTTGGTTGTGGGTTTAAAGAGTATAAATAATCTATGATTATTACCTTAAAAATTTTATATAATGCCCTAAGTTGATGACAGTGGCCTTTCGATACAAAGAAAATAGATAGCACTTACAAATTATGTATTAGCATGACACTATGTGTTACATATGATTTCCAAATAATTATCCTAATTACTTTTATTTTAAGTATTAATCCTATTCCAACAAGAGAGTGCTAGACAACACAGTAACTTCCTAAGCTAAAAAAATCTTAGCTTTTGAATTGATATATTAGTATACTTGGTAAGCTCAACTTATTAATTAAGATATTAGTATAATTGTTATAATTGACTATAAGTTATACAAAGAGATAAATAAACTTATATATATGTATATATATAAGACAAGAGAGGGCCTATCTCCTTTAGGAAGTGAGTAAGAATATACTCACACATAACTCACATAACTACCATATGATAAATGGGTTATTAGTAAAAATATTGTTAAAAGAGGAGTAAAATATTTTAAAGAATATAGATATATATATAAGAACGGATCTTAAGTGCTCAATCCTTTTGAAGGTTTTATTGTGGTGGATCGCTCAGAGAATTTTTAGGAGGATCTGTCTCCTTAATGGAGCATAGGAAGTCACTAAGGCCGCCATCTGTCTCCTTAATGGAGAGCTTGAACTCTCTAAGGCCACCATATGCCTCCAGGGGGAGCACAATCCCACCTACTTAAGAAACTGAGTTCAAGTAGATGGGGACAACAGTGGCTGGGGTGAACTCCAAAAATTCGAAGTGGTTGAGGTTATTGTGATGGTGGGGGAAAGATGGATTCCTGGAGTCCGATTATTAGTTAGGTATTGTGTTATGGGAGAGGACGGCTCACAGAGAGCTTGATCCCTATTTATTAGATCTTGTGTAAATGTTATGTTTGGTTTCTAGCTTTGGAAATACGCCTATGTTTAAATAATATACACCAGACGGAGTGTCAGATGGTTGGGAGGAAAGTTGCAGTCACATCTTTAGTCGGTTAGTCTACATTGTAGCATTGTTGTTTATGTCAATGTATACATGTATATTTTTTTAAGAGATGCCATGGTAAATGTTAATCCATTGTTAGTCATGTTTTTTCAATTGATAACTCCGATGGCCATTTATATGTATATATTGTTTTGGTTCATGCACATTTTAAGCTTACCACTAATGAGCAAGTATTTTCATGAAGATGTTCGAGATGAAGTTAGTAATATTCGAATATGAGCTAATATAAATATGATAGATGAATTGATTGACTAAGGGTATTTACACAAGGAACTTATATGGTTATCAGTTTGCTTGAAGCAATTTACTAGTGTTAAACATAGTGTATAGTTGTAATGTTTTCCAATTACATATAATTGCTCCAAGTGAGATTGAAGAAGTTGTCTAGATGTTATTTAAATATGCTAGGTGAATTGATGTTGTATAAGTATTGAAATTATTGGCTAAGGACTTTTGCATAAGATAGTTATACATGGTTATACCAAAGAATGGCATATGAATGTTTGTTCTTTGTATCTTTATAACTGCCAGTAGTCATGTGCAAATTCCATGCCATAATAATGATCTTAATATTACACCTACATACTAAATCAAAGATGTCAATTCTAGGAGAAATGATACAACCATAGATGACCATTGTCGCATATGTCTAGCTAAATAATGTTAACCTCGTCTCATTCTGGAGGCATGAAAAAAGAAGTAGGTTGTATTGTTGGTAATGGATCATTCTTGGAGTAAGAAGTATGGACCATGTACCTAAGTCGGCAAGGAATGTTTTATATGAATATTAGTTGAAGATTTGCATTAGCTGACCATCTGTACAATCCTAAATGAAGTGTTCGGTTCAATATAGTTGGTTCTTTAGATTGATTGACAATTATTCAAATGTTATACCTACCAAGTATATTTTAGTGTAGAACAAATTTGCTTATTCAACAAGAAATAAAAAATAAATAAAAATTTCACCCCATTTCCTCTAGAACGTAACTAGGATATTTGGTATGTTACATATAGTATCAGAGTTGAAGTTACAACACTCGGGCCTATTTGGGATCAGCATGAAGTAAGAGAATATAAAGTGGTTGAACTAATGAAGGGACTCTACCTGTAAGGCAAAACAAGCGAAGGAACAAATTCATTTTCAAAGTTCTGCAAGAATTAACCAATATGTTGTCTGTAAGTTACAAGTAGTTCCATTATGTTATATTTCCGGAGCATTATGTTTTAAACTGACAAATGAAATTCGGGTTCAAAGTATATTCCGCAAGAAGTGTATAAATTGATTTAAATAGAATTATGATAGACTAAGATGTCTAGGATTATAATAATTTTTTATTTGATGAACATATAAGATAAGATGTGTTGAATAGGATGAGTAGAATAGCTATGATGAACTGAAATGATACAAAAGATTGCAGATTTGTTATAGGATAAAATATTGTAGTTCATGAGAAAAGTATAATAATACTGTGTGCGGACGACCCTACAAAAAGACGAGTAGTTATATTCGGATGAATAAAACATGAGTAGCTATGTTTGGTTTAATGAACTATTATATAAATCAGATTCCATTGAATATGTATAAAGTTGTTTATCAAAGTAGAGTGATGACGCCAATCATCTTTGGCATTATTATGAGTCAAGAAAGTTGATAGTAGCATACTAATTTATAAACATTATCCCATTTTCAGAAGGGATATTACAATGAATATCAACAAAAATAAATATTAATGATAGTTGTTCTAAATGATTCTAATACTTTGGGAAAATAAGTTTAAATATCACGTCAAGATAACTCTACCATGTTCTATGCTTTATTGTACTTAGTAGTATGTACTTCAATATAGTACTCAAGGAGTAGCATTCTCCTAGTAATATTGTATGGTCTAATGGATAGGGATAAAGATACAGTCACAGATTTATTAAAAGAACTTTAAGGAACATGTGTTAAATATTTGCTATCCTAAAGCCAATGATCAACTCATATAGAGTAAATTGTTTGGATATGGGTTTTTGACAAGATAGTAGATAATGACTTTGTGCTGACAGTTGAATTCCTTTTTATATATGCAGGGGAAATTTTGTCAAGAATGTGCTTATATATGAATATATTGATTCAATAACCATGATGACTAATGCATTGACTGTTTGTATCAAGATCAAGGAAAAATGTTACACTCCATAATTCTCGTATAATAGATAAAGATGTGGAACTTATAGAAAGGTATGTTATTACCTTGACCAACAAAATTTGTGAATTAAAAACTGTAAGCATAAGAGTAATGCTTTCATTTTGTTTTAGTATTATGTATGATGTTGACATACTGAAAATGGAAGTAGAATTATAATTTTACTCTTGATACATTCAAGAATAAATGTAGATGTTTTCTAGAAATTTTCTCGATATATAGATAGATATATATACAGAAATTGTTTTGCAATAGTCTTGTAAATTGTTATAGACACAAGTTGAAAAAAATTGAGTGGTGAAAAGGATGACAATTGGAATTATTGAAGAGGTTGTAAAATTATCAAGGGGATCAGCTATTATACCTCATAAGAAACCAAATTTAATGAGAAGAGAACAGTAAATACTAGGTGCTAACATTGCAGTTTTATGGTCGTAAGGTGTGATTGATGAAAATAATAATCAAAATAAGAATGTTGATTTTAGTTCATCATGTATGGATATTTGAGATGAATCTAATCAAGTGTGAAGGATGATGTTTAAACATCTTATTATGTTTAGGAAAGCATTTCTCATAAATTTCAATTATGTCATGAAAAGTTGTACTAACAACACGGGGGGTTCACTCAGTGAACTTGTTACATAGCATGATCGTTCACATGATATTAAAGAATATCCCTAATTTCACTAAATATTGGAAAATGAGTCCTAAAATTGTATTGTTGAACCCCCCTCCCAATATGTCTTTCCAATTAAGAAAACCCCTAGTTTCACCAGATATTGTAGGTATCCATTTTTATCAACCAATTTTTAACACCCCCTTTATATCATATTATCAAGTTGTAGCAACCAGGAGCCCTAACACATCTTAGTATAAGCAAACAAGACGCTAAATAAAATAATAGTATAATGCTAATAATGATCCCACTAGGATTGTAGGGGCGATTGATCAATTTGTATCATTGGATAGTGGAAGACCCAACAAAATGGTACCGTGGAAGGAAAAATGCATGAAAAGAAACCTAGTCAAGAGATCAACATTTCACACAATAACTTGCCAATCTACCAATTTTTTATCATGTAAATACAAGTATACCTATAGAGAGCTCATGTTTTTACAAGCTTAATAAATTAAACTCCATAAAAATGAAAAATTTAAACCCTTTTGTGGATGGACTCCCCCATCTTGCTATCGAAACAAACTTCATTGATGTTTGAACCCAAATGAACATAGAAATATTCCTCTTACTTTTCAATAACAACGTATGATCATGTGCATAGATTGGATTTGGTTCATTCACAAGATCCAATGAATTTCCTCCACTTCCTCTACATTTATTCTTGCAATCAAGGGAATTAACAACATTTAGTTACCTTTTCTTGTGTTATATCTAGTTTTTTTTTTCTTTATAGGAGAGGGGAAAATACCCATTGTTAGGTTTCAAGCATGCAATAGTTATAAATATACATAGATGGTGAAACTTATATGATACCATTTCATGGTATCGATAACACATATGGTATGTAAATAAGGATTTATATTTTCACCTATGTTCATGTCAATTCCAATACAATATTAAGATGGATGTCTTGCATATAAGAATTGAAATTACAATTATGAATGTGCCAAATATAACTCAATCTAACAACTATTCCTAATTGGAAATGGAAAATATTAAAGAAGAATACAAAAAGTAGAAAGAAATAATTAGTCAAGAAACATTGATCTAACTTTTCTTGGTTCCAATTAGCCAAGAAAGATTGATCTCATTTTTCTTGGTTTTCATGGAACAAGGTTTAATTGAATCTAAATACCTACCTAAACCCCAACCTAAAAAATCAAGAGTTAGAGCTTTTACTTGAATACCTACAAAAAATACAATACAATTGTTCAAGTCTGGAACTCCCGATTAGCTACATCTCTAAAGATGAAAAACAATATAACATCAATTTTTTTTTTTACAGAAACGAGTAAGTATTTTTATATTAAAAAGGGTAAGATCTGATACAAAATGGGAAGACTGTACCCATCCAAAAACAGGGAATTGGGCACCTCGATTCTAGTCTTAATAGTTCGCAGGAAACTTAGATACATATAGTTCTTAAAAAGAGAAGATGACTGTCTGATAAAACAACTTGATTATACAAAATTCATATAGATAAGTAGTAACTAGAAGAAAGACCAGTAGTTAATTCTCTGCTGAGCGACATGTCTTTTTCTTGCTGCTAGTGGCCAGATTCACATTTTCCTCCATTCCCAGAATGACCAACGGGCTGTTGCTCTTCCTGGTCCGGATACAGTCTACCTTGGCTTCTACAATCTTGAGGCAGCTGTGCATGGTCTCCATCTTGCCAGTGATGCTATTGAAGTACTCTTTCATTTAATTGTTGTTGTTCCTTACCTCTGAGATTTCAATTTGTACAAAAGTAGCTAAATGGGAGACATTTTTCTTGAGATCTTTCTGTTCACCTCTCAGCACTCCAACTTGAGATTCAATGTCTTGCAAATGAGAAAGAAGACCAGGTGGAGGGATTTCTGTTCCGCTGGGGGAGTCGAGGTTCACCACACCAACATTATCATCAGTTACATTCCACAGTTTGCCAATAACAGTGTCCCCAACATTTCCACCCAACTGATGCAGAGGGCCGAGATGCACAGGGTTGCTAAGAAGCTGATTGTTGGACTCCAACAGGCGCCAGAGCTTCCTAGTTTCCTACTCGAATCCATTTGGCAAGCTGTCCTGGTTCATCAATTGGCCACCACCCTGCTGAACCCAGCTATTATTGATTTCCAGTGCAGTGGGCCGGTGAACATGCTTCGCTTTGGTCACGACTCCATTATTTTCACTATGGCCATTCCCCTGCAGGGATTCCAGGGAAGAGATGTAGTGGTTCAGGCCAATACCTTCAGGGACTTGAATGGATGTCTTGCATTGTTTGCACTTCAGCGTAGGGAGACAAAGACCAGAGGGGCTACCATTTTCCATGGTGAAACATGCAGTATGCCTGCAGACCAAATTACCTTCACAAAATGTTCCAGAATGCATCAAATGAGGAATGTTAACAACCAAGTGTCTAATATAGGCCCGCTCTACCAGACGTATGCTGTGAATTGAATTTTCGCATGTTGGGTGGGGGATTTTAAGCTGCAGATGCCGTCGTTTCTCCCTGCAACTCGATCTTAGTGAGATTATGAGATTGACTTTCGCCTCCATCAGCCAGGTGGATAATACATTGGGGAGGATGCCAATTAATAGGTGCACATTCCCATGTTGACACCCAAGGCCATTGTGTGATGTGGGGATTTTGTTTCCCATTTCAACTTGATTAAATCCAAAACCTTGTGGAGAGGAGAGGGAGTTAGGGAACCCATGCCATTGTTGGATGGTGTCCATTTTTGATCAAGGTGCCGCAATTCAATCTAGCACCAATATTTTCCATTGAGTCAACTTGTTCATTGTTACCTCTCAAAATGTGATAGAGAGAGATGGAGTTGATATCCTTTATCTTTTGAGAGAAATGAAAATGGAATTTGGAGGAGAGTTGGTGGTGATTCTTTGCAATTGCCCAAGCTTCTTTGATCACAAGGAGAGAGTCCCCAATTGCAACTAGGTCATGGACGTTGTTTTCCTTTGCTATATCGATTCCTTGTAGAAGCGCAATCCATTATGTGTCGTTGTTGGTCTTTTTTCCTATTCCCCATGTATAGTCCATAAACTTGTTCCCTTCGGAGTCTAGTAGGACTCCTCCCGCACCTGCCAACCCAGACAATATAACATCAATTTAAACCAAGCCTAAATAAGCTATTAAATGAAGATTGGTCAAGGCCAATAATCCAAAGAGACTTCCATCGATATTATCATTGCCACACTATTATCATATTTATGAAAAACTTAGGATAATAAGCAATATCAAATAAAAATGGAGGGTCCTTAAGTTTTAGGTGGGTATGAATTGAACCCATTATTTGGAGGTATGAATCCATCCATTGATTTGGAGGTTGTTCATTAGCACACCCAAATAAAATAACCCCCAATATTTATATTAGTATTTCAAATTAAAAATCCCCCTTGACCCCTTAATACGAAGAAATATATTTTGAGGTTTTTAAGAGTATTCAAACCCCCAATATGAATGGATGTGATATGATATTTCCTCAATTGTGAACCCCCCGTGACTAACAAATAAATTTGACAGATTGACAATATCTGCAGGATTTTTTGAGAGACAAGAGCATGATACATCTTATGCATAAGGTATGGTAAGCATATTGTAAGAGTCTGAATAAAGATCAAAGACTCATTCAAAGCATGAGTAAGAATTGATAAGTAAATAGGTGAACCTATTGTTTACCAAATTGAAGATATTATGTTGCATGTTGTGATTGAAAAAAAATGTAAGAAATGATAAATGATCATTATTAACAAGTCATAAAATCGAGAATGATGGTATCAACACCAAGTGGAAAAATTGATGATCCAGCTCTACTTTTCTAAAATAAGTTTTCCTGGACTCAAGCGAGAGGGATTGAGTGGAAAAATAATTTTTCCTGGACTCAAGAGGGAGCTTGAGTGGAAAAGAAATTCTTGGACTCAAGCAAGGGAGCTTGAGTTGAATAAAGAAAGAGCCGGTGATCATCAATGGAAAATATCTAGGAACCTAATTATAACATATGGAAGACAGGACGTTGTTTGATGTTTTTTGAGAAGTAAAACTTTTGACTAGCAATCAAAAGAGGAGTAATCTCAACAGATTAGCCCATAAGACCACACGTAAATTGGTGACAAAACTCGAGGGAGAGTTTTGTGTTCACCAGAGGGTTATTGAAGTTCCAAACTCAAGGGAGAGTTTGGTGTTCAACAAAGTGTTATTGAAGTTTTCCATCTTCATGATGTAACAATGAAACATATATTAAAGAATTGCCAAGTAACTAGGCTGTTGAATTCTCTAATGTGTGAATGTCATGAATATAAATAAAACTTGAGTAGGAAAAATTCCCTCAAGGGAGAGGATGAATGATGAATTTGAAGTTTACTGCTTGAAACTATGTGAGATAAATGCTACTAACATGTGAATGAAGGAGATGTCTACCTCAAGCTAAGGACTAGTTAAAGTGTCCAAGTATTGAAGGTAAAGGACGTCCTCAAAAAGATAAGTAAATTTTGTATTACCTGTGAATTCTTTTGAGTTATATTGAAAAATAATAATATATTATGCTTCCTTATCATGATAAAAATACAAACAAAGGCTGGAAGCTGTTCCATGAATAAAAACAATGTTTTGCTGCAAAAAGGATCCATTGCTTATGTTCTGAGTTGAATTAAGAAATAATGATATGTTTTACTAAACAATTTTGGAAGACCCGGTTTTGTTTCACAAAAGTGCAAGTTATGAGCGATAGCGACTTGCGGGAATCATGAAAGTTCTAAGATGATTAAGAATATCAAAACATAGATAATCAAGCAAGAAAAAGATGATGTACAAGGGAACGCAAGAGTGGTAGACAAACTGTTGAAAAGCATGAACACCGAGGATAGTGTTATTCTTAAGGGGGAAAGGATGTAACATTCCTCTTTTATACCCCTATTGTTTTGTAAATGTAAATGTATATTGTACTTGTTTTCTGGTGAGGAGCTCAAGGACAAGGCCCCACTAGTAAACCTTGTAAGTTATGTGGTTTAATTCCTAAGTTGTAAATTGTAAACTTAGGAGACTGAAGACAGTGACGCAACTAAACGACGGGAAACTGAATCCACTAAGGGGGGAGGTAAGGTTAAGAGAAGCCTTGAGAATCTAAGTGATGATGTCTAGGAGTCTTTATGATTCATTTAGGTAACATAACTATTTGGTTTTGTGTTTAAAGAGTATAAATAATCTATGATTATTACCCTAAAACTTTTATATGACGTCCTAAGTTGAAGACAGTAGCCTTTCAATACAAAGCGAATAGCCAACACTTAAGACCTATGTATTAGCATGACGCTATGTGTTATGGATAATTTCCAAATAATTATCCTCATTAATTTTATTATAAGTATTAATCCTATTCCAACAAGAAAGTGCTAGAGAACAAAGTAACTTCCTAAGCTAAAAGAAGCTTAGCTTATTAATTGATATATTAGTATACTTGGTAATATCAACTTATTAATTAAGATATTACTATATTTGTTATAATTGACTACAAGTTATACAAAGAGATAAATAAACTTATATGTATGTATATATATAAGACAAGAGAAGGCCTATCTCCTTTAGGAAGTGAGTAAGAATATACTCACACATAACTCACATAACTGCCATAAGATAAATGGGTTATTAGTAAAATATTGTTAAAAGAGGAGTAAAATCTTTTAAAGAATATATATATATAAGAACGGATCTTAAGCGCTCAATCCTTTTGAAGGTTTTATTATGGTGGATCGCTCAGCGAATTTTTAGGAGGATCTGTCTCCTTAATGGAGCGCAGGAAGTCACTAAGGCCTCCATCTGTCTCCTTAATGGAGAGGTCGAACTCTCTAAGGCTGCCATATGCCTATGGGGAGAGCATGATCCCACCTACTTAAGAAACTGATTTCAAGTAGATGGGGATGACAGTGGCTGGGGTGAACTCTAGAAATTCGAAGTGGTTGAAGTTATTGTGATGGAAGGGGAGTGACGGATTCGTGGATTCCGATTATTACTCAGGTATTGTGTTATGGGAGAGGACGGCTCATAGAGAGCTTGATCCCTGTTTATTACATTTTGTGTAAAATGTTATTTTTGGTTTCCATCTTTGGAAAGACGCCTCTGTTTAAATGATTGCGCAACAAACCTTGGGAAGGGACGGCTCACAAAGAGCTTGATCCCTGTTCATTTTTTTGTGTGGGTTTTATATACAATGTTTTCGATATTGAATATATCTGCATCATGATTTGGTAGAATGCATTGGGAAGGGACAACGTAAGAGCCCGATCCCTAATTAGTTTCTGTTTGTGTCTTATATACAATAATTCCGATATTGAATATCTCTGCATTACAATTTGGTAGAATACATTGGGAAGGGAAAGCGTAAGCACTTGATCCCTGTTTAGTTTTTTGTTTGTGTCTTTTATATATTGATTCCGATATGGAATACCTCTGCATCAGGTTTGGTAGAATGCATTGGGAAGGGACAGCTCATAAGAGCTCGATCCTTGTTGAGATTCTGTTTGTATATTTTTGATACAATGGTTTCCGATTTGGAATACCTCAGCGTGATCCCTGATGAAAGACTTTGTTATTTATATTTTAATCCGATCAGAGAGATCCCTGCAACACTATTGATATCAGCGTGATCCCTGATAAAAGACTCTGTTATTTATATTTTGATCCGATCAAAGAGATCTCTGCAATGCTATTGATATCAACGTGATCCATGATGAAAGACTCTATTATTTATATTTTAATCCGATCAGATAGATCTCTGCAATGCTATTGATATCAGTGTGATCCCTGATGAAATACTTTGTTATTTATATTTTTAATCCGATCAGAGAAATCTCTACAATGCTATTGATATCAGTGTGATCCCTGATGAAAGACTCTGTTATCTATGTTTTAATCCGAATAGAGAGATCTTTGCAACGCTATTGATATTAGCGTGAACCTTGGTAAAAGAACTCTATTATTTATATATTAATTAGATCTGAGAGATCTATGTAAAACACTAATGATGTCAGCATTGATCCCTGGAAAAAGCTTGGTTATTTATTATTTAGATCTCTGTAAACACCCTGGTAAAAGCTCGGTTATTTATTATTTAGATCTTTGTAAACACCCTGGTAAAAGTTCGGTTATTTATATATTTAGATCTCTGTAAGAATATGATGTATGTATGTGTATTAATGGAGTTGAATTCGGCTAAGGTAAACTTAGTACATATATGTATTGTCAGAATTGAACAATGCTAAGGATTACGTGTTATATATATATTAGATCTATTTTGGTCTAAATTTTTGTGGCGTATTCTATAAATACTTGCCCCCTTATTATTAAACCTTTGACTCAGGTTTCCACTCTTGAGATTTGGTGATAGCATTAGTCAGGTTATTAGATAAGGTGAATAGACAAATAAAGTGTTGCATGTTAAAATTATTAAGCACTTAATTGGCATGGTCAATTGATAACTCCAATGGCCATTTATATGTATATATTGTTTTGGTTCATGCACATTTTAAGCTTACCACTAATGAGCAAGTATTTACATGAAGATGTTCAAGATGAAGTTAGTAATATTTGAATATGAGCTAATATAAATATGATAGATGAATTGATTGACTAAGGGTATTTACGCAAGGAACTTATATGGTTATCAGTTTGCTTGAAGCAATTTACTATTGTTAAACATAGTGTATAGTTGTAATGTTTTCCAATTACATATAATTGTTCCAATTGAGATATAAGAAGTTGTCTAGATATTATTTAAATATGGTAGGTGAATTGATGTTGTATAAGTATTGAAATTATTGACTAAGGACTTTTGCATAAGATAGTTATACATGGTTATACCAAAGAATGACATATGAATGTTTGTTCTTTGTATCTTTATAACTGCCAGTAGTCATGTGCAAATTCCATGCCACAATAATGAGCTTAATATTACACCTACATACTAAATCAAGGATGTCAATTCTAGGAGAAATGATACAACCATAGATGACCATTGTCGCATATATGTCTGGCTAAAGAATGTTAACCTCATCTCATTCTGGAGGCATTTAAAAAGAAGTAGGTTTTATTGTTGGTAATGGATCATTATTGGAGTAAGAAGTATGGACCATGTACCTAAGTCGGTAAGGAATGTTTTATATGAATATTAGTGGAAGATCTGCATTAGCTGACCATCCGTTTTATAGTGGCATCTGTACAATCCTAAATGAAGTGTTTGGTTCAATATAACGGGTTCTTTAGATTGATTGACAATTATTCAAATGCTATACTTATCAAGTATGTTTTAATGTAGAACATATTTGCTGATTCGACGAGAAATAAAAATAAAATAAAACAATTCCACCCCATTTCCTCTAGAATGTAACGAGGATATCGGGTATGTTACAAATAACCATTTCTTTGGGAAAAAATATTGAAGATCATTTTTTCTATTTTATCTTTGCTTAGGATGTGGGTTTTGTAAATATATATATTTTCCACAATAAAAAAAAATCATAGTGTTTGTAAATAAGGTGAGGAAGTTGCTAAAAGAAACTGGTTATTAGACTTTATATTTTGTTTATATGGAATTCATTCTTTTAAAAAAATATATATATGGAACACTTTTGTAGGATACATTAAATGTTTTTAAAAAGTACAACATTGCAATGTTTGTCACTATCACTTGTTTTAAATTATTTTGTTGCATTTTTTTGATATAGATGTATTTGCAATGTCTATAATAATCATATTATGCATCAATATATGAAAATATTTAGGATTTCTAATAAAAAATTACTTAGATAATGGTAAAAAAATAAACTAGCATGGGACAACATGGTTTATAATGTGTAAAAACAAATGGAAAAATCAGTAAATTATTTATTTGTACATTATCTATATACAAAATAGATATATGATGAAACAATAAGATTGGAAGTTTGGAATCAAAATTCATAAATGCTATTGATGTTGACACTTTTGGAAATGGAATTCACAATTTTGGAATCAAAATTCATAATTGCAAAATTGAAGTTGCACTTTTGAAAATGGAATTCGGACTTTTGGAATCAGAATTTTCACTTTTGGGGTTCAAAAGCATTTGAAATTCACACTTTTGAAATCAAAATTCATACTTTTGAGAACTAATATTGCCACTTTTAGAAGCCATTTTTTCACTTTAGACAGGTTGATATTGACACTTCTAGAGTCCAAATTCGTAGTTTTTTAGTCTAGATTTTTCCTTATTATTTCAAATTTAAATAATTGGGGTTTAAAAACAATCCGACTAAAATAAATTGTGACATTGATTTGATTGAGAAGATCATTAAATTAAGGGGTCAATATTGGTTCTTGGTAGATAGTTTGCTTAATGATCTAACAAATACAAAATCTCCATCTTCCATATTTCTTCTGAACCAGTACAATAGGTCTCCTACAGAGTGAGGATCTTGGTCAAGTATAGCCTTTATATTTTAGCTCCTAAATCTAGCATTTGATCTACTAGTTATCCAAAATTCGGAGCATTTGTATACATGGCCATTGGGTAGAGGTGAAATTGATGCCAGATCAATTGTGTACTTTCCTTGATAGTGCATAGGTTATGTCATAAGAGGTGAAGATGTATTTATATTATTCCACCAATTGATATACCTTTGTTTACTACATGGAGGGAACCCATGGATTGTCCTCGGTCATACTATGGTGATTTTCTTATTTTCTTTTCTCTGTCTAACTAAACCATGAATCAAATTAATCTCCCATCCTAAGAGATTATATTCATAAACTAATCAAAAAATATTTACTAGATTGTGGTAGTCGGGGTTACCTCATGTATTTTGTTAACTATAAGGTGACAAAGACACTATGAATCCTATACTATCAAACAGCATGATTCTTCTACATATAAGGTTTTTTAAAATAGCATCAAAAGCTTCAAGTGGGGAAATGTCACATAGTACCTCATTTATTAAGGGTTTGATGTTGTGTTCATGTGCACACAATTGACTAACATGGATGTTATGTCTCATTCTTAACCAACTAATGGTGTACGGTTGGGGCACAACATCATTAGAAGATTCACCTTATTGTAGTAGTGTACTCTTCATACACATCTTTGAGTGGAATATGTGACCACCTTCCCAAGGCTCCTTGGGTTCCTCTATTTGTAGCGTTATGGTAATGACAGTAAAACTAAATCCATGTAATTGATCCATTTTCTCTTTTTGGTAGAATGTTGTGGTGTTATGGATGAATAATCGTTTGAATATTCCCATTACCTGGACAATAACAACTTTTTAGTACAACATTTTTCATTGTTGTGACAATTTATTTTATGGTGGTCAAAACTCTTTCTAATATTATTGTTTGACATCCCATTATTCTTGTTTTCCTATGGTTTTGACCAATTTTCTTGAGGTTCATTATCTTTTATTTTTCCTTTTTTTATCAAAGTTAGGGCGTACTTTATCTTCTTTTGTTCTTGTTGATTTTAGGCCCCAAACTCTTCCGTACCCCTCTATAAAAAAAATGGTCAATCATGATGGCATAATAATGAGAAAATATTAATGAAGAGATGTCCAAAAAAAATCCATTTGTGTCCAATTGTATCTATGTAGGCTACTGGGGCATTTTAAAACCAAGCACCACTTAAAATCTAAAATCGCTAGATTTGTACAAAATGTATGAATGCATTGATTTGCTTTGACAAAGCCTAGTCTTTAGCTTAGCACTATGTTTTCCATCTCATGTATTGCATTGATTTGCTTTGACAAAGCCTAGTCTTTAGCTTAGCACTATGTTTTCCATCTCATGTATTGGTATTCATAATTTCCCATAGGGAAATACTCCTTTAAGTCATAAAATAAAACCCTATGTGGGCACGTTTTATGGAATAAAATTCAAAATCATCCCTAACAATTTTTACATGGAAAGTGTTCCATATTTGACATGGGAAGGACCTTTAGGAGTGCAAAAACATTTTTTTAACTATTTGAAAATGTGTGAATAAAGAAATAACATTGTATCATATTTAACCATGTATCCAAAAATTTGTATTTCATTCAAATTGAGGGATATCAAAAGTAATGTGTACCTTGAAGGGTGGAATTGATTCAAAATCATTGTTTGGTTAAAGGTTCCTTTGTTTCTATTGGGAGATGTTAAAGGATCTAAGGGAAATGGTTCAACATAATTTTCCTATGTCACTAAATTAATTAATGAAGAGGCATCTTGATAGAACCCCCTTATCCATCATCTTTATTTTCATCCCCTATGGTATTTCGCTTGGATTGGTGAGGGAAGTATTCAATGGGCTTAGTTAGTTCAAGATTAAAAAAAAATAAAAAAAATAATACATTGTTTTGATACGACTAATCAAGACTAGATTGAGGATACAATTAAAGAACATGTAAATTTGTAGAGACAACACAAACACATTATTGAAAATATAGTATTATAGTGAAAACCCAATTCTATTAATGAATCAATCAAATGGTGGAAACATTGTAATATATATGACAATACATAATGATTAGAATGGTCACAGCTCATGTTGGATGCAGTCTTTCAAACCTAGGGTTTGTTAGAAAAACAAGATTGTAGAGAAATAACAATAAACAAGATGTAAATATAAAACACATATACACATTACAAGAGAGACACGATTATAACATGGTTCACCCAAGATGGGCTACATCCATGGATAAATTTCTAGTCCTTTTAATATACCGTCCAACAAATGAAGGGATACAACCTACACCACATCTGCTACAACTTCCTCTTCACTCTCTCACAGTCTCTCTCAAACAATTATAGAGATCTTTACAACACTACAATACAAAGTTGTATTACAATGCCTTCCTTTTAAAGATGAATTACCATGGGATACCCAATACCATGGGCCCATAAATCACCCATTATTGACCAAGTCATGACTATGAAATTACAACATTTTACAAGTCATTTTTTCCGAAATTTTCACTATGTGGGCGCTACCCCCAAACCCACTCCAGGGTGGGGCTCCCAAAATGTAGTCTCTGCCCCCCCTGGAACCCCCATGGAAACTATAGTGGGGGGGGAGCACCCCCACACCCTCCCATCATGGGTTGGGATCCATACACGGCTACAACACGACCTATGAATCAGGAAGATCAAGCTCCACAACCAATCGGGTTTGACTTAGACAACCAACAAAAACCCCATATGCTTCAACATCTTTCAATACTCTATGAACAAAGTAAGGTCTCACTCAAGATGCGCACAAGAAATTACATGGAAACCTAAATCAGGGTTATGCAGGGAGAATTGGGTTCTTTCCACTCGAAATATTATTAGTTCTTCCTCAAACATTCATTAGATTATTTAATACACAAGCATTCATTATCCAAATGATAAGAAATCCATAGATATTTACTCATAAAGACATTGCATAGAATATAGAGGAAAACACAAACTTCATTCTATTAATTGGAAAAATTTGGGTATCACCATACACTATTACACAACTCAAATCAATAGCTTAAACTTCTCCATACATCAATTCTTACTGTCAAAACAAGAATACATAAGGATCGGAACTACTTAGAACTAGCATGAAAAGATAGAACATAGAACATAACACAAAGAACCCCAACCCTTTACAAAAAATGATCGTTATATAGGCTAAGGTTCCCAAAACTAAAATTTGTTACTGGTGCACAGTTTCTAACTGCTTTCTATTTTAGTGCAAAGTAACTGATCAAAACTTGGGCACCAACAAGCCCCCAAAACTAATATGTGGCTTGTCTCGAGCCACGCAGTTCATGGTTCCAACACTACTACTGAGGGCAGGCATGTGTGCAGGTCAATGAATAACTCCTGAAATCTTGTCGGGATTGGATCAAACTCACTGGTAATATCCTCTAGCTATGCAGTGAACAAGGCGACATATTCCCTCTTACTCTTCCCAACTTCTGGTTTTGCTTTCTCTTCCATGGGAAGAATTTCCGTAGCCTTGAATTGGAGTTTGGACAAGATGTTAAAATGTCTATATTCCTATTCATGGGCCTTAACAACAATCTTCGCGATAGTATGCTTCTCTTCTCTACTTGTTGTAATCTATTTGGCCAGCACACTAATTTGTGACATGGCTTATTTCTTGGCAGAAAGTTGTAGTTGCACCAAGCTTTACTTCTTTGCACTTACTTGTGTGTCGTACTCTCTAATCTGCTTGTCCACTTGCTGCAAATCTGGTACATCCTACAAATGGTTCTAGATGTTGAAGATAGAGTCGATGACCCCTCCCAAGATTGTGACTCCCTCCTTGGTATTGTTTAGGGCGTGCACTACACCTTCAATCTTTTTTGTAAGCTCCAACTCCTTCAGGGACAGTTCTAGCTTGATATGCGCCCAGTGTTCAATGGTTTCCTGCTGGAGCATAGCCACTTTATCTATAATATGCGTGATATTTTCCACAGGCTGGAGATGACTGGTAGGTGGATGAATAGGGGTTGGGAGCATTGTGTATGATTTATCTACCTTAGCCTCCAGTTGATCCCATGCATGGATGACTTCTTTGTGTGCATGCTTGATCCTGACATAGGAATGGCCATGCTATGCGTATCTATCACCCAGATCCATGAAGATATTAGTCACATAATACTATAGACCCCATGTCGACATCAATTGCAAATTCAACTCATTATATGGTAAAGGGTCCATCTCTGAGGTTACCCTAGGATGGACCACCGCAATGGCCAATGGGTTCCGCTTCAGCTTCTTGTGGAAACCCCCCTCAGCTTGCTTATGTAGTTCCTATGTCTGGATGGTTCCGAAAGATTCATATGTTTGTGCTATAGTTGTTCCTGGTGTAATGTGCAATACCATGCACAACACATCGAGTTGCTCTATGTTGTCCTTCTGGAGATATTTTTCCACGTCAATGTTCAACTGTAGCTGTTGGACAATATCAGGGAACATGCCAACACTGCTTCCCACTTATTTCATACATGGAGGACTTCGCTTCCCTTTTTCCTAGTGTGTCTCCTCAATTTTCTCTTGCTCTTTATTAGTAGCTTATTATGGTGCATTCTGTGGAAGATCCCCAAACTGCTAAAAAATGTTCTGACGAACATACCAAAGAGGTCTAGTTCTCAGTAACTATCCTGAGGGAAATATCTCCTTAACCTCTTCCTTCTACTCTAGCTCATGTTCCCATGGTGGGGAAGGAGATTTCCTATATTTCTTTTGTGTGTCCTCATCTTGTTGCAACTAAAGTGTCTCACGCTTATGCTTCTTAGTTAGGCACATTGATTTCCACAGTGGGTTTGAACTACTGGTTTCACCCTTATGAACCTTCTTCTCTATTTTGTATTCTTCTAGGATCTCCAGCTTGGAGTCCGAAAAGGAATTGTAGGTGTTACGGCCACTACATGACTGCATCCTAATTGACATCGTTAGCAATGATATAGAATGAAAGCACATATTCGACCTTGGATCTACACGCAGTAGAATTAATACATTGTGGCAATCTACCTCAAAGATGACTTTATCATTCAATCAGTCCACGATGTGCTGCGGGACCCCAAAATACTCAGTCATGTTAAATTTTGAGCATTAATTCACAATACTCTAGGATCTTTGCTGAGAGAATAACATCTACAGTATATCAATGCATGAAAATCACAATATGACAAGCATCACAAGAATCAAAAGCATAAAGACAAGAGACATAGAGTTTCCGTGGGGAAAACCCTAAGGTGAAAAACCCCACAACTTCCTCAAAGGTAGAGAGAGCAATGGCTCAACCAAAAGTACAACCAAATAACACTGAGATAGTCTCCTGATAGTAGATGATCCTCCTCCTCACTAGTGTGCTACTTTTCAAGTGAGAGTGAGTTGCTTTTCCGAATAAGTAAAATAGAGATCTCCGATCTCTATTTATACTAACCTTTTTGCCCAGTGACCTTATGGGGCCGACTTGTCTATCTAGATACATCCACATTATATTATATATAATCCAGGGCCGACCCCACATGGTGGTCTAATAACCCATCGGCAAGTACACACACTTGCGACACTTGTCAATCCACATGACGACACTTCCTTATAGAGGAATAACACATCTCTTATAAGGTTACAATAAATATATATAAAATACACAGATGAAATACATTCCGAAGTTACATATACATCAACACTCCCTCTTAACTAGGAATGTATTTCTCGACACAGATCTGCTAGACAAGTCTTCTTCTCGGGATCATCGTCATCGATGCATCGTCATCATCATCGTCACTGTTGCTGCTATCTCAACCAATATCTGACTCTACTCGTCATAGGAAGTTCTACAGAGCCAGTCATTTTTCATACTGGATGTAGGCCCACCATCTGCAGGTCTTCATCATCACTGGCCATACTATGGAATCCTCAAGACTTATTACGTGTGTCACAAAACCTGGCTGCAGTATCCCAGGCTATTACGAGCACACAGCTCTACCTGTAGGATCTCCCAGGAGCACATTACATGTGACCCATCACAAAACCTGGCTGAAGCATCCCAAGCTGTTACAAGCACATGGCTCTACCTGTCGGATCTCCCAGGAGCACATTACATGTGATCTCACCACAAAACCTGGCTGAAGCATCTGAGGCCTTTTTCATCCTGTCCAAATCTCCCAGGAGCAAATTAGATGTGGTCATGGCAAAACCTGGCTGAAGCATCTGAGGCCTTTTTCATCCTGTCCAGATCTCCCAGGAGCAAATTACATGCCATAGGACAAAACCTCGCAAGAGCATCTACCAGATATCCCAGGGCACCGAATTACATGCCATAGGCAAAACCTCGAAAGACTATCTGCAGATCTCCCAGGGCACAAATTATCTGTCCTCCCAAGCAAAACCTCAAAAGAGCATTTGCTAGATGTCCCAGGGCACCAAATTACATGCCATAGGCAAAACCTCGAAAGACCATCTACAAATCTCCCAGGGCACAAATTACATGCTTACCTGCACAACCTGATCCATGGCCACAAAGTATCATCTGATACTCATCAAACATCATCCTGATGTACACATGATCATCCTGATCATCATCACTGCAACATCCTACTGCATGTCATCTGGAGAAGCTCGTCATCCATGATCATCCTGATCATACAATGCATCCATCTGATGCACACCGAGTATCCACCTGATACATACATAGATACATGATCCACACAATGTATCCATTAGCATACATGATCTACCTGATCATACGAAGATACATGATCCACACAATGTATCCATCAACATACATGATCTACCTGATCATACAAAGATACATGATCCACACAATGTATCCATCAGCATCCAACATGATGCGTACATACATAAGTGATCCAACTGATCATATCCAGCATCCAACATGATGCATACATACATAAATGATCCAACTGATCATATCCACATTCCAACATGATGCGTATACAAAATACATACACATGATCCAACCGATCATATCCAGCATCCAACATGATGCGTACATACATATAAATGATCCAACTGATCATATCCAGCATCCAACATGATGCATACATATATATAAATGATCCAACTGATCATATCCAAGCAGAAACCAGAACATCATCCTGATGCTCATCATCCAGCGCTTACATCCACAGCCATGTGAAGGATCCCCCTTCCAACATGCTTGGAATGGCTTCAGCAAATGTGTCCATCACTTCTTCCTCGAAGTGTCCTCGATCTGAAGAACGCCAAGCCTCTCTCTGAAGTACTTGAACTTCACCCTGGCTAGTGGCTTCGTCAGCACATCTGCAATCTGCTCGTCCATCGCAACATACAGGAGCTTCACAGCTCCTCTCTGCACCATATCCCTGATATAGTGATATTTGATCTCTATGTGTTTCGACCTGTCATGAAACACTAGATTCTCGGACAACTTCACACAACTCTGGTTATCACAGAAGATACCAGTAGCATCCAACGGGAGATCAAATAACTCAGATAGTAGCTTCCGTAGCCATACTGCCTCACAACTAGCTGAACAGGCTGCAACATACTTTGCCTTAGCTGTACTCAGTGCTACACAGGATTGCTTCCTGCTAAACCAAGAGATCACACCTGATCCCATACTGAAGCAACACCCATATGTGCTCTTCCTATCTGCAGCACTGCCAGCCCAATCTGAATCAACATAACCCTGTAGGTTAAACTTTTGATTCGCTTCATACTTGAGCCCAAAATCCACTATACCCTTCAAGTACCTCAGAACATGCTTTACAGCAACCAGGTGAACACTCCTCGGATCCGTCAGGAACTGGCTCAATGTGTTCACAGCAAAGAAAATATCTGGTCTCGTGTTCGTCAGGTACATCAAGGACCCAATCATCTGATGATACAAAGAGACATCAACCGGCTCAGATGAAGCATCACATAGAAGCTTCAGATTCGAAGCCATAGGTGTGGCCATGGCCTTGCAATCCATCATCCCGAATCTCTTCAGGATATCTACTGTGTACTTCCCTTGACCAAGGAAGATCCCACCTACATTCTGCGACACCTCCATACCTAGGAAATAGTGCATCATTCCCAAATCTTTCATATTGAATTCAGTAGCAAGCTTCCTCTTAGTATCTGCAATCAGTCTGTCATCTCCTGTTACAAATAAGTCATCCACATACAGGAGTAGAATCACAGGATTTCCTTCCTCAACCTTGTAGTAAAGGTTGGAATCTGCTTTACTCTTGGTAAAGCCCAAACTAGATAGGAAACTGTCCATCCTACCATACCAGGTTCTGGGAGCTTGCTTCAAGCCATACAAGGCTTTCTTCAATCTGCACACATATGACTCCCTGTCATGTATTTCAAAACCAAGTGGCTGTTCCACATATACTTCCTCTTCAACTACACCATTCAAGAAAGCAGTCTTAACATCCATTTGGTGTATTTTCCACCTCATTGTTGCAGCCAGGGCAAGTACTGTTCTGATAGAAGTATACCTGGCTACAGGTGCAAAAGTTTCTTCATAATATATTCCCTCTTTCTGATAGAATCCACGAGCTACGAATCTTGCTTTGTATTTCTCCACACTACCATCTGCAGCATGCTTGATTTTGTAGATCCATTTGGAAGTCACAACAGACTTCTCTTTACGTCTTGGGACAACATCCCAAACATCATTCTTCATTATTGATTGGTATTCCTCAACCATGGCATCCTTCCATTCTTTCTTTTCCGCTGCTTCTTCATAACTAGAAGGCTCTTGGTTCATAATGTCACAGAGTAAAGCAACATAGCTGGTCCGTGATCTGGTTCTCTTCTTTGCTCTGTGTTCTTCTTCTAGAATGCCAAATCTTTCTGCATCTTGAATGAGCTCTCTAGCCCATGCAGGTTTCCTCTTGTGAGGGTTATCCTCACGGGGTGGATCTACAGGTTCCTGTGGATCTTCAACTTCACGAACAACTTTTAGAACTGCTTCAATCATGGTAGTGTCTTGAAATCTTGTTTCCTTGGGTTCTTCATAAACTTCGATGGGTGCCTTCCTTGATTTGATGAATGCTGAGTTTTCATCAAATGTTACATCCCTGCTGACATCAATCTTCTTGAACCCTGGAAAGTATATTCTGTAAGCCTTCGATCTTTCACTGTAACCCACAAAGATACCCTTCTTTCCTAAAGGATCTAGTTTAGTCCTCTTTTCCTTTGGGACATGAGTATATACTGGACAACCAAATATTCTGAGATGAATTACTTCAGGTTTCTTACGAGAAAAGACCTCTTCTGGTGTCTTGTTGTCCAATATATTGTGGGGTGTTCTGTTCTGCACATATACAGCTGTTCTAGCTGCTTCTACCCATAGATGCATAGGTAGATCCTGGTCATGTAGCATTGCCCTTGCTGCTTCCATGATAGTTTCGTTCTTCCTTTCTGCAACTCCATTCTGTTGTGGATTATAAGGAGCAGTCAACTCCCTCTTAATCCCTGAATCACTACTAAGCTTCTTGAAGTCACTTGAGGTGAATTCTCCACCATTGTCGGATCTGAATGTTTTGATCTTCTTGTCAATTTGATTCTCCATCAAGGTTTTGAATTCCTTGAATTTATCAAGCACCTCATCTTTGCTCTTCAAGAAGTATACCCAAGTCTTCCTGGAGAAGTCATCAATAAATGAGACATAGTAAACATACCCACTCAGGGAACTGGATGACATAGGGCCACATACATCTGAGTGGATGATTTCTAGGATGTCTTTTGCCTTGCTTTCACTGCTTGGGAAAGCCTTCTTAATGTTCTTACCTTTTGCACATCCTTTGCAAACACCTTCATGTTTGGTCTTGATTTCAGGAAGACCCTCTACTGCCTTGCTTGCAAGTGGAAGTGCTCTATAGTGCATATGAGCTAGTCTTCTATGCCAAAGTTCACTTGGCTCCATGGATTCATGCACCATGGCATGTTCAGGTTGTCCCTTCAATTTATACAAGCCTCCCTCTTTCTCTCCAATCACTACTGCATCATCTATGGT
Source organism: Larix kaempferi (assembly GCA_027924585.1). NCBI lineage: Eukaryota > Viridiplantae > Streptophyta > Pinopsida > Pinales > Pinaceae > Larix > Larix kaempferi. Next base: position 1,573,720 of record BSBM01000242.1, on the reverse strand, counting down.
CTTTCCCTTTGGCCACATTAGGACTTGTCCATCCACAAATGCAACCCTCATACCTTTTGCATCCAATGCAGAGATGGAGAGTAAGTTCTTCTTGATCCCAAGTACATAAAGTACTTCTTTCATCTTCAAGGATTTTCCAGAATCTAGGATGTAGGAGGCTTCACCACTTCCTTTGATTGGGTATTGATAATCATCCCCAAGTTTCACCTTATGGGGTGATTCATGTTCAGATAGATTCACAAAAGATTCCTTAAACCCAGTCATGTGTTTGGAAGCCCCACTATCAATCAACCAATCATTACAACCATGAGAGATGGTACCTATGAGAGCAGAGATCAGAACATACTCTTCTTCACTTGATGAGTCATCATTACTATCACTTTCTGCCCTAGCCTTCTTCTTTGGGGATTCATCATCTTCGGCAGCATGAGCATGAAACCTTCTTTTGCTACCCTTCTTCTTCTTGTTGGAGATGTTGTTGTCCTTCTTGTTCTTGGGACAATTTATGGCAATATGTCCTTTCTCATTACAGGTGAAGCATATTCTTCTTTCTTTGAAGTGATGTGAAGATCTCTTGGAGTGAGATGGCTCTCTCTTAGACTTCCCTTTCTTGGTGTGAGCTGTGAGAGCTTGATCTTCATTCCCCATCTTTTCTTCTCGTGCCACAAGCCTTGCTTATTCTTGTGAGCATTCTTCCCGTAGTCTACTGAAGGAGATCAACTTCTTCCTTGCACAAATTCCTTGGATAAAGGAATCCCATGACCTGGGTAGGCCATTTAGAGTGGTCATCACCACTTCACCATTCTCCACCATTTCATCCACTGCTTCTAGTTGTTCCTTGATCTGGGAGACCCTTGAAAAATAAGATTGAATGGTTTCTCCATTCTGAAACTTTACTCCTTTCAATTGGTTCCGCAGGGTCATCTTCCGATTTATGTTCTTCCCTTCAAACAACTTGGTCAAAGAGTCAAACATCTCCTTGGGTGTCTTCAGAGAAGACACATGGGGTATGAGATGGTCTTTGATAGAATCAGCAATGATTCTCTTTGCCTTGACCAAGTTCTTCTTGTGTAATGCCTTGGCCTCTTCATCCTCTGGGATAGGGATGTCTTCTTTCACATATGAGTCCAACTCATTTTCTTCCAGGATTAACCCAATCCTATACTTCCAGGCTCGGAAGTTATCATCCCCTTCAAGCTTATCCTCAAGCTTGGTGTGGAGAGACATCTTAAAGAGTACTTCAAATGGAAATAGAAAAGATTTAGATCTTACCACTTGAAGTGCTGAAAACTGGATCTGGTCTCGGATTAGGGTTTGTCACAGAAACCCTAAAAATTCAAAATGTGAATTTCAAATTTCTGAAAGGATAGAAAGATATGCCTTGGTGAGATGATCAGCCTGGTACATTCAGAATTTGAGATCAGCAAAGTCTTGCCCTTCAAAATTGCCTTTTTGTCCTCCCGGGTTCACTAGGGAGAGCCTTGAATTAGGGTTTGAGTTTCCCGGAGATCTACCCAGCCAAAAATCTCAATCCAAAGCTCTAAACTTCGATTTTTGCAAGGAGCTTCCAGCTATGTCTTCAGATTCCAGAAATTCCTATTTTTGTGGAAACCCTAATTTTTAGGGCCAAATCTGAAAATGCTTGGAACTGAGTTCTGATTGGACAGATAGATGCGCCTTGATGAGTAGAGTCAATCTACTATACTGATTTTTAAAAATCTGTGGAGAGAAACCTAATAAACAAGCAACTCAAGCTTCTGTCACTGCAAAATGTCTTCTTCTCAGGTTAGCTCTGATACCATGTTAAATTTTGAGCATTAATTCACAATACTCTAGGATCTTTGTTGAGAGAATAACATCTACAGTATATCAATGCATGACAATCACAATATGACAAGCATCACAAGAATCAAAAGCATAAAGACAAGAGACACAGAGTTTCCGTGCGGAAAACCCTAAGGTGAAAAACCCCACAACTTCCTCAGAGATAGAGAGAGCAATGGCTCAACCAAAAGTACAACCAATTAACACTGAGATAGTCTCCTGATAGCAGATGATCCTCCTCCTCACTAGTGCGCTACTTTTCAAGTGAGAGTGAGTTGCTTTTCTGAATAAGTAAAATAGAGATCTCCGATCTCTATTTATACTAACCTTTTTGCCCAGTGACCTTATGGGGCCGACTTGTCTATCTAGATACATCCACATTATATTATATATAATTAAGGTCCGACCCCACATGGTGGTCTAATAACCCATCGGCAAGTACACACACTTGCGACACTTGTCAATCCACATGACGACACTTCCTTATAGAGGAATAACACATCTCTTATAAGGGTACAATAAATATATATAAAATACACAGATGAAATACATTCCGAAGTTACATATACATCAACAAGTCATCGCATTGGCAATCCTTGTATACCATATTTGAAACGTGGTCTCAATGTCAACCTAGAACTCCTTGCTCAACTAGTGATGGAAAACCAAAAACTTTGCCGCGACAAATTCTTTTGGAGTGGGTTTCTCATAGGTATGGTGTGGTGGTGGATCCCATACCACCATCACAATAAGAAATAGAAGCCAACTGTAGTGGAACTCATTTCCACAACATGTGCATATAGCCAGTCTTGAAAGAATTCTTATTGCGGGTAGGGTTCCCGCCAATTGCTTTTCCATGGTGCACTGCTCTACTGCCACTACAACTACTATCGGGTAATCATCCCTACGACATTTTATCAACATATTGCATGCTAAGGTCTGCATCACAAATTTAACTTAGCACTATGGTATCACTGAGATGATACATCCTCATGACCCTTAGTGAATCCTGTACTTCCTATACACCTCTTCTGCAGAGGCGTGGGCCATAAATTCCACTGGATCCGCTCCTTTCCATGGAATCCTGGAGACCAACCAAATCATTGTGTTGGTGATCTCATAATTTTTGTCTAGCCACATATATCCTACTCATATATGGATCAGGAGGAACTGCACGTAGGAGCTAATGTAATCACCCCTATCGAAGCGTGGGACATCCATCAGGGACATTATCTCCAACTGATGGAGCAAGCATGCCTAGGATTATGGCTTTAAACTCTCTGTGTCATCGACATTGTGACTCACCTCCATATATTTGTTCATTGCTAGCTCAAGGAACTGTATTTCATTGAGGATGTTGAATTTTGAATACTTCAAGAATGGTACCTGGCCCAAAAACTCTCCTTTGAATTTCATCTATGTGGGGAGTGGCACTTCTGGCATCATGTATTCCTTGGTGGCTTTGGTATTGGTGAAACCCTTCTTCACTACTGGGGTAGTGGCCATTGTTTGCACTTCCACTTACAGTCTAACTAGCTCTACTCACAACTGAATGCACTCGCGCACTTACTCTGCAGCTCTTTCTTCACTCTTCATTATCTCAACACACTGATCTCTCTTGAATTGTCCTCGGCTTCTCTTATAGCTAGGAGTGACAGACAAGCTATCCTCTCATAATAACTACTCTCTTTCCCCTGTGCCTCTCCTTTTCAATGTTGTACGGGATGGATTATGTACGTAGGCTCACTTTTTATCTACGTGCCCCTCGTCTTGAATGCTTCACTAGATGGATAGCTTTGCACAGGCTCTCTCTACCTTTATGCATCGCCACCTTCATTCATGTGGGCTTCCTCTCTTTTTGTGCACCTTCATCTTCCTTCATGTGGGAAATATCCTTGGATTTAATAGCAAATCCAGTCTGTCATTCATGTTGTTACCTTTTGACAACTTTCCCACTCGCTAGAAAACATCACACTATTTGCAATACATTGGATCTTCTCAGAATAGTGAATTCCACCATAACCTTGTGTGTAGTACCTTGTGCACAATATCCTTTCTTGCATAATTTCCTCCTGCTAGGCTTTCATGTGCCTCTTTGAGAAGAAGTGCCCTTTCATGTTCGATCACACATCTGTGTAGTATGCCATCAGCACCCATCTTGTAGAGTTGTCCTGTAATCAACTAGAAATATGTGCTACATGTAATTAGCTATCTGCACTATGCAATTACATACTCTGCTAGTGCATTACCATAATCCAAAAATTCTACTATCTCATTGAATTCATCTGGTATAACCTCAATGCCAAACAACTGCATGTCCGACATATTATCATCCAAACTAACCCCTTCCTTGCCAGGTTCAAGTCTTGATAGATGATCTGGACCAACATTATTCCTACCTGGCTTGACAACAAATTCAAATTCAAACTCTTGAAATAGGAGGAGCCATCGACAGATGTGCCCTCCCAACACTAGCTTGTTGACCAGGTATCTTAAAGTAGATTGATCTATGAAAAACTTGAAGGCACTCCGCAATAAGTAGTGTATGTACTTCTACAAGGAATATACCATTTCCAAGCCTTCTCACTCAGTCGTGGTATAATTTTTCTCGATTGTATATAGCTTTCTGTTGGAAAAGGATATGGGGTGATCGATGTCTCCTTCCCTAGGATGGGATAGGACTACTCCTAGTGCTACTGTTGATGCATCTACATGCACATGAAATATGCATGACCAATTTGCAAAGATGAGAATTGGCGTAGTTACCAATTTCTCCTTTAGAGTGTCCAATGCACGCTAACACTCTAAAATCCATTCATACTTAACTTATTTTCTCAACAACTCCTCTAATGGCACTGTTATGCTGGCATAATTCCTAATAACTTCTTGTAGTAGCCAATATGTTCCAATGTTACACACAATCCTTTCACATGTGTTGGGGCTGGCATATTGACTAGGATTGAAATCTTAGTTGGGTCGACTAACATGACTTCCTTGTATACAACATGTCCCAATAGTATGCCAAATGGGGTACAAAAAATGTACTTCAGGTTCAATGAGATTTGCATATTCCTACGACGATCTAACATGAATTGCAAGACCTGTAGGTGATCCTTCAACAGACTAAACATTGTTCATTCGTCCAGATAGACTTCCAAAAACTTATCCATGAACTCTTTGAATGCAGCCACCACTATCCTGGAAAATACAGTTGGCACATTCTTCAAGCCAATGGGCATGACATTGTAGGAAAAAGAGCCCCACTCGCTCTTAAAATTGGTTTTCATGAGATCCTCTTCTGCTATATGCACCTAATGGCAACTAGAGAATCCATCAGTGAATGAATAGGCTACGCAATGCCCTACATTCTCTAACATATGATTTGTGAAAGGTGTAGGGAATAGGTCATGTATACTTGCTACATTTAGGTTGCAGATCCACACAAATGCAAAATTTTCATGTCTTCTTATCCTGCACCACCATCGGACTGATCCACTCTAATTCCTCCACTAGAAAGATAATCCCTGCATCCACCATGCGTTCTAAATCTGTGCGCACTTTCTCCTTATATTGGGGTTCAATCTGTATGGTCTCTTCCTAACTGGTTTTTCCCCTTCCATTAGTTGAATCTTGATTTCTCGGAGTGCTCTTGCAATCCCCTTCATCTCTAAGAAGCTATGTGGAAAAATATCTTCATACTCTTTCAAGAGGTCGACTATCTGGGTAACTATCTCCTGGTCCCAGTAGTCTCTTATTATGTCCATCTTGGGATCCTCCTCAATGCCAATGTTATGTTTCTTTGTCTTGAGAGGCTCTTTGAACCCTGACACGGTGCTAGAAGATGACTCATCCTGCACCACATGTTCTCCAGTAATTTCTTTATTTTGAATATTGTGTGGATCATCATATTCATCTGGCTCCTTACTATTACCTTTCCAGTAGTATATTGGTTGTTTCATCCATTCCAAGTCCTGATGATAAACGTAGATGATCCTCTGCATCAGATCCTATTGTGGTATTTCTCCAAAGATAACCTACTTGATCCAATGGAGAACTTTGGCCATGTTCGGATCTCTAGTATTGAACCAGAATGAGGCAATAAATTTGGTATACACATTCTCCCAGTATTTTTTTTTGTGTTCTTCTTTCTTGTTGAACATACCAACTACATGGTATGATATCCAATGTATGGTAGAATCGATGCACCCATTGATTGCACGGTACACTCTTCCTCTCCCATCTCTACTGACATAATTCAAGGTTCTCTATGGGGTTTTTAGTTCCCTTAAATTTATTAAGAAGCTCCAAGTTTGTAATAGGTTGGAACCTCTCCCTAATGCAAGTTTCCACAACTTCCTAGCTACTCAGCTCTACTTTGTGTGTCTTCCACCAGTGCTTATGCGTTCCTTGGGTGACAGCATCTATTTATGTATATATTTCACCTTCTGTGGAATCCAATGGAGATACCACGTGCAGTTCCTCCAATTCAAAGGACATGCATCTTTTCTTTAGGTTCAGAATAGCATTATTATCAAATTCTCAATCTATCCCCAACAATGATGGGTAGGGATCAATATCCTCTAGTATTTCAATCACTTAAAACTCTGCCATTGTCTTTACTCCATAGATATTTACTTCCACATCAGTCAACCTTCCAATGCAGAATACCTTGTACTGGTTAGCTAACCTGAGCTATATGGGAGACCATACCAACTTTGGCTTTCCCATCGAATCCTAGGTCTTCTTAGGAAGAATTTTCACTGCTACCCCTAAGTAGATCATAACATATTTCAATTCAAATATCCCCAACTCAAGTGACAACATGAATTCCTTTCTATTTCTTATATACTTTCCCACTATGCATGCATTCCTTTCAGGAAGTGGCACAAAAATAGGTTCTTCAGCTTCATTAAACATTAGTAACTTTGGAATCATACTTATCACTTTATTGACGTCATGAGGATCTTTCAATGTATTTATACAACTTCACAGAAAGGTACTTATTGTACCTTCCTGGTGACTCTTGTACATTCCTTTAGTATGTTCTTCTTTGTGTTGTATAGCTTTGTCTTGCGTGGTGCACCTCAATTCTTCATTATGCAGGATGCACAATAACTCTTCCTCCTACATTCTTCTTCTGCGATCCTCATCCTCGCGCAGTCTATGTAGTTCATCTTCTCAGCACATCCTATCTTTGCACAAGTCTTATTCATGCTACGCATCTTCCTCCATTTCTCTATGTGCCTTGCGCAATATCTATAGCTATTCCTTCACTTTAAACTTGGGTGGGGGCTGCATATATTTCTTAACCTTATTCTCTATTGGTGCTCCAATAATGTAATCTCCAAAAACATCTTCACATGTCCAAGCATCTCCTTGAGTCACTATATTTACTTACACCAGATCCTTTCCATTGTTTCCTTTCCTAGGTTCAACGATCACTATGTCACAACGACCTTTCTTATCCTCCCATTTCTTCAACAAGTCCAAGTAGTCCTCTATTGCATGATTTTTGCTATGGCAATATGTGCATAGAGAATGAGACTTAGTACAAAATATATTGGTAAGTGGCCTATCTCTCCAAAGTTAAATCAAATTACCTGTCTTCCACCACCACCATAGCTTCTTCCACAGCCCTAGAACCCATCTTGCACTGCTACTTGTTGTCCTCCTAGATCAGGTGCTCTAATGTCTTATGCGCCTTGAAACCAGTAGGCATCCATTGTATTTTCTTTCATTAATTGTAGAGAACGAAATTTGTTCATGTCATGGCCAATAGACTTGTAGAGCTCACAGAATGGTGCATGCATAAAGATTTGGTACTTCTGCAATGTTGGGGAATTGGGAGGTGCATGGCCCCATGTTCTACAAATATCGTACTACTCAGAATTCGACAACGTAGGAAAAGGGCTAGGTCCACCGATACCCAGATAATTATTCAGTGTTGGGACTTCATTCTTGTGGTGGAATTATGTTCTGCAGAAGCTACACCATACAATTTCCATGAATTCTTTCCAGTAGACAATTGTTGTAGTTGCATTGTTATCACAACAAGTTGTGTCTAAACCCACGCCATTATTGGCGACACTTCCATGCCAGGAGTAGCTTCTAGTGTTATTGTGATATCATGGGAATCTGAATAAGTCTCCACCTTCTATTATGTCAAGGGAACTCTGATATGTGGAAACAGACCCATGGTGAACCATTCCTGGTGCTGCACATCTAGTATTTAAAAGATTAGTCGGTCCAGCCAAATATTGAACCAATGGTCGTAGTCTGAGACAGACTCACCAAATATTTTCTTAATCTACTTAATCTCAGGAATACATTGCGATTCGGTCTTTGGATTATGAAATTCCTTCAGAAGATCAGTTTTGATCATAACAATGATCGAGTTTGACCTATGATGAGTGGTATTGTACTTCATATACAACGCAAGAGATCTGTCTCTGAACGTGGTCTCTAGCTGCACGATCTTAATAGCCTCATTTGTGATATTATTCACATCCCATATCACCTCGCATGTAAACGAATTTTGTTCTACGTCATCTTTACCCGTCCCATGGAACACAGGAAATCGTAGGGTAGAATCTGATGTCATAGCCATCCTTGTAGGGATAGGCAAACCAGTACTTCTACTTTTGACTGGTTGATTGGGAACAATACTACTACTTCTTGAACTCTGTAGATATGGGTTAATCCTCTGTGTCGAACTAACTTGAATTTATCTAACCTCTGGTTCAACTTTGATTCTTTCTTCCCACGCAAACTCAAGTAATAGTTGGTCTTCTTGATTTGATAAATAACACTAGGGGATTGGGCGAAAGAGTGGGTTACCTTATTGCGTGCATATTTTGACAATGTTGGGTCCATGGGAGATCAAATATGATTGCGTAGTCTCTCTTAGGATCATGCAAGTACCTCCATTAGTTTGTACTTCCTCTTCTTGCACATCTTCTTGATTATGTCTTTCTCTCAGCCTCAGTGGTGTGATATCGATATTCTCATCGGAGATCTCACTTTCTTCCATTGCACGCCTCTTGGCTCGGTCTCTCATCCTCTAAGACTCTATGCACCTTTATGGAATAGAGGAATCTTCTGCACATTCTCGTCGTGCAGTCCCATCTTTAGTATTCTTCTTTCCTCTCCAATCTACCTTATTGTTTCCCATTAGTTGCTTTTCTTGTTTCTTTCATCTAACTTCTTGTATTATCTTAGCTCTTCTTACATGTCTTTTCTCCCTCTGGAGTCTCTTCTTTTCTAGATCCATTAGTGCACCTATCAATTCTCCCACTTCTTCATACCCCACCCCTGTATTGCAGTGTTTATGCTACCATGCTATCAGGGTTCATTGTCATTGTCCCCTTCTCCATGAACAACATCTTAATCCACAATGGAATTTTCTTCAAGAACCTATTTTTGAACCTTCTTCGAATCTTTCTTCTACGCGGCTATATGATTCATTGGATCCTATAGAAAATTCTATAATATATCCTTCTTTTACACGCAAGAACCAAAAATCAACAACTCTAGACTAGGTGTTGTCTAAATTGATCAGTTCTTGGATATTTTACTCAGTTTAGACTACTAGCCAAGGTGGGCTCTAGGTACTATTTATCTCAAACTACTTCTTTACCCATTCATACAAAAAAATAGGAAATTCGCAGAAGAAAATTTCATGCAAAAAAGAGTAAATGTACCTTTCTTTCCAGTCTTGAGGCTAGATCCATAGTTATCTAGTCTCTTTCTACAAAAATTCATCCTCCTTGCTTTCCATCCATTGTTCAATCTCATCTTTTGTAGGATTCCATCTCATCACTTCGTCCTCCCGACACAATCCCTGTCAGGTCCTAGCAATGGAACCATTGTTGTCTACAGTCTGTCATACCTAGGTTTGAATTATACAACCAACAAAAACCCAATACGAACTGGCATCTTTCAATAATCTATGAACAGAGTAAGGTCTCACCCTATATATGCACGTGAAATTACACAGAAACATAAATCAGGGTTGTGTAGGGAGGACTGGGTTCTTTCCACTTGACATATTATCATTTCTTCCTCAAACATTCATTAGATTATTTAATACACAAGCACCCATCATCCAACTGATAAACCATCCATAGACATTTACTCATAAAGACATTGCATAAAATATAGAGGAAAACAATAACTTCTTTCTATTAATTGGAAAATTTTGGGTATCACCATACACTATTACAAAACTTACCTCAACAACTTAAATTTCTCCATACATCAATTCTTACTTTCAAAACAAGATTACATAAGGATCATAACTACTCAGAACTATCCTGAAAAGATAGAACATGGAACATAACACACAGAGAACCCCAACCCTTTACAAATAATGAGCCTCATATAGGCTAAGGTTCTCAAAACTAAAAGTTGTTACTGACATGCAGTTGCTAACTACTTTTTTTTAGTGCAATTAATAATGACTATCTAGCTTGGTGCGCAGTAATTAATCAAAACTCAGGCACCAACAACTCATCTATAGAATATATGTGATAGGTATCCTTATTTGAAAAAAAAATCCATAACAAATGTATGGAACTACATTTTATAATAATACCAAAAATATCTAATAAGGAAAAACCCTAAAATGCAAGAACTCTAACCCTATAATGATTAGGCATTAAACAAAACATTAACCTTCCCATAAAAGGGGGAGTCTTGATAGTATCATTAATTATCACTCATGCTCTATTTTGGTTCTTCTTTGGCATGTTGGAAATAACATTAGCACATGGAGTTGTAGCCCTAGGGGTTTGGAAAATCTACCCCAAAAAAGTATGAAAAAAAAAGTATGTAAATCATGGCCCACAAAGTTGATAATATCAAAACTATTTTGGGATAGCTTTAGATGACCATCTCAATCAAATACAAAGAATTCATCATGTTGTCTTGTGGGAGAGAAAACCAACTCATAAGAAAAATAATTTGATTTTCTCAAAATATTATTTTATCCGATAACATGGATACAAATGATATGTAAACTATCATGGATATTCCACTAGAATAGTTCGTCACAACAGATCTTACAACTTAGTTATTTTATTAGATTATTTCCACTAAATGCTAAATAAACTAGAACTGAAAGGAAAATGATAGACCAAAGAAATACACAATCCACACAAATAACACAAGATTAACCCTAGGAAAACCCACTAAGGGGAAAAACCCTGCCAAAAAATGAGGACTATGCCTTGTTCTTTTATAGCAGTACAAATACAAATAAAATAGTACTCTCTATGAAGTTACCTATGACTCTGCATCGAGAATGGCTACTTCATGATCTTTGTAACACCCTTCTTACTAAACGGTGTAAAGCTTTTTTTTTTTTATAAGCTTAAAATGATTATGATAACCTACTTCATAAAAATTCTAGCCCATTCCAAGCTTGAAATACAAGCCTACACATTTTCATTTAATCTATGATATGGTTCAATAATAACATTAGCTACCTCAAACCATTAATTTCAATTTCCTTTCGAATGAGTCAGAGGTATCCTCATTTATAATAGTTAAGGAAGTAACGCTTCTTCATTATATATATGGATAAACATTTTTCAACGTCTAATTGTGTTTCTATAAAGATGTCATTAAAAATAATTTAGTTTTCTCCTAGTATTGAATATACTGTCATGTCTATTTTACTTTACACGCCTAAATAATATTTAAAACTAATCCCATAAATGTATCGTCGTATACGATTATTAACTTCGAATAGTTGCATACAATTCCATAAGGTTAACACCATATATAATAATTCTTGATGATATAACTAAAATATATGAGGTATCGTTCCTTTGGAGAAGCAATAAATCTATTTTCTTTAGATCCATAAGTCTACTATTTCCAACTTAATTTCTAACCTTACCATAAAATATCTCACCTTTCGTTTGATAATAAGCATAAAGAAATTCTAACAACTAAATTGTAAATCTAAGCCCATCTAATTTCAATTCAATTGAGTAACCAAGCACTAATCCAATTGAAAGGTAATACATTGATTAATTCATTTGAGCAACCAAGCACTAATCCAATTGAAAGGTAATTCATTTGATTAATTCATAGGGTCTACTATCTAATTCCATCATGTCAATTCCTGTAAATGGAATCTATTTATTCAATGTTAAATCACAACTCCATGAAATAAAATAGATTAACTCACTGTATGTTCAAATGTGAATTCTTACATGTTACAATTATATATATATATATTTCTATTTAGATTCATAAGATTTTTAAATCATAGGTATACATATGTTATAATAGCTCTACTAGCTTTGGAGCAGTGGATTAGAATGGGATTCGGCGGTCTGACAACTCAAATTATCGGGTTCGAATTACTTCAAATCAAGGGTCGATTTCGTTAGAATACAGAGTTTGAATAATTCAAAACAAGAGTTTAATTTACTTCGAGATACAAAGTTTAAAAATGATTCTGACTAGTGAGTGTGAATTACTTTAAAATATAGAAATTGAATTACTTCAATTGAAAACTTGATTTTCTTCCAAAGTATCGATTAATTCTGAAAAACAGAGTTAATCCCCAGAGTAGTTCTCAACCAAATTCACATGGACCACACTAATCTCAAACTTCCATTACGGAATTCATCTAGCATTAGGGAGCAAGAGATCCTTTTCTCTTCATTCTCCCTTTCTTAAATAGAAAAGTCTTGGACGCCATGTGTCGTCTCATGCAAAATTTAATTTAATTTATTAATTCTCTAATATTCATTCTCATGCAATCAAGTGTCATTCTCACATACTAGTGCACATAAGTTCTTCAATTCTCTCTTAGTTGTCTCCCTAGTGTAAAATCTGAATCCCTATATCAGTTGGTGCATGTGGAGTTTAACTCTATATATTTTCTAATCTAGATTAGCTCCAAAATCAAATATCTCTAATTTATTTATTTTATTTCAATGCATGTCTTTCTAAATCAATGGATGTACATAATTTCCACGTCAAATGTCCCCTTTCAATATTTCTCAATTTAAAATACCCTTTTCATTTAATTATTCTCAATTTAACATTTACATATGCAAAATTTAATATGTGCCTAAATGTTTTAGTGCAAGAGTGCAAATATTTCCATTTCTTGTCATTGTCTACATATCACTTCTATGGTTCCTTCTGACAACTTCCTAGTCCTTGTATGGGGAGTACTATGTAGCGATTAAGAATCGTTACCGTAATCTTTCGACTACATTTCTATGGATACTAATGGTGATTCAGGAATAAGACCTTCCTTATTGCGTGCCCCTCAACACACCGTACGCGACCAAATTGTTTTCGCCTCGCCCGTACGACACACGCTTCCCTGGGTGAGCTGATAGGGCTTTCGACCCGTGCATGGAATGTTATTTCAGGATCGACAGTCCATCGTCGTACCCCTATGTATATTTCTCATTCTTTACGAACCCCTTTTATTCCATTGAAAGTCAGTTGGTAATTCGTTTACCTACTACTGCACACACTCAAAGCGCACATTAGTAGCGCCACACCATATAAAGTATATCATCAAGCATTTTCATCTTTATTCAATTCTATTTAAACAGAAGGCATTCATTCACATCTATGGAATCAAAAAGCATCATTCCTTTTATTCATTCATAACATAATCATATTTCTTAATCAATCGAGCATAATCATCATTTGCTTGTCAATCAATAGTTTTCATTCAATAATAATAAAGCATGGCACATTGTTTTCAATTTATTTATCTGGGTCACTACAATATCAGTGCCCTCAATAGTCTAGTCAATCAATTGTATCGAGGCAGGCGTTACAATATCCTACTTCCTCTGCTCTTCTCTACTATCCACTTATATGTTGTTGCTAAACTATGGAACAATACATAACATCAAAAGAATAAAACTCCTTATTTTCCTAACGAAACGGTATTTAACATAGCCTAATATCCGTCTAGGGTTAATTTTAGGGTTTTTGCATGCCCCAACTCGTGATTAGGGCTAAGGTTTCAGAATTTCTAGAATTTTATTGAAAGTCCACACGTGACTAGCTCCGCATGTGTGAGAAACAAGAGCTAGTGTGGAATCTACTCATTACCATGGTGGTTAACTTGATAAGTTAACTTGCGAGAGGCATAACTTCCTCATACAAACTCTGATTGAGGCAATTCTTGAACCGTTGGAAAGGTCTCAGAGTGTAGAATAGTGTCAAGGGGTATGGCACAATAGATGAACTTTTGACCCCAAGAAACAACATTTAGACTTTCAAATAGGCTCCAAAAAGTTCTAAACCTCAAATTTGCAAAGTAAGAAGTGCCCCTAAAATGAGCCCTACAAGCTGATTCTTCCAATCTTTCTACCCAAAAAACACCACAATAAATGACAAATTATATATTAATCAATTTCGTATCAACAAAACTTCCAAATTTTAATCCAAAATAAGATCATAACTTTTCCAAAATAAGAGCATAACTTTATAGTATTAATATAAATATTTTAAAATAAAATTAAAGTTAGGATATACTTAATATTCTATCTCAATTCATTGTTATAGATTCTTGCCAATCTAAACTACATACATCATTATGAAATTAATTTACCACAAATAAGGAAAATGTAATTAAAGTCGGAGAAAAAGAAAAATATATATTTATGGTGTTGACTTGTCTTTAAAAGATGCTACTAGGAGGCCCACTATATCCATTTATATTTAATGAGGCGACCATTTATATTTAATGGTCCCTACATGTTGTACATGCTAATCCTTTTGCATACCCTTTGTTTCATTGCTATACAAAAACCTGACCCTATTGTTGTTAACATTGTATCCGAGAAGCATAACGAAATCCGTGTTTTAACATTTGTACTTACCTATTTTGATTTAACATAATTTAAATTATGTTAACATCGTGATTAATAATAAAGTAAATAAATTAATCGAAATTCAAGATTCTCTTATAATTCAGGACCAATAATTAAGATTTCGTTGCTGGTACGCATGCGATATATATTTTGCTTTTCCAGTGTTTAGCATCATTATATTTCTTGTCAACATATGATTAATTTGTTATGGATTTATCAATCATTAAGTCCATAAAATAAATTAATCCAAATTTAGGACTTATCAATCATTAATATTTCATTGTTGGTTTGTTTTCATTTTAATTTTAATTATGGGCAGGGAGCACGCAGTTACAATATATTTTATTTTTTTCAGTATTTGTCATAAACTTATGATGCGTTGGCGAAAAACAAATTCACTTTTATGATGTAGACTACCTAAAAGGAAGAGCAATATTAACGTGTGTCATGTGTGGGTAAAAAGAAAAAGAAAATTCATTTGAAAAGCATTTTTGTTTATAATAATATACTAGCATTAGCCCTGGGAGGGGCAAAATGAATGTCGAGGGGCTAGTCGTTTGTCGGCGGTCGGAGGTGAAGGGTGAATTGTGCGGCGAAGTCGGAGGTCAAGGGTGAAGTGTGCAACCAAGTCGTATATGGTCGGTGGTCGCAGGTCGGAGGTGAAGGGTGAACTGTGCCACGAAGTCTCGTATTATCACGTGAAACTCTGAGATGCGGTCACTGGTCGGCGGTCGGAGGTGAAGGGTGAACAAGTCGCAGGTCAAGGGGAAAGTCTGCGACCAAGTCGTTTATGGTTGTTGGTCGGAGGTCGGAGGTGAACCTCTTTTTCTGTTGCAGGTTGAGGGTGAAGTCTGCGACGGCAAGGACGAGGGGGTGGTCATTGGAAAATGTGACACCAAAGCACAGACTTCTGTGGCTTCATGATTGTAGTTGGCTATTAGAGGAATTTTTAGATTCATGATTGTTGACACCATATTTCAAAAATCCAAAGAAAGCTTAAAAATTTGTCCAAAATACAAAGGATTTGTTGAATGAGGGGTTATAATAAAAATCAAACAACAAAAAACCCATAAGCGCTATAGTTCGAAAGAAATTTTTGGGAAGATTAAATTCCGGCGAAGTTCCAACGGCGGAGATGGCTCAAGAAAAGATCGATGGTTGTCGTGGATTCCCGCATCGCCAAAAAGCTCGTGTGAAAACCATGGTGAGCGGTTGCGGATACAATACCACTGGAATATGTGGCGCAATGCTATTGTCCCGCATCGATGCGATAGTGGTATCACAAACCACTGAAGCGCCATGCAGAACCGCCAAAGAGTAAAATGTGGAAGCATGGGCCATGGCACGTGGCGGATGCAGAAATACACGGGAGATGCACCATATATTGATGATGATTGGACAGACGACATGCATTAAGAAAAGATCAAGGGATGAGACCCATCCGCATCAGGGGAAATGCACACTCGATAAGGGAAAGGGTGGTTGTGGTAAACAAACCACCTTCACAGGTATCACACGATGGTTGATTCGCATGCAGTCGAAACCAGGAAGGAAAACCACTATCTAGGATTGCGGATACCGCCGTGGAGAATAAAGGGCGCAAGATCTGATGGCTCAAATCATTAATACGTGCGATCAACAGCTAGAAAGAAAATACGTCCGGAAAGCTGCAAGAAAGATAAGAAAAAGAGCTTATATAAAACAAAAGGGTTTTCAAAAACGACATTTTGCCTATGTGTCGCTGTTCTCGGGAGTTTTGAAGACTAGTGGAGATTGCCAGTTATGTCAGAAGGATAAAGGACGTGTCTGCACAGGTAGGGTCTGGTGACCTGTCTCGCATATTTTAAAGGAATTTGTTTTTAAAAAAAAACAATTTAAATGGAGACTATGCATGATATAGACGTTTTAAAAGCCAAAGAAGCCCTAGAAGACAGAGATGGGGACGTTTACGATACCCTAATTAGGTTACCGGTCGCTGAAATCAAGCTTAAATTGTCTAGGTTGTTAGAAGAAGGTATAGACGTACACAGAGTCCACCAGTCATCCTTGCTAACCTTCTGCCCTAACCAAATCCCCTCTTTTCCAGAATTAGTGTCGTGGTGTGTTGATAATTATTCCAGAGAAGAAAGGACTGTCTTAGATGGTCGAAAAACCAGAGCCGTTTGTAAAATAGAGCCCGCTGTCATAATTGAAGCCCTAGAAATAAATTTTTCCCAAACCCTCAAAACTGAAAGTTTTTTCGAAACCTCTGCTATTGAGTTTATTCACCAAGCCCTTCAAGATAGTAGAGAAAAGTTCCTGTCCACATGTCTTAAACTAGAAGCAAGCACTTCAGATATCCCTTACCCTATAGAGGCCACTCTATTTGATGAAAATACCCAGCGGGATTTAACCTTGTTAGCTTTGGTCCTAGGTTTCGACACAGACATGTACGTAACTGAGTTTCAATTAAGCCTTTTATATAGAATGAGTACAGTTCCGCCGGGGATTGATGAAAGTCAAATTCCTCAACTTAACTTTGAAGAATTCTTGGCTGAAAAGATCCATTACCAGTTGGTTAATTTCCCCGTTCTCAGACACTTCAGATTTCAGTCATTCTTGATGAGAATGATCACGATGGCCAATCACAAAGAGCTACAATTCCCTGAGATAGTTTCGACAAATTTATTGGAGAATAATATGTTTAATTACATAAATGATATGCTCTCAGAAATTTACAGAATGATTTATGGAGAAAGGTTGCCTAGAGTACTACCGGAGATGCATACATAGATGCAATTAAGTACTGAATATGCTATAGGGGATCGGTTCCTGTCAAAAGATAATACAGTGATCAGGTTATATGGCTTTAAACATAAACCCTACATTTTACCGGTGTTTCTTACCTTAAGGGTTTTCGCCTTGGAGTTTCTCAGGCATAAACTAAATGTTGAAGATAATAATTTCTTGTTTTTCAAACAAGCAACAGATATTAAGTATCTGTTTACATTTGGCCCATTCACAGTGAAGAACAAAAATGCTGCTATTTATATAGAAAAATTATTGAAAGATATGGAATTTGAGACAGACGTGGCCATCGAATATGATCCGTTAAACATAATTTCAAAAAGGAGAACGGATCATCGCATCAAAGCGCTGGATCATCAAGTGATTGAGGGAATGTCTGATAGAGCAAATTGGTTCGACTATAAGGAGACCAAAAAAATCGTTCATGATTCTTAAGAAAAAGAAATGATATTGACAGGTACGATGGTAGAGGCAAAAAGCACGGTGAACACTGCAATGGTGGGGTCTAAAAGGTCTACACAAGACATAGTTAACATTGAGAGTGAAGAAGCAAAAAAAGAGAAAAAGTTAAAAATGGATGAACAACAAGATTTAATGGCATTTTCAGAAGAGGAAGAAAAAACCGAAATCAAAATACCAGAGGTCACGATAAATGAATATAGTATTCAGGAAGTCCCGGTGGAAAAAGATGTAAATAAACCATGTAATATAATGGATGTTTTTAATGAGCACAGTCAAAATAAGCAAGAATCTTCCCGGCAAACCAGTCAATTATTTCCAAAGGTTAGGAGTATATCCAGCACAGAAGTCAGTTTATTTACTAGCAGAAATGTTAAAGAAAACTCTAATAAATTTTTAGTTGTTACCAAAGACAAGATCTCAGAAATGAAAGTTGACTTGACAAAAATCAATGCCCCAGATATAATCTTATTGCATAGACAAATCGAAGAAGTAATATACTCAGATTATTTGGAAGGGATCATAAAAGTTGACAATTTGAAGATTTTAGTAGACAAATTAAATAACCAGTTGAGGCAAGAAAAGACAGAAAATAAGTCTCAACAACAGCAAATAAAAAGATTGCAATCAGATTTGGCAAACAAAGAGGGAGATGGGGCAGCAAATTTACTCAAAGAAAAGGATAGCACAATTCGAACGTTAAAGCAGAGGCTGAAAATCCCAGACGCTCAGCTTATCCAGGGAGCCGAACTGACTGTACTAGAGAAGGAAAAAGAAGAGCTGTCAGATGAAGTGGAAGATATTACTGCAAAAATGTTGAAGCTCGCTGAAGAAAAAGTTCATTGGGAAAAAGAGAAGATTTGTTTGGAAGAGCAATTGGAAGAGGTAAAGAAAAAGTTAACAGAATTAGGTTAGCAACAGGCATATGCAGGTACAGGTGAAGAGAAAGTTGGAGCAGACAGTCTCTTACAAGCCATGTCCTAGATAAGTCTGAAGGATGTTGATATTAAAGAATTGAAAAATGGAACACAAAGGCTAAAAGAAGAGAATGAAACAAAGGATA
The DNA here is from genome assembly GCA_027924585.1 of Larix kaempferi. Lineage (NCBI taxonomy): Eukaryota > Viridiplantae > Streptophyta > Pinopsida > Pinales > Pinaceae > Larix > Larix kaempferi. The sequence goes on along the minus strand of BSBM01000242.1, from coordinate 1,554,724 downwards.
AGGAAGTTGAAACCTTGCAAGCAAAGAATCAAGAATTGTCTGATAACAATAGAAGATTGGCAACCCATATAACAGGACAAGCTGCAATGCAGGGTTGTAAGCATATGGTGTGGGATCAGATTATAAAAGAAGTTGAAAAATTGAGACCCTATCTTGATTATATGAAGGTTAAATAAAATGTGGCCAAAGATGCTTTTGAAAGTTGCAGAGCAGCCAGAGAGAATCTGAACAAAAAGCCAAAGGAAATAGCACAAAGAGCAATAACTTTCCTAAATAGTTTGACTGAAGCGGATTTGACAACAATGGATATAAGGAATAAAATTTTAGTCATTACATGGGCTAGAAGAATTTTAGGGAAGTATTCACATATTGAAAATATTGAAGTTAAAGCTGGAGATGTACGAGAGGAAGTAATCAGGTTTAAGAAACAATTTGAAAAATTGATAATCAAAGGATTCCCTGCTTTTTGGGATGCAAATCATGAATTGATTTCTCCAAATGAATATAAGAGGTTATTGTTTGGTATAAGAATGAATCACGAAAATTTTCAGCATTTGGATCATATGCTTAATGGAAATATTCTAATGGAGAAAATTGCGGAGGACTTTGAAATTTTAAATATGTTGATCTCAATCTGTGAGAATCTTCCTCTTGTTTCTTATGCAGGTCACAATGAAATGCGAGTCTTGATAAAGGAAATGACCAGTTATGATCTGCCCACGGCTGACCAATGGAACTATGTGGATAAATATGGAAGACAAAGATATTCTGTTCATACATGAAGATGCATTCAGAAACTCTTGCCAAGTGGCAAAAATGATGTTTTTATTTTAAAAGAAAATTTTGTAATATTGTTTAAAAACTGTTATCTTTCGAGCTAAGACATTTTCAGTTATTAGTTAAAAGAAGCGGTTATGTCAAACTTCTTTCGAATTTTGTATAAAAGACAATGAGAATCATTTTTGAAGGGGTTGGAAACTCGTTGAGAGACAATAAGTTTTGAAGTCAAATTTTGAATAAAAAAGTCGTACGGTGGAAAATACCTATTTTGTTGAAGACCAGAGATTGATGTGTTGATCATTTTTACAGTCTGTCTTTTCCCTTATCTCTTCATGTGCATGTCTATTTTCTTTGTTATATCTTCCATTATGTTCTTCTTCTATGCTTAAATGAACGTTTGAAATAGATTGGGATTCATACTGATTATGCCTTGATCTATCGCATTTAAGTATCCATTTATTTCTCTAAAGTTGACAATGGATTCATCCTAGTTTGATTCCTGTTGTTGATGGACTGTCATTATTTCTTTCTATGCCACCTGCAAAATCTTATTGGCTGTGATATGGTTGCTATCTTGCCTCTATGAAAATCTATTTGGTATTAAATCACTTGTTGGTATATTAAGTATCTGAAAATTGACTCCATGCCCAATGTTTCTTGTTTCCTTTTCAACCAAGTAAATCATTTTTGAGAAATTTGAGCGTGTTCTATATATTTTTAGCCTTTATATATATCTTGTGAGAGAGCCCTCTCTGGTGGAAAAATTGGCTAAGTTTTCTACCTAAAGATTGGTTTGAAATAGGTTACCTTAGGTGTTATTCTTTTACAACCGGGGATAAAATCTAAGTGCTAACAATGATTATAATCTAGTTGGGTATTCTCATAAACCTCTAAATTCATGGTTATAACCTTATTAACCTGGGTATTCACAACGAATGAATATAATTTTCGTGGATATGTAGGGTTTGCATTTGGTTGAGTCAAAGACCTAGATAGCAATAGGGTAATCTGCATAATGATTCTCTCAGGTGTTCTGCATCTCTACTAAAAGTATTTGGAGCTTTGATCCTTATATGAAACCCCACTTTCACAGCATTGCCCTGAAAAACAAAGAATCTGGGTTTAAAGAAAGAGGATTCAAACTTGGTGGTCATGACAGCAGTGTTTGAGATTAAATGCGAGAAGTTGGGGTTGCGGCAAGTTTGGGGTTTTAAACAATTAAGTTAAACAAAAGCCGATTTGGTGAACGTTGCAACTTTGCGGATTTCGTTGTACACTCACCAAACTAAATTTTTCTGCGTAGGATATCGAGTTGTAGCATGAAAGTTTTCATTCTAGGAGGACTTACATTTTTTCCATGTTATTGAGGCTCATATGGCGACGATCCTGGGGGTCTAAATTGCAGATTTGTGCAGGAATTTACAAGTGATATTTGCGTAGATGTGATTTTAAGATATGGTTATAGTGAATTTTGACTAATTTTTGTTGTTCCAATGGAGTTAAATATTATAATTTATTAAAATTTGAGTGAAAGTCAATAAATTTGTGTTGTGGGGGTATGGTTTATTTGACTGAATTTCTATTTTGAAAATACAATAAGCTATAGAACATATAAATTACAGTATTTTGTTTTCCATGTTATTTGCGAAATGCATGAACAATCCATAGAGTGAACATATAGTCTTCGCAGATTAACATACTTGGACAAATGCATTGTGTTTGACTAAAGGTAAAAAATACTGTATAAGTTGACACCCAAATTAATGATAATGTTTTCTGTCTTCGCAAGTTTGTAGATTATGGTTGTTGGACCATAACCATTGAGTGCAAATAAGATTTCAATGTTATTTTTTGATTTGGTGCTTTTATGTTTGGACAGGTTGGATATGTACATGTGATTTGAAAGAAGCAAAGGCAGTGTAGTAGAGTTTGACCTTGACATATAAGTTTTGTTGCTCTGTACTTTTTACATGATGTTTGGAGACACAAAGCCTGTGATAGGAGCATCTCCGAAGTTTTCATGGACTGAGTTATATAAAGATATTAGGGACACAAATTTCCCAGGTGTGAGTATTGAGGAATTATTGGTTTATAAGAATATCAGGAAGTCACACCTCCACAGAGCAGCAACACGGCCTGAGCTATTTCCATGCTCAGAAGTGATAGGATGGATTATACAGAGGACTGATGCAACGCCTAGAATGATTTCAGACACTACTGGTGAAGGTCTTGGATCCTTCCAGGCAGGTCACTTAGATGCAGCATACAACCTTCCTCGTGCTGATGTTATGTTGACTACTCAATGGGTAAAAGATGCAAATTTTAATTATTTGGAATTTGCTAGGAAGATGACAATCCCTGGAAAATAGTTAAGGACAAAAAAGAGCGGGGAGTATGACATTGAACACCTGAGAACCCCATTTCGCCTAATAGCTTTGATGTTGAGCCGAATTTATGGATTGCCAGATGGGAATATTTACAAACTCAGTTGGGCACCTGTGATGTGCCATGTTGCGACACATGGTACAGTATTCAATTGGTCTGCAATCATCTCAGACAGCTTATCTACAAACATTGCTGCAGCTCAACGAGGAGTAGCTGAGGATAATGTTAATTTTCATATGTCTAGGTATTTGTTGGATTGTATCTTGATTAGATATCCTTTTCCAGGTTTAGGATGTGTTTGGAACACAAATGGGCCCCCTGTGCATGTAGCATATCAAATGATTTGGGGCAACAGGTATAAAAGTCACTATAAGAGAATATGTGAATCATTCATCATACCACTATATCGCTTGATGTTTAAGGAAGAACCATGTTGCATGTCTGAGAATGCTATGAAAGTCATTGAACAGTATGGAGATTATTACTTATGCATGGAAGGATTGTATATCTGGATGTTTGGTGGAAGCAAAGCTCCTTCTATGATGCCCCAATATGCTACTGATTTTGTGGTACACAAAGAAGCTGTTAGGCAAGTCTATGTAAATGGAGTTGGCCATTTTCTAGCTGAAAAGAAGAAGTTGATTTACCCACCAATGCCATTTGTAATAGGAGCATATAAACTTGCAAAAGGAAAGGAAGCTGAAGCATTTGTTGAAGATTTGGAAGGCTTTCATTTTGGGGCAAAGAGTTTTAGAAGGCATGATCCCGATGGAAAGATGCAAGCACACTGTGGCTTTTGCAGGATTGGCTATGAGTATGCCCACTTATTTTGGAAGGATGAGGAGTTTTATCGAAGCGCAAAGAACATGATTGATCTAAACAACCGATATCATCTTAAAAAAGGAACGAGTTCTAGTCCTAAAGTTGACAAGGATAAGGAGGTTGAGGTAGAAACACATCATGAACAAGTATTAGATAGGTTAGTAGCATAGGTTGAGAAGAAGAAGAAGGAAGCTGAAGTTCAGAAAGTGCAGCAGGAGGAGAATGAGAAGGTGGTAAAAGAAGCATCAAACAGACTGCTTAGAGAAGAAACTGAAGAAGAGGGAAAATCCAAGCAACAAGAAGAGGCAAATAGTGATGATGTACAAAATATGGAAGTAGGTACCCTAGAATCAGCGGAATAGGATAGGATAAGAGAAGCAGAGGTAAAATCTATGCAAGAAGAAGAGGCAAAAAATGTTGATGTACAAAATATGGAAGTAGGGCTATTAGGATCAGCGGAAGAAGTTAGGATAAGAGAAGAAGAGGTAAAAGTTAATCAAGAAGAAGAGCCAAAGAGTCCTCATGTACAAAATATGGAAGTAGGGCCCTTAGGATCAATGGAACAGGACAGGATAAGAGAAGAAGAGTTGAAATCTAAGAAATGAGAAGAGCCAAAAAGTGTTGATGTACAAAATGTGGAAGTTGGGCCCTTAGAAAGTATAAGTGGAGGGTATTGTCCACTACCAGGGCTTGAACTCGTCCCTTATAGTCCTTCTAAAGAGAATGAGGTGGCAAATCTTGATTCAATTTTTTTTTATCTTGATAGAAAAGTGATAATTAGGAAATCAGAGAAAAGAATGAAGTGTGCCAATTATGAAGATGTTGTCACAGTAATAGAAACTCCAATCTTGGAGGGAATTAACAATGATCCAAAGTTTGCAGCTGTAGCAAATGTAGCGATGGCCCAGGAAAGTGTGCATAATGTGGACGAGTTGGTAGGCCATCTTGAAATTGCAAAGGCAACACTGTCCAAGGTACGAGAAAATCTACATAGAGAAGAGAATCGAGGGAAAGAGCTGAAAAGGAAATATAGTGACCTGTTATCTGAAAAGGAGAAAATAGTTGAAGATCTATGGAGGTTGGATGATGAAAAAGATAAATTGGCAGTTCAGGTGATGATTTTGGAAGGAGAAAATAATGATTTTGAAGCTGCGACCACTCAATTAAAATGAAAACAATTAGCTACTGACCAGCAAGTCCAAGAGTTGAAGTTGAAGGTTGAAGAGTTAGAGAAAGAAAACGGAGGCTTGACAAAACGGCTTGAAATAGGAAACAATAGAAAGGTAGAAATAACTGTGTTTTGTGATGAAGCTTGCAAAGTAATAGAGCAGATGTATCATTTCCAAGTGACTGTTATGGAGAAAGTGTACAACTTGAAGCAAATGATGGTACGAATGGATGAAATTGCTGTAGAGGCGCAAGCAGCTAGAGGAAGGCAGTTTGATGTAGCAGAGAAGGTTAAATGGCATATGTTTTGGAGAGAGACAAACTCTGAATACCCTGCAGAATTAGTTCCTAAAACAGTTTTGGATTTAAAGTCAGAAATGCAACTTCTAGAATTTTGCAGAAAGGCATCTCTAAAGCTGAATACTGACATTACAAGGACTACTGAGGCATGTATGGGTTTCTACAAGAGAATCCAGAAGGTCTATGAGAAGTGTCATCTTTGTCCGCTTCCACCTATAGATGAGTTGCCTGCAGAGGAGTTGCAAATGACAGAGATCAACACTGCATTGCAAGGAGAATTATAATACATTAGAATGTTGGATACCCTCATTGAAGAAGATGTACACCATATGGTTGGCCAAGTATCCATACATGCATATTTGTTAGAAGAAAGTTGTGCAGCAACAGAAGAAGGAAGGGAATATGTTGAGACTCAATTGTCATATCATGAAGTTGCTTTGCAAGTTTTGGAACCAAGCAGAGTTACTACTATTGATGAACAAGCTAATGCTTGGGACAAGTTTTTCTGTAGTTAGTTGAGGTGCAAATAATTACAATTTTGTAATTACTTTTATGGCCTGGGTGTTTTTTTTGTGTTCAGGAAAATCAGGGCGATGCAATTTATTTTGCAAATATTTAGAAACTGTTGGAAACTATATTTTGGGTACCTGATAGGTAGTAGAAGAGTTATTTTTTGTGACTTGTGAATCCAGCTTTCAGGGATTTGTTGACACTATTTTAATACAAGAGAGAGGAAAAAAATAGTGAAAGATCTATCTTTGAATTGGGTTTAGATGTAAAGGAGCATTACAAATAGATGTATAAAATGTTTAGTATGTAGTGAGAAGATGATTTATCAAATAGTATGACGTGTAAAAGATGTAAAGGGGTTCAGAATCAGAGACTATATATATACATGTCTTGAATACTATTTGAAGCAAACAGCTTTGTGTTCATTGTTATTTTTTGCTGTTGTGGTTGACATCTATTTACTTTTGCAACAGTTTCTTAAGTACTGATTTTTGAAGAAATAATAACAGTGGACAATCATTTATTTCAGTGTTGCACATTTTTTTATTTCTGTGTCAAAACTGGTCAGTAGTTTGGCCTCCATTTCAACTCCTATCTTCTGTGTCTGCAGCACAATGTGGAGTTGTGACTGTTGCTAGTTTCATTTGGCCTTGTTAGGGAAATACAAGGTAAATAGCATGGTGTTGTAATTAGATAAAAACCATTTCAGAAATCAATTTTGATAGGATTGTGGCAATTTTATCCCCAATGCTCTTACATGCAAGGTTGCATTTTTAACATTATAGTTATTCATTATCATTAGGACAGTATTTAGATGTAGGCCAATATTTAGAACATGCCTCCCTTTTAGACAGACAGTATATCTGAATCAACGGGTGTTTTGAAATCAATGAGCGTTGGGTCTTTGCTTAGCAGTTGATTAATGACAATTTCCTACTGCAAAAAAGAATTCAAGTGTAGAACATGCCATTATGATAATATTAAGCTTTTGTGGTTTCATTTTTTGTAAAACATAAGTTAGCTTATTTGCACTGAAAATGAGAAGCCATGTAACACATGTTTCTTGGCTCTCCACATAGACAGGAAATATTACATATTCAACAACTATTTTAACTAATATGTAGAAGAATGCAATTGTCGTTAATTTCATCTGAATTGGGTATAGGTTGAGAGGCTGAGAGAAAATTCGTTATGCTCCTCTGGTAAGATTCAAATCTCAATTTATGACATGCTTGCTCTCCTTCTGAGTTAATGAGCAATTAACAGTGACAATATGTAAGCCATGTAATTGATTCAATGGAGACAACGCAATGAAATTGTGTTGGTTGTTGATAGTGTTGTTAACCCATGAACTTGGGGTAGCCTTCATGAAATCCTTAACCTGCAAGAATTACTTTGTGGATAAGAAAGTTGCCTATGTTGCAATTGTGGCAAAGAATGTAGTTAAAGAGAAATTACCTTCTTTGCAATTGTGTCAAATAGTATAATTAAAGAAAATGTAGAAATTGAATACAAGTTTTTTATATTGTTATTGAGTTACACATTCACCTGGATTTGTTTAAGTTGGGGACTAGATGTTATTCTTGCAGTTGGACATTCCTATGCATGAAACTATTGATGTGTTATTCTTGAATCTTGGTTTAGACCATGCGTTTACATTAACAACAAATATAAATGCATAAGGCCCTCACCAATGACACTATTACCTGTTTTAATTTTCTTATATATGCACAGTTTGAAATGGATACAGTGAATTTGTATTTTTCTCAATCTATTTCTTGTAGCATGTAGGTGATGCTATCTATGTTAATAGGTTTGCTTACCATTGTGACATGGCACTTCACAACTCTGTATAGAACAAAATATATACAGAGTTTACTCTATGGTTTCTGATATGATCTTTTGCAACATCTCATCTCCAGAATGTTCAATATACTTATCTCCACTGCGGAAATAACGATGGCACAAGTTCAAATTTCGGAATATGTACTTGATCGTAATCCACTGTGTCAAAGTCCTCATCAGCAAGTTCAAGTTGAGTACATCATTTATTTAAGATGCAGATTTCTTATAGTTGCATACATTTGAAATCTCTTATTTCTGCTTATCTACAGACAGTATTTAGGATTGTGATAATGATAAATGGGAGAAAGAGGACTGAATCCACATCGTAGATGTTTTGACATTGTGTTTGACACATAGATACCCCGGGTGTTGGACATGCACATGATAAGTACCCTAATCAGTATATGTGTCCCACTTGTATATAAATTGCTCCATTATTATGCTAAGATGGATTTTCCTGTCACAGGGAGTTATTAGAATATCGAAAATATCTTCATTCCTGCATACGCAGAGAAGAAAGTGTACTAAATTTATGGATTTAGAATGTAATTCTGAAAGATGCATATTTGTTTTGCATATTTATTGATTATGTTGGGTTTTTCATGCTTACAGGGTTCTGTGGGATACATCTTTTGTTAATTGTGTTTATGGTGTACTTGATGAAGAAAGTGAATTTTGAAGGCTAGTTAATTTTACATATTTCCTGGTTTTTGATAGAAAGTTAAGAAAGTTGCCATGCTTTGTAGAACGTTCTAATTAGCTTGTAAGCAATAGCAGTCACTCCAGAAAGCTAAGTATGCTTTTGGACCTCTTTTGCATGGCAGTTAGTCATGTTCTGATCAACTTGTTAATTCTGATTCAGGTTGGGAATATTCCCTATGGGGAGTACTCATTTAAAAATTGATATCACGGTTGGTTATAACAGTACCATAGTTTAAGTGAACTTGGAACAAGTATTTTGAAAAAAGAAACCGGCTAAACATATCTACCATGAAACAAAGGGTACTCTGGTATAAAGATAAGAAGTCAATAGTACTGCTGAGTATATAGAAAATAGAAACAGCGTGGGTTAGTGCATAACGGTTGAAAAACTATCTGGTTCTCTTGTAGCTAGAAATGTTTGCAGGTCTTGTTTTGTGAGCTGTCTTGCGACCTTCAAGTGCCAAAAGATAGTAGGAACAGGAATTTGTTTTATCGTTTAAGTGCCTATAAGGATGTTTTGTTAAGCGACTATGAAGTGGATACTGATTTGAAGTGTTCAAGCTAGTAATTTATAACAAGAAATAGTGTCTAAAATATATGATTGCATATATGTTAATAATATCATTTTGGTTTCCAGTCTATTGTTTTTGATGGGTCATTTTTTTATGCGCATGTCTATTTATTTCTAAAACTCTATGGGGTGATTTTCAGTCCTTTGAGCCCTATTTTTAAGATGATGATAGAAAAAGGAAAAATTGAATGCCCAAGGTCAGTGAACTTGAAGGAGAATGGAGCTAAACCTCTTTTGAGCAAACAATATTTTGTTTATAAGAAGAAAAGAAATGATCCAATAAGAAGTAGTAATGATAAGGGAAATTGGAACTATTGTACCTATAATGGATGCTCATGTTGGGGGATACTCATAATTGTGTATGCAGGTAATGAAGGTTTGCTAATTTTTGGATTACTTCTCTTAAATGTGATTTTTTCTTCAATTTATATTGGTAAACTTATCAAATGTTGAATAACAATTTGTAAAAAAACCTATGATGAATGCTCATGTTGGGGGAGGTCGATAGCTGTGTATCCAAGTAATGAAGGTTTGTTAAGTTTTTTGTTTTCAGTCTATTATTTTTGATGGGGCATTTTTTTTTTCCGGGCATGTCTATTTATTTGTAAAACTCTATGGGGTGATTTTCAGTCCTTTGAGCCCTATTTTTAAGATGATGATAGAAAAAAAGAAAAATTGAATGCCCAAGTTCAGTGAACTTGAAGGAAAATGGAGCTAAACTTATCAAATGTTGAATAACAATTTGTAAAAAAACCTATGATGAATACTCATGTTGGGGGAGGTCGATAACTGTGTATCCAAGTAATGAAGGTTTGCTAAGTTTTTATTACTTTGCTTAAATCTTGAAGAACTAAATATATATCAGCAACAGTCCAGAATAGACAAGGAATTTCAGCAGGTTGTGAGCAGCAGGTATAGTTTATTTTAGAGCAGGAAAAACCTATATAGTCTATTGTTTTTTATGGGGCATTTTTTTTTCTACGCGTGTCTGTTTATTTGTAAAACTCTATGGGGTGATTTTCAGTCCTTTGAGCCCTATTTTTAAGATGATGATGGAAAAAGGGAAAATTGAATGCCCAAGGTCAGTGAACTTGAAGGAGAATGGAGCTAAACCCCTTTTGAGTAAACAATATTTTGTTTATAAGAAGAAAAGAAATGATCCAATAAGAAGTAGTAATGATCAGTCAAATTCGAACTATTGTACCTATAATGGATGCTCATGTTGGGGGATACTCATAATTGTGTTTACAGGTAATGAAGGTTTGCTAATTTTTGGATTACTTCTCTTAAATGTTATTTTTTCTTCAATTTATATTGGTAAACTTATCAAATGTTGAATAACAATTTGTAAAAAAACCTATGATGAATGCTCATGTTGGGGGAGGACGATAACTGTGTATCCAAGTAATGAAGGTTTGCTAAGTTTTTTGTTTTCAGTCTATTGTCTTTGATTTGTACCTATAATGGATGCTCATGTTGGGGGATACTCATAATTTTGTATGCAGGTAATGAAGGTTTACTAATTTTTGGATTACTTCTCTTAAATGTGATTTTTTCTTCAATCTATATTGGTAAACTTATCAAATGTTGAATAACAATTTGGTAAAAAACCTATGATGCATGCTCATGTTGGGGCAGACCGATAACTGTGTATCTAAGTAATGAAGGTTTGCTAAGTTTTTATTACTTTGCTTAAATCTTGAAGAACTAAATATATACCAGCAACAGTCAAGAATAGACAAGGAATTTCAGTAGGGTGTGAGCAATAGGTATAGTTTATTTTAGAGCAGGAAAAACCTGTATAGTCTATTGTTTTTTATGGGGCATTTTTTTTCTACGCATGTCTATTTATTTATAAAACTCTATGGGGTGATTTTCAGTCCTTTGAGCCCTATTTTTAAGATGATGATAGAAAAAAGGGAAAATTGAATGCCCAAGGTCAGTGAACTTGAAGGAGAATGGAGCTAAACCCCTTTTGAGTAAACAATATTTTGTGTATAAGAAGAAAAGAAATGATCCAATAAGAAGTAGTAATGATAAGGGAAATTGGAACTATTGTACCTATAATGGATGCTCATGTTGGGGGATACTCATAATTGTGTATGCAGGTAATGAAGGTTTTCTAATTTTTGGATTACTTCTCTTAAATGTGATTTTTTCTTCAATTTATATTGGTAAATTTATCAAATGTTGAATAACAATTTGTAAAAAAACCTATGATGAATGCTCATGTTGGGGGAGGTCGATAACTGTGTATCCAAGTAATGAAGGTTTGCTAAGTTTTTTGTTTTCAGTCTATTGTCTTTGATGGGGCATTTTTTTTTTCTGCGCATGTCTATTTATTTGTAAAACTCTATGGGATGATTTCCAGTCCTTTGAGCCCTATTTTTAAGATGATGATAGAAAAAAGGAAAAATTGAATGCCCAAGTTCAGTGAACTTGAAGGAAAATGGAGCTAAACCCCTTTTGAGTAAACAATATTTTGTTTATAAGAAGAGAAGAAATGATCCAATAAGAAGTACTAATGATCAATCAAATTGGAACTATTGTACTTATAATGGATGCTCATGTTGGGGGATACTCATAATTGTGTATGCGGGTAATGAAGGTTTGCTAATTTTTGGATTACCTCTCTTAAATGTGATTTTTTCTTCAATCTATATTGGTAAACTTATCAAATGTTGAATAAAAATTTGGTAAAAAACCTATGATGCATGCTCATGTTGGGGTAGACCGATAACTGTGTATCCAAGTAATGAAGGTTTGCTAAGTTTTTTGTTTTCAGTCTATTGTCTTTGATGGGGCATTTTTTTTTCTGCGCATGTCTATTTATTTGTAAAACTCTATGGGGTGATTTTCAGTCCTTTGAGCCCTATTTTTAAGATGATGATAGAAAAAAGGAAAAATTGAATGCCCAAGTTCAGTGAACTTGAAGGAAAATGGAGCTAAACCCCTTTTGAGTAAACAAAAGAAGAGAAGAAATGATCCAATAAGAAGTACTCATGATCAGTCAAATTGGAACTATTGTACTTATAATGGATGCTCATGTTGGGGGATACTCATAATTGTGTATGCGGGTAATGAAGGTTTGCTAATTTTTGGATTACTTCTCTTAAATGTGATTTTTTATTCAATCTATATTGGTAAACTTATCAAATGTTGAATAACAATTTGGTAAATAACCTATGATGCATGCTCATGTTGGGGTAGACCGATAACTGTGTATCCAAGTAATGAAGGTTTGCTAAGTTTTTATTACTTTGCTTAAATCTTGAATAACTAAATATATACCAGCAAAAGTCCAGAATAGACAAGGAATTTTAGCAGGGTGTGAGCAACAGGTATAGTTTATTTTAGAGCAGGAAAAACCTGAATTCTAAGAAAATGATAGAATCATTTACTAAAAAAGAACTATATTGGAAGAATCTATATTGGTAAACTTAGAGAACTGAATATATACCAGTCACAGCAAAGGAGCAATTTATTTAGTAAGTCTAAAATTTCATAGTATTTTAGAAGAGAGGACATGGTTTTGAAGCAAAAATTAGTAAAGGAGCAGAGGCAGTAGCAGATATAGGTTATTCCAGAACAGGGATGAACACAATTGTGGGAAAATAAAAGAATTATTTTGCGAAATGGACAAGTTGCTCGGGAGACAAAACATTTTGCAGCAGAAAGCAGAACAGGAACAGACAGAGCAACTAATTTTGACAGGGAGTGAACAAGAAGTATAGGTTACTTCAGAGCAGGGAAAAGCACAATTGTGAGTAAGGGTGAACAACAGGTATAAGTTATTTGAGAACAAGGATGAACAAGGAATTTGAAGAGGGAGTGAACAGGAAGTATAGGGTTACTTTAGAGCAGGGAAAAATACAATTGTTAGTAAAGAAAAGAGTTATTTCCTGGAGCGGACAATTTATCTAGGAGACAATATCTATTGCAACATAAAACATTTGAAACCAGTAAATAAATGACATGCATGATTAAATTATGACTTTAAATGTTGAACATACAAGTAAAACAAGTAAATAAACCACAGTCCAGACACCAAACAAAAAATATGAGTTATTATAACAACAAATATAACTTTGGTTCATAAAAGAACCTTGATTTTCAGTAGAAAATAAGAAGCTTTATTTCCTGAAGAGATTGGTTGAAATGAAGAAAAAACTGAGACACAATAACAATAGCAAATAAGAACACAATTCTGACAAAATTAAAGAAATAATTTATGGAATGGATAACTTCTTTAGGAGACAAAAACTGTTGCAGCAAAAAGTAGAATAGGAACATAGACAAAGAAAAACACAATTGTGAAAAGGGAAAAACACCTCAGAGCAGGGAAAATTACTTTAGAGGTGCAAGTTACTTCAAAGATAATTATGACAATGCAAGGTTATTCCCAGTACGAGCTACTACATCTGGGCTAAAACCAATTGCTTTACAAAGTTGTTGATGACCTGGTTAATCAAAAGGAAGAAATTGCATGGTCTTAGAAAGCATACAATAAAGCATATATAGACAAAAATATACACTAGACAATAAAAGATACATTAAGAATAAGAGACAAAACCTGTTGCAGCAAAAAAGCAGAATAAGAACATAGACAAATTAAAACACAATTGATTTTCAGTAGAAAACAAGAAGCTTTATCTCCTAAAGAGCTTGATTGAGATGAAGAAAAAACTGAGACACAATAACAATAGCAAACAAGAACACAATTCTGAAAAAATTAAAGAAATAATTTCTGGAATGGATAACTTCTTTAGGAGACAAAACCTGTTGCAGCAAAAAGCAGAATAGGAACATAGACAAAGAAAAACACAATTGTGAAAAGGGAAAAACCCTCAGAGCAAGGAAAATTACTTTAAAGGTGCAAGTTACTTCAAAGACAATTCTGACAACGCAAGGCTGTTCCCAGTACGAGCTACTGCATCTAGGCTAAAACCAATTGCTTTACAAAGTTGTTGACGACCTGGTTAATCAAAAGGAAGAAATTGCATGGTCTTAGAAAGCATACAATAAAGCATATATAGACAAAAAGATACATTGGACAATAAAAGATACATTAAGAATAGGAGACAAAACCTGTTGTAGCAAAAACACAGAATATGAACATAGACAAATTAAGACACAATTGTGAAAAGGGAAAAACATCTTAGACCAGAGAAAATTAGTTTAGAGGAGGGAAAAACACAATTGTGAGTAAAAAAGATTTTTTTTTTAATTTTTTTATTTTTTTTTTAATTTTTAATTTTATTTTTAATTTTTAATTTTTTAATTTTTTAATTTTTTTTTATGGAACGGGCATTTTATCTAGGAGAAAATATCTATTGCAGCACAAATGTCAGTGAAGCATCATTTCATCTTAAAGCAGTAAATAAATAAGATGTATGATTAAATTATAACTTTAAAGGTTGAACATACAAGTAAAACGAGTAAATAAATCGCAGTTGAGACACTAAACAAGAAATATGAATTATTATAACAACAAATATAACTTTGGTTTCAGTAAAGAACCTTGATTTTCAATAGAAAACAAGAAACTTGATCTCTTGAAGAGAGTCGTTGAGCTGAAGAAAAAACTGAGACACAATAACAACAATAAACAAGAATACAATCACATAAGCTTCATCCATCAAAATTTATAAACAATTGTAGCTAAAGGTGGTGCATTGGTGTCTGAGCACATTTAACCATTGTTGCATTGAAATCTGTTCTCGTATTTGCAGAAGATAGAATGTGCAGAAGGTCCAATCCGTCAAATTCACAAATACGTCCATAAGCAGAAATGCATACTATTGAATCAAGATTCATAAATTCGTAATCGAGTAGACCCAAAGAAATCAATTTTGCCATGGCAAACCCGATGGAAAGTTGTTCCATGTCCAATCCGTAATTGAATGCTCAACTGTAGAAAAAAAAATCTATATCTCATAATATTTGTTCATGCAGAGTTGCATCAGTTTGTTTTAATCCGTAAATTGTTAAAATAAATGAATCCATAGTCGATATTAATGCCATCGGAGCAACATAGAAGATACTGATAGAATAAATTCAGAGATACATGGTATTTGAATACATGGATCATGATCTGATTGGTTTAGCTGAGAGACCAGGAATGCGCTTTACCGTTCCTCAGATTAAGGTATGAGATTGATGAAAATATGAATCACTGACGAGTTGGAAGGAAAAACTATTTGCGCCTGGCTGTCTCGCTGGTCGACGGTCGCCATGCAAGGCCTAAAAAAACTAAAACAGAATATGCGAACCGCTTGCAATGGTCGCTGGCGACCTGTGACATGACAAAGTTGAAAACAAAGGACCAATCGAGTAATCATGTTGGTGGCGGTCGCTGACGAGATGGAAGAACAAAACGATTTGCGCCTGACTGTGTCGTGGGTCAGCGGTCGGCGGTCTCCGTGCAAGGGAAAAAAATACTAAAAGAGAAATTGCGAGCCACTTGCACTGGTCGCCGGCGAGCTGCGACACAATAAAGTTGAAAATAAAGGGCGAAATTGTTCATTCAACGAGACAGCATCGTGTCGCAGAAGGCAAGTCGCGGAGAAGAATTGCCATCCACGCGACAAAATTCCATTCACTTCATGAGCGAGGAATCTTGCTGATGTGGAAGTAATGCTTCTCCTTGGTGATCGCCTACGGCGTAAAAATATAAAAAAGTAGAATTCATCAATTTTATATGTATTTTTTTAATTCTATTTTTATTGGGTTGAGATGCCGTGAGATGTGTCACGTCTGTTATATTACATGTGGGCTCCAAAAAAATTAGAAAGAAAAATTATAAAACCAAGAACATGTCGAATTCAAATTTAAATTAACTAAATTGCAAAACACTTTTTTATAAATGTATATCAAATTTCAATTTAAAATTTCATTCATTTCAATTCTAAAAAATTCCACATATTATTTTCTCTTTCTATATAATAACAATCAAACTTTAATAAATACATCACAAGAATCCAGCAAATGAATTATGGCTTATTTATATATTTTTATTTAAAACTTACTATTTGAGAACAAGTATGTGTGTTAGTTGCAATTAAATATTAAATTTACCTAGACAAATTTATGAAGGACTATTTCTGATTTATTTATTTTATTTTATATGTACATATAAATGAAGACACAAACACATGCATTTTATCACGCATTCACAACAAAACACTTTAGTTATCTATATATTAATAAAGTAAATACAATCTTCAAATAAAAATGATCATCCTTATGTGGATTGCACCAATCCAATGGATTGATGGACTTTATAATGGAGATTTCTTCTAAGTTTTTCTTTTGACTCTAATATATGCTAGTGTACTCTTAAGTAAATAAAAAATATATTTCAGTCCAAAGCAAAACTCCTTGAAATAATGTGTACAAGAAACCATACTTGGAGGTGTATAATGCCTTGGTACAAGTTTATAATTCCTTGAACAAAGAATATGATTCAAATTTTCCATGCTTCCAAGCCACCACCTCTTATCCTTTCTAGTTTTTTTTTTCATATATATATATATAAACACACACATACCGGTATAGATCTATCTTAACTTTGGCTCTACCAAGTGTAGATATGGATCAAATCTATTGAGGTGCAACCTTACCCAAGTTTAGCATTGTAAAAAATGTGTTCACCTCAAGGGATTTGATCCCTCTTGGCCCTTGGTAGAGCTAAAGTTGAGATGGATTTATGCTGGTTATAAGTTAAATTGAAATTATTGCATTGAAAAAACATTAATAGAGATTGAAAAATTTATTTCTTGAGAGTAATTGTAAAGTTGTAAAATTCTGGTTTTAAAAAAAGGAAGGACCTTTTTAACACTTTGTTATCTCAGTATTTTGTATAGTTATGAAGTCTGGGATTTATAATATTTTGTAAAATCAACATACATTCATTTTAACTCCGTCTCTTTCAAAACCCTTTTTATAGTCATAAACTTGAAGAAAGTTTTGCACCTCAATGGCTTTGATCTATCTCTGTTCCTGATAGAGACCTAGTTAAGATGAATGTGTGCATGTGTGTGTGTGTAAGAGAGAGAACGCACAGCTTGGGTGGGGGGGATAACACTCAATCCCACAACCACTTGAGCTAGACCCAATTAATGATATAATCCTAGATCCATTTTAACCCAAGGTCTATCAAGCATGAAAAGAAATCAAATCTTTGAAATGCAAATAGTTCATCAAATTTTTATTAAGATGGATTTATGTTGGTTTTAGTTTATTGCGTCAAGAGGAACTTTCTATAGGCCAAGTGGGTAAGATGTGCCATTCCTATAACGCTTACATGGCACATGTCGTTCCCAAAAAAGAAATCTAAATTTTTTATCAAACCAAGTACACGTCGAATCCAAAATAAATAAATAAATTATAAAACCAAGCACACATTGGCTCTGAAAAAAAAATAATTAAAAAAGCAAGCACGTGTCTGCTCCAAGCTTTAAAAACCATAGAAATATATGGGTTTTTTGGTATTGGAATTTCAAATGCTTTTACAAGATGTGTTTTGGTATATCCATGTCTATAAAATTAGTGTAGGGACCTCCATTACCGAGTCCCTTCTTAAAACTAAAACCAAAATTTAATTACAGAACATAAATGAAATCAATCTTTTAATCGATAGAAAAATGAATTAGTTAAAATTTTGAATTATCAAATGCAAAAGGAAACAATAAACCTGTCATCCGTAGGTCTATCCCGCTTTCGAAGGAGTCATCGTCGTCGTCAAACCGATCCATCTTGTCCTTTGTCATCCGCGTCTTCTGTTGGATTCCAAAAGTAAAAGCTCGTTTAACCATAGGAAAAGCAATCATTAACTTCGCCACCCCCGATCCTCGAGGTCATAGAGGATACACACTTGCAAGGATTCAGACATGATATTCCCCCCACCAAAATACTTATCCAAACTCACAATAGAAAACACAATCAGAACTCATTCGCCATTCCGGCAATCATCCAGAATTAGGGAGCCATCCCCTTTTCCTTCCTTTCCTCTTGTTTAAATAGAAAAATCCTCTGCGACACATGTCACCTCATGCAAAAATACTCTTTTATGCAAAATTATTTAATACAAATATTCACCCAACCATGTGTCACTCTCTCAAGAGAGTGCACATACTTCCCACATTTTACTCCTAAATTTCTCCTAATACTAGGATTCCAATCTCTATTTTGGTGGGTGATGGTGGAGTTAACTAGTTAATGACTCCTAGTCTATATTTGCAGTATATTTAATTATTCCCAATTATTTAATTACAAATAATCATTTCATGCACAATTAATCTAATGCAATACTATTTGTCAAATATGTAATTATATTTCATTTACAAATAATCTAATCCAATACTATATGTCAGATACATATTTATAAATAGTCCTTTCATGCACAAATACTCTAATGCAATACTATATGCCAAATACATCGGTGTCCATTTATCCATTTCCTTTATTCGTCTAGGTACCACATCGTCAGGTCCTTGTGACAACACTTTCTTTCTTTAATTGTCTAGGTACCACATCTTCGGGTCCTTCTGACAACACTTTCTTTCTTTAATTGTCTAGGTACCACATCGTCGGGTTCTTCTGGTAACACTTTCTTTCTTTAATTGTCTAGGTACCACATCATCGGGTCCTTCCGACAATAATTTATTATTTTACTGTTGTGTTGGGATTCCGTGTAGTGATTTTAGGAGTCGTTACCATAAATCATGTGGCTACACTCTAATATGTGAGACTAATGGCGCTGAGGAGTAAGTTCGTTCTTACTGTGCGCCCCTCAACCTCATATGTGACCAAGCCATTATGGTCCCACCCATACGACTTCACGCCCACCCGAGTTAAGCTGAACGTGTTTTCAACTCGTGCGTGGATGCTATCGAGAGCTGACACCGTCTTCGTATCCCGTGTGTGTTTTTCCCATCCTCTACACCCCCATTTTTGTTCTATCATGAGTCAGTCGATAAACCACCTTAACTGTCACTATACACATACTCATATCAAACCCATTAATAGTACTGCTAAAAAATCATCATATCATAATTCGTTTCATTCATTCGCTAGTCATTAAGAAAACATAGATAATTGTCCATTGGATTCACATCATAATCACCCGCATAATTCCATTTCCATATTTCAACATAAATACAACATTCATCATAAGGTTTCACATGTGTTAATCCATCAGCAATATTTCATAACAAGTATCCATAATTGTCATTAAATCAATCATTCATCATAAACATATTCATTTATCACATATATCGCTAATCAGTCAACGATTTATGCTAAATCAACATATAAGCAGTCATTTATCTTGGTTTCTTTAATTGGGTCACTTACCAATAAGTGTCGTCAATATCGATAGTCATAGCGAATTTAAGGGGCATTACAATTAGAAAAATAAAATAACGTCCAAATGTGAATGATAATCACTTAAAAGAAATTATTTTGTTTTTATTTTTTAATTTTGTTTTATAAATATATTGTTTTTATTTTTAAGTTAGTATTAAAAATGGTATCATTGATAACTATCAAGATGATGTATAATTTTGTTAATCATATCATTTAAAATAAACAAAGTTGAAAATATTTAAAGAATGGAGTTTTAATTACTATAATATCAAAATAAATTAATTAATATAAAAACTATAGCTATTAAATATGGTATGCAACCAACTATGTATGAGATAGTAATGTAATGTTAATAAACTAAAACCAACATAGATCAATCTTGATAAAAAAATTGATTATTGTTTGCAATTCAAAGATTTGATTTCTTTTTATGATTGATATTTTTTTTCCAATGGAAAAAATCTTTTTATTCCTTAGAATAACTTGAACTTCCCTCATGTAGCTTACATAAAAAAGGGTGGCCATAAAGGCTGCCCAGATACATCAAAATCACTTCACTAGTTTGAAGCTTTTGTCAAAAGTTTTATTCTGCCACGATGGTCTTAAAAGATTACAACATACTTCCTAAAAGAACTATCATTTATATCTCAATATTGCTTGAATTAGTACATTATTGAAAAACGTTTCTCTAACTGATATTTTGCCATCCTTCCACCTCTATGATTCCAGGAGGTACTGTAAGAGCCTGCTTTGAAAGCGAATTTGCTTCCATGTTTAATTCTCTATATACATGTGCAAAGGTGACTTGCTCAAAGGAGGTGATGAGCTCTTTGATTAGCTGAAGCACATGTTGGATGTTGGGAGCGTTGATCTGAATTTTTCCGTTAGCCCAATCTATTGCCATCTTTGAGTCCCCATAGAGTTGTAAAGATTTTATTTGCTTCACCAGAGCTTCCCTTAGTACTGCCCAAAGTGTTGAAAGTTCCTCTTTGCTATTTGTAGCTCTACCCGAAGCAAATTTGATTTTCCATTTTTTTCCTTCCGGTAAATGAAATACACCTCCGAAACTGCCTAAGGGAGGATCTCCTTGATTGGCTCCATCAAAATAAGCCCAGGGTATATCTTTATTGATTGAAGGGTTTGTGACAAATCTTCGTGAGATCGTTGCTGGTTCTGAACGATGTTCACTTACTTTCTGCAAAAGGATAGTTGTTGTTACTTCAGGAAGGGACTTTAGGTTGAGAAAGATCACCTTATTTCTTGCTTCCCAAATGATGAAAATGAAAAGGGCAGGGAAATCTTCAAAGTTACATACCTTGTTATCCTGCCACCAATCTAAAACATTATGTTCCAGAGAGGACTTTGTCTTTACTGTCTTTCTAGTATTTTAGCTTTCTGAAGCCTTCTCCCAAACATAGCCCGCATATGGAAAGCAACAGAATAGATGAGTAGATGTTTCTTCTGCGTTATTACACAACACACAAATACTGGGCCCTTGAAAGCCTCGTTTTAGAAGGTTTTCCCACATTAAAAGTTTGTTGCTTAAGGCCAACCAAAGTGTTAAAATGGTTTTCATGGGTCCCAGGATAGTCCATATTTTTTTCCACCAACTGCGTTGTTTACCTAATAGAAGAGGGATGATTGCAGACTCATAACTGAGTTTCGCAAAGTAGTTTCCATCCTTATTATTTCTAGACCATATTAACTTATCGGGATCTTCTTCTTTAAGGTGAATATAATAGGAATCTAGGAGAGACATATAGCGATCCCAAGCTACGGCTTTTACTCCTAAGAGACCTATGCTTTGTGTTGATTTCCATTTTGATCTTTCCCCTGCCTTAGATTGCTAATGAACATCTGCTAGGTTGAACAGGTTTTTTTCTCTGAGATCTGTGATTAGATTGGATGGGAGCTTGTAATCTTCCCCTGCGTCGGCCCAGGGATCTTCCCCCAGTCGTATGCTTCTGTCGTCTCCTATTTTCTAGGAAGCCCAGTTTTCGACTAAAGGGAAGGTGAGGACTAGAGCCTTCCACCCAATAGATCTATTTTTGAAGCTTTTGTTTGGTTGTCTGAAGCAATCTACTGAAGAGGGGGATTGATAGTATTTCGAGATCATGGTTTTGCCCCAGAGAGAATTTTGAGATTTTGTAAGCCTCCATAGAGTTTTTGCTACCAACGATTTGCAGAAGAGGTATGGGTTTTTGATTCCCCATCCCCCCAATTATTTTGGCATGGATAGTGTAGTCCACTTAACCAGGGGAATTCCTTCAAATTGTTTGCTTGTTGTCCAGAGAAAAGAAAAGATTTTTTTCCTTATTTTTACTAAAATGCCTTTAGGTTTGTAGGCAATTGAAGCCCAATATACTGGTATGCTCTGGATAACTTCTTTAAGCAACACTAGTCTGCCTCCTCTGGATAAGAAGCGGTGTGCCCAGTGAGAGATTCTTGCTTCAATTTTTCTATAAAGCCATAACCAATCCTGAAATGCATAAGCGTTAGGTTTAAGAAAAAACCCTAAATATTTGAAGCCTTATGTAATAGGATGAATGGTGTAAGAGTGAGACTCCTCTATCCTGTAGACCAAACCTTCAGAAAGATTGTTGTAGGCTAGACAAGATTTTTAGTGTTGATGACCATGCCTATGGCCAACTTGTAAGTGTCCAATAATGAAGCAAAAGCTTGGATGTTCCCAAAGGTACCTTCACCTAAGAGGAGGACATCATCCACGAAAAGAGTGTGGGTTAGAACAACATAATTTGACACCCAAACTCCTTTGATTTTATCATCCTCCTTGGCTCTGTGAATTAGGCGACTCAGAGCATCCACTACAAGAAGGAAGAGGAACGGAGACAGAGGGCACCCTTGTCTTAAACCCCGAGAAGGTCTAAAGAAATGAGAGGGAGACCCATTGATTAAGACCACAAAGGAGGTATATTGTAGGAATCCCAATATCCATTCTACCACTTCAACCGACATCCCTATTTGAATCAATAATAGATGGATGAAAGACTAGCTTACCCTGTTATAAGCTTTAGAGAGATCCAACTTGAGGGAAAAAGTTGGTAAATTTTCCTTCTTTATCGAATGGATGGCCTCCTGTGCAAGGGATATTGCATCATGTATTTCCCTGTTGAATAGAAATCCAAATTGTTCTTCAGTGATGACTTTACTGTCTTTGCGCTATTATCTTAGCAATGACTTTGTAGATCAAGTTGCAGCAAGCTATCGGTCTGTAATCTTCAAATGTATCACCTTTCTGCATTTTTGGAATAAGGGTGATGAAAGTGGAGTTTAGGGCTCCCAATAACTTCCCAGAACTCTGAGATTCGGATACTACCTTCACCATATCTTCCTTTATAAGTTCGTAGAATCCTAAGTAGAATTCCAAGGTGAACCCATCCGACTCAAGACTTTTTCCTTTCTGGAAGGATTGGAGAACCGGGCTTATTTCTTCTTCTGTTACTAACTTAGTAAGTTCCTCTGTCATTCCCTTTGAAATGAGTCTGGGAAATAAGTTTATAACCTCCATAATTTCTTGAATGGGGAAACCCGGGGGAGCCATAAACCTGGATTTGAAATGTTCCACTGCAGCCTTGGCTTTATCTTATAAAGAAAGGGCTAAGTTCCCTTGAGCATCCTTGATTTCTGCAATTATGTTGATGTTTTTTCTATGAGTTGCAAAACGGTGAAACAAATTCATATTCTTGTCCCCTTCGGCCAACCATAGAACCCTGCTTTTTAGTCTCCATAGTTGTTCTTCCTTAGCTAGGAGTATATGGAGTATATTTCTTTCTTTTTCCAATGTCTTTAGGTACTCCAATTCTTCGCTTGTAAATATCCCAGAGGTATTAGTGTTATAGATATCCTGTAGCTTATCCTCTGTTTCCTTTAGGTCTTTCTGGGAGAAAGCTTTGTGACTTTTTTCCCATTCTTTGGAGAGGAAATTTATTCTTATCAGATTATTAGAGAATTGATGCATGAAATTTTCCGAGGATGGGATTAACTTTGTCCAGTTTTCTTTAACCAAATTGCGATACTCTTCCTCTTCCAGCCAAGCAGGGTTAAATTTGAAAGGGGGAGGGGGTTTCTTCTCCGGAATAGTTATCGAGAGGGAGATCAGTTTGTGGTTTGAAACTCCCCCTAATTCCACAGCTGCTTTTAAGATTAAACGGTCCTGAAACAGGTTTTCTGCTACCAGGAATCTATCCAGCCTTTTGGATATCGCCTTCTCCCCGCTTCGATTATTCCTCCAGGTGTGCTCAAGTTTTAGGGGCTGGGCATCCACTAGATTATTATCTTCAAAACGACTATTGAAATAGTGGCTTAGCGAGTCACTACGTGCATATTTTCCCCAAAATTCTCTTGAGTTAAGGGTTAAATTCAAATTTCCCGCTAGAATGAGATTAGGAGAGTTTAGTGCTCCGGAGCTCCTCAAATTTTCCCATAACTCTTTTCTCCCAAGGAACGGCCCGTAAACATTCATGAAGGAGAAATTAAACTCAGTTTCAACAACCTCCAACTTAATTAGTAGAGCGCCATTAAACGCGACCGAAGAAAGGAGTTGAAGGTTTGGGCTCTAAGCTGTTAAAAGACCCCTAGAGTGGTCATCTGCGTCTAGGGCTTCCATTTTCCAGTCTTTTAAAAGGAGGCTTAGAATTTCTTTCGCCTTAGAATCTTCCAACATTGTTTCTTGCAGGAACACAACTTTGGGATTTAAATTAAAAAGTAACCTTTTGAGGGCATTCTATTTGGAGGCCCCCCCTAGCCCCCTAATGTTGTAAGAGAGAACTAACATTAGACGCCCTTGTCTTGGGCTTTCTCCACTCTAAGAGCCCTACCAATGGTTTTTTGTTTTCCCTCTCTAATGTATAGGGTTTCCTGTAATTGGGCCTTAGAAAGGAGGGATTTTCGGCGTACTTGGGGCTTCTGAGGAGGGTTTAGAGCGAGCCCTCCAAAAGAAACCTGATCCATTTCGAGTAGTTTTGTCTTGGAACGGAGCCCATAAACTCGTCTGACAATAGGGGAGGAAATCGAAGGTCTGAAATCCGGGGGAGAGGGAACTTTAAGGGGGTAAGGAAGAACAGGGTGAGTGTTTAAAGGAGGAAAGTCAAAGGAAGGGGAAAGCGAAGGGAGAACAGAAATAGAATTTGTAAAAAGAGATGGAGACGTTAAATAAATACCTTCTACGTCCTTGCTGGCATCGGGACCGGTTGACTAGACCATCACTTTGTTGTTCTGGAATCCTCTAACTTCTTCTAGAAATTTTTCCTTTAAGTTTCCGTCCCCCGCCTCTAAACCTTTCTCATCCGATATCGTGTCTACCACCTTCTCTACGCATACAACGTCCTTAAACACAGGTGGAGTTAAAACTTCTAAAATTTTATCCGTTGACATTGGTAGAGATTCCTTATCCTCACAGTCTGCAATCCTTTCTTTGATCACAACGGAGGAGGCTGGAGAATGAGCCTTGCTTACTTTACGCCAAACCTTTTTAAATTGAGTGTGTCCAAACTGCGGCTGAGTGCAATATTTTTGAAGGTGACTGACTTGTCTACAATTGAAACATCAGAATGGAAGCTTCCAATAGTCCAAACGTTGGACTCAGATGCTACCATACATCTCGAGCCTGATATCTTCAAAAAGTCCGTCTCTAACATCAAATTCAACAAGAATCCGGGCACATCTTCTATCCTGTTTGGTTTCCCGGTCTTCCTCCAATGCCACAAACTTTCCAATTTTGTTACCAATTGCTTCCAGGAAGTGTTTATGCTAGAACACCATTGGTAGTCCTGGAAGAATTACCCAAATTTATTGTACATTGTGAGGTTCTCTTCTGGCATTGAATTTAACTGTCCATCTGTTCATAATTAGATGCGACGGCCCCCATATCCATCACTGGTCAAGAAGAGTATCACCTTCCACCTCCTTATCGACTTTAAAGAGGAACCAACCCCTTGGAAGAATATGAAATTCGGGCAGGTAACCAATTAAGGGGACCCAATTTGTCTCCATTCAGGTTTTTAAAACTTCACGACTTGGTGTTTTCCCACAGAAACGACCAACCAATGCAAATTTGAGATAGTCTGGTATTTTGGTGAGCTGTATGTCGCTTCCTACTGTAAGTTCAGGGCTGCATACCTTTGGATTAATACTTTTCTTCCTGGAACGGGGACGGTGATCCAATTCTTTTTGAAGTTCTGTAAGGTCCTAGGGAGACGTACAAGGAACGTGCGAAATCATGAGAGCTGACGACAGGTTATCAGTAATCCGCATGGGAGGGGACCTAAGGGGAGATGATGAATTATTAGCAGTAAAGGAAGGATGACTTGGAGGACGAAAATCTTCATCCATACAAAAAAGGGGTTCGGAGTGTGACTCTTCGTAGTCGACTTCGTTGAGATACATTATGACCCCAACCGAACAGGGAACTCGGAAGGATGAAGAAAATCCGGATCCACTCAAACAAAAAGGGAAAAAGAAAAACCAAGGCCTCTGCACTGATTGAAAGGGACTCCATTTCTTTATGCTTCGGACTGTCTTCGAGGGACCTTCGTTAATTTCCACGCCCAAGCTGGTTCATAGCCGCTGAGCTCCATCGTGCCTCCCCTCCATATATCATTTTTATGATTGATATATCTAATTGGGTTAAGATTAATATAGGCTTATATCATCAATTGGGCCAAGCTCAAGTGGTTGTAGGATGGAGTGTTATCCCCCCCCCCACTTGCACACCAACATAGATCCATCTTAACTATGGCTTTATCAATCTTGGAGAGAGATCAAATCCCTTGAGGTGCAAACATTTCCTAAATTCTATGACTCTAAAATAAGTTTTCACATCAAGGGATTTGATCCCTCTCGATGCCTGATAGAGCCATAGAAAATATAGATCTATGTTGGTTAACATTACATTACTATCTCATACAGAGTAGATTGCATACTATCTTTAATAGATATAGTTTTTATATTATTTTATTTATTTTGATATTATAGTAATTAAAATTCCAAAAAATAATTAAATATTTTCAACTTTGTTGATTTTAAATGATAAGATTAACAACATAACACATCATCTTGATAGTGAGCAATGATATCATTTTTAATACCAATCTTAAAAATAAAAACAACATATTTACACTACAAAATAAAAAAAATAGTTTCTTCTAGGTGATTAGCATATTCACATTCAGATGTTATTTTGTTTTTCTAACTTTATAGATATGGATATACCAAAACACATCTTGTAAAATCACTTTAAATTCCAATACAAAAAAAAATCCACATAATTCTATGGTTTTTAAAACTTGGAGTCGAGAAGTGCTTAATTTAAAACAAAAAAGTATATTTGTTTTTTGGAGCTCACATGTGCTTGGTTTTATAAAATTTTTATTACATTTTTTTTTTTGTATCCAATATGTCCTTGGTTTAATAAAAAATATATTTCTTTTTTTGGACCACATGCCACGTAAGTCTTATAGACGCGACATATCTCACCCACTTGGTTGTAGAAAGCGCATCTTGACGCAATTATGAAAATATAGAAGTGATTTATAATAAATAAACTTAAAACTACGCTAATTATTCCTTTTCTTATCTTCAAATTGAAAGTGAAGTTATAATTAGATACTCAATGTAAAAACAAAAAATAATTAATAAGAAAAATGAGATGCTTCCTATCATTGTCCAAATATTAATAAATGTAACTTAAGAATAAAAAGATTGATACATTTTATCATCACTAAATTTATAAGAAAATGTGGAATTATATAGAGATTTAAAATGATAAATATTTGAGTTATTATAAAGAAAGAAATAACCCTAAGTTAGAATATATTATGATTATGGTTATGATTATGATTAGAATATTTGTAACATTATGATTAGCCTTTTCCTAGCCAAGTTATATAGTATTATCTTAGTAAAGAAGATCAACGAATGGATAGAAATGGAAGGTAAGTGGGCTAAAGGCCAAGCAGGTTTTAGAAGGAATCATTCAACCAAAGACCACCTCGTTACGCTTGCAGAGGAATGTCATAATAATAAGTTTGACCTTTTTGTTGTTTTGTGGACTTTAGGAAAGCTTTTGATACAGTTCCTAGAAATAACATGTGGAATAGGCTAAAGGAGCTTAATGTTCATTTTGAGTTGAGAGCTGCCGCGATAAGGTTATATGAAAAGGTCATTGCCAAATTTAAGAACAATGAGGGATGGTCAACGGATATAAACTGTACTATTGGAGTTAAGCAAGGTCCCCCCCTCTTGCCTACCCTCCTTGGCATTTACATTGATAAACTAGAAAGATGTTTAAAAGAAGCAAGTTGTGCCAGCACGATCTTAGCTAGGATAGTTATCATCCTTATTCTTTATGCCGATAATATTGTTCTTATGGCAAGGTGTCTCTTTGATCTCGATAAACAATTAAGAATTCTCAAATATTTATGTTCTAACATGGGTATGACTGTTAACACCGACAAGACAAAAGTTATAATTATAAAACCTAAGAAAGACACCTATGCAAATTTTATTTATGATAATAGTAAACTGGAGGAAGTGACTTCTTACAAATATATTGGAATTGATATTCATCACAAGCTCAATTGGAACCATAGCATTGAGAAAATTATTAATGGAGGATGGAAAGCTTATTTTGGTCTTGAAAATAATTGTAAATCATCCAACCTGGTCATGTGGGATAAAAAAATGTTCGTCTTTGAAACTCTTGTCATCCCTTTTATCTTATATGGATGTGAAGTATGTGGGTGCAACATTTCTAGACAATATTGGAGAAAGATTGAGCAAATCTAGAAGTAGTTTATAACTTGTAACCTCAAAATTAAAAGCAATACTCCTTATCTTATTCTCCTCATAGAAATGGATCTTTCCCCAATTGAAAGCATGGCTATGACTAGGTCCTTGATGTACAATCACAAGATAAATAACATGGGAAACAAGAGACTTCCTAAAATTGCTTTAAATTCAAGTCAAAACCAACTACACCTTAAGCGGACTTGGTGTAAAGATACGATGGATTGGTTATACCATTGGGGCATTGATCAAAATGACACTTTACAGAATATCGATCATGTCAAAAATATTATTACCTTTATGTTTAAAGAGAAATTGTGGTGTGAGAAAAATTTAGCGGTTAAGAGAAAATTAAGATACTATAAGGAGGTCATTAACCCTAATTTGGAAGATAAAAAATATCTCTCGATAGTAACTAGTTCAAAGAAGAAAATTAATATAGCCAATTAGAACGAACTCCCATGAGCTTCATAGCGGAACAAGGCGTTGGTCTATTTCCAAACCTCTGTGGGAGGAAAAGTTTTGCCATCTTTTTGAGTCTATGAGCATTGAGGATGGAAATCGCTTTCTCTTAGAGTGTCATGCTTACACCCACATTATATATGAGTTTCATAGTATTTGCTACAATACAAACCTTGCTAACCTCTTAACTTGCCAAAACTATAGTGATCTTGGAAAGATTCTTACCAAGCTTTTTGAACATAGGAACAAAAGTGTAAAGCAAACCAAGTAATAACCTTCTTAAGATCCGATAGACCAAAATTGGTCTCAGTGAACATTCATCACCATCACCATCACCATCACCATCATCATCATCATCAAAATTATATTTATAGTGTTTCTATATCGAACAAGAAAATAAAATACGAAAATAAGAACAAATTCTTATAAAACTCATAGTAAGAGAGAATGCTAAACAAAATATGAAAAGCTTTGACATCAACAAATCATTAAAATCTATGAAAAAAAATATAAAAAATAAATAATCTTAGTAACTTTTATTTAAAAGATAACTAAAAAAATAAATAATCATAAAATTTTAACCTTAATAACTCTTATTTAAAAAATAACTAAAAAAAAAATCCTAATAACTCTTATTTAAAAAATAACTAAAATATAAATAATCATAAAATCTTAATCTTAATAACTCTTATTTAAAAGATAACTAAAAAAAATCATAAAATCTTAAATCAAGTTGGACACATTAACCCATCACTTAAAAGTTTCACGAAACCTTTAAAAAAATCAATGTTTCAAAAAATAAATCTTTAAGATACCAACAAAGATCACTTGTAACTAAATCAAGTGTTGAAAATAAATGAGAAAAATACAACTCCTTTTCAGTCCTTAATCCTCAATATTATAATTCCTACAACCTTGTCCCTTCATTTATGTGTCAAGCCCATTATCTATATCAAAATAAATATAATGTTTTTAGGAAATTATCTAAATAATCTAATTATTTATATTTTAATTAAATATTAATATATAAAAAAATCATATAATTATGAATATATATTATTATCAAAATATAAATCATCATATGATTAAACCATAATAATTAATATCAACATTTTGTTAGGAACCCATGTCAATCTTTCTATTACTTTGTTAGTATATTGTTGTTGGACGCATATGCTTTGTAAGTCGTTCCGTAATATTTGTTGATCCATAGTTTGTATTATTGTTGTTGGACGTATATGCTTTGTAAGTTGTCCCGTAGTAATTGTTGATCCATAGTTTGTATTGGCCCATGGTTTGTATTGACACATGGTATTGACCCATGGTATTGGCGCCTAGACTTAATATATAAGTTTGTGTTGAGACCAATGAAGGTACTGTGAAATTATTTGTATTGAGCTTTCCTAAAGGAGGTTGCCCCCTCGAAGTGGCCTGCGATCAATAAAAGCGATTCTGAGTTCTGTTATTTCTGCTATCTCATGTATTCTCATTAATTAATTGTTGCAGGTTCTTCACATCTAGTATCAAAGCACTTTCTTTGGCTCGCTGGGTGAAATTTCTGCCAAAAAACAATTTAGCATCTGTTGCAGCTTTAGCTCTGGGAATAATCCATATCCGCTTAACTATGGGAAGTACTTGGGCATAATCCTTAAAACTCATTGCGAGGAGTACCACAGGAACCCCAAAGTAGCTAGCCCATTGAGAGGACTTGCCAGTGAAAAGGGAAACGACCCCTACCCGATTGACTAGTTCCCACCCGTGAGGTAAACCAAGAGCTGTTGTTTGTGGCAAAGCGGTTATCAGTTTTACCTGAGCCATGGAGTGAGGGGTACTGCCCCAATACACAAGCCTTCAGACAGCATTGGTGGCGAGTGAATCTCCTGAACCGATAGGAAGCCGGACATACCTAGGGTCCATATCTATTTTCAGCTGAACTGTTGCCGATCACTTCCATGCCATTGCATATCCATCTGTTGCCAATCACTTCCGCTCCATTGCAGATCCATTCCGAAAGCCAGTTCTGATCCAACCATTTCAGATTCATTCTAAAATTCATTTCAGATCCAGCCATTTTCGATCCATTCTGATTCGTTCTAGATCCCGCCATTTTCGATCCATTCCGAAAGCCGTTTCAAATCCATTCTGAAAAAAGAAAAAGAAAAAGAAAACATTTTTTTTAATGTTTTTTCGCTATATCTCCCTTGTTTTAACTCTATTTTCCCTTAAACTTCACTGACACCCCTACAATCCCATTCTGCATATTTCATTCCTGAGAGCCCTATCCCAAATTCCACTTCCCAAAGCCAGAAATCCCACATTTGTCTATTTTTAGGGTTGGCCATAACTCCTTTGATTTTCACCCAATCGCCCTCAAATTTTGACACTTGTCAATTCCCTATTTCTGCTTCTTTGTCCTTCTCTGATAATTTTTCGCATTCTTTCACCCCACTTCTGAAATCCTCATTTTATGCTTCCCTATCCATTCCAAAGTGTTCAAAACCTAATCAAACTTAATTACCCATCTGATTTTTTCCTAAATCCAAATTTCCCTTTACTAAATAAGCTTATATTTGTGTTTTTCTATCCATTCCAAAAAAAAAAAAAAAAAAACTCTTGGTTATGGTTGTCACCTGCATAGGAGCAAAAACCATGGAGGGAGCACTTGCAGCCATCCAAACCAAATTCCAGGATCTGGATGAAAAAATTCTCGGCCTCCAGCTTGAGCATTCAGCCATGAACAACAAA
This sequence comes from Larix kaempferi, assembly GCA_027924585.1. Taxonomy (NCBI): domain Eukaryota; kingdom Viridiplantae; phylum Streptophyta; class Pinopsida; order Pinales; family Pinaceae; genus Larix; species Larix kaempferi. Next base: position 1,523,262 of record BSBM01000242.1, on the reverse strand, counting down.
TGACAGTCTGAGTCTTCATCAGACAATGGGTTCTCTTCTTCCAGTAATTTCTGTGGTCCGAAGCTTGAATTTCCTCGCTTCAATGTTACTGATCTGACTGGATGGATCTATCGTGCAAAACAGTATTTCAGTCTACATAATACTTTTGATGTCCAAAATGTTCCACTTGCATCCTTTCATTTGGAACAGGAAGCCCTTCAATGGTACCGTTGGTACATCAAGGCTCTTGACGAGCCAAAATGGACATATTTTTTCCAACTCCTTTTGCAGCGATTTGGTCCTAGTGTTTTTGATGACTTCACTGGAGCACTCACTAAACTTCGTCAAATTGGCACTGTGAGAGAGTATCAGACATAATTTGAGAAACTAGTTAATCACATAGAAGGATTGTCTGATGAATTCTACAGGAGTTGTTTTATCAGTGGTCTTAAGGATCAAATCCGCTTAGAGATCAAAATGTCCTGTCCCAACACAATGATGGAAGCCCTGGGGTTGGCTAAGTTGACAGAAGACAAGATTGCATCCCAACAGCGCTCCAAACCCACTTTTGTTCCCTTCCGAAATATGGGTTCTCAACGACCTCCCATCTCTCCAGCTCCTCGACCAACTCCTATCAAGCATTTGTCTGAAACAGAGATGTCGGCACGCAGAGAAAAAGGGCTTTGTTATAATTGTGATGAGAAATTCACTCGGGGACATAGATGTGTTCAGCAAAAGCTCTATCTTTTGGATATGGATTCTCTGCCTGCCTCTAAAATTGGTGAAGAAACTCCCGATACAATGGATGATCAGGTCGACATTCAGGAGCCGCCTATTGACCCCCCATCTCAGGATGACCAACCAAAGATATCTCTTCATGCTTTATCCGGCGTCACCACCCCCCAAACAATGCGGGTCAGGGGTTGCTTCAAGAATCTTCCTCTTACAATACTCATTGATTCTGGTAGCACTCATAATTTCATTGACCCTCGGATTGCCAAACAGGATGATTGTTTTGTCCATCATTGCTCCAACTTTGAAGTCATGGTTGTCAATGGGGGCACCTTACCTTGCAAGGGGAAGTGTCACAATGTGTGTATCTCTCTGGAAGATTATAACCTACGCTCTGACATGTTTGGCTTGTCCCTAGGAAGATGTGATGTGGTTTTGGGCGTTCAATGGTTACACACACTTGGCCCCATCTTATGGGATTTTGCTGAACTTTTGATGCAGTTTTCAGTCAATGGGAAATAACACAAATTTACAGGCTTACAACAAGGGTATCTCCGCATCATCAGTTCACATTGCCTGGAAAAGATCCTTAAGAAGAATTCACATGGTGTCATCGCTCAACTCCATTCCATTCAGATGCACCCATCCACAGTCTCCCCTAATTCCTTGGATAGATATACAGGTGTCTTTGCTGAACCAGTGGGCTTGTCGCCTTCAAGAAACCTTTCCGGTAAAACTTTAGCCGCATCTACATCTCAACAGGAAATGCTGGCTATTTTGCATGCAGTACAGAAGTGGTAGCCATACCTATTAGGGAATCATTTCTGCATCAAGACTGATCTCCAGAGTCTGGAAAATTTCCTGGAACAATCAGTCTCCTCCCCAGCACACCTGAAATGGATTATCCAACTCATGGGTTATGCCTATGGGATCACTTACAAGAAGGGTAAGGACAATATGGTGGCAGATGATCCTTCTCACACATTTGATGACCCAGTTCCTCTTACAGCTATTTCTCTGCTTATTCCAAATTGGTTGCAATCTATTCAACAGGGCTATCTCTTCTATGAACTCTATGCTTCTTCATCGGCAGGGCACTCTGGGTTCCTCAAAACATATGACCGGGAACAATGTAACTTCTTTTGGCAGGGACTAAAAATGACAATTCAACAGATGGGGGTTGACTGTGATACTTGCCAAGTCAATAAGGGTGAAACGACACTCCTTTCAGGACTGCTCGAACTCTTGCCCATCCCTCCACAGATTTGGACAACTATTTCTATGGATTTCCTAGAAGCGCTCTAGTGGTACAATACCACATCTAAACAGACACCATATGAAGCATTCTATGGACATGCACCGCCAGTTCTTCTTCCATACACTCTCAATAGTAGGGAAAATTTTAGGGGCCAATCTTAGCCCATGGGCTAAATTTAGGGGTTTTAATTTTTTAGTGGGCTATTTTTTAATTAAACCATAATTTACTATGATTAGCCCAGTTTTTATATATTTATTTTTAATAAATGGCACATTATCCCCATAAAATATATAAAGAGACCTTAAATATAACCATTTAGCCCTTGTTTGATTAGATTTGGAGCTCCCATCGCCCGTAAAATAAGCCCGCTCCCTCTCGCCCAAATATGTAGAATGGTAGTTTCCCTTTGGTAAATTAGCCCTTGTCGAGCTATCATGGAAATAGTTTTTTTTTGTAAATTCGTCCATAATATATGGATTGAAATCGATTTTCAATTTAATTAGCCCCATATATATATATATATGATGTTTTCTATTTGGTTGTTATCATGCTTAATGATTTTGGGTTTTTTCAAATTTCAGGATTTCGGGCCTGTGGAACAAGCAATCAAGGATTTTAGGTTTTGTTTTTGCTAGATCTCAGATTTTGGGCCTTTGAAGCAAGCAATCACATTGTTCTCAGACTGCTCTGTCTTCTGCTCTGTCTTTAGCAAACAGCCTGAGGCCCTGATTCAAGTTAGTGTAACTGTACAAACTTCTTACAGCTCGCTCCTTTGCATCACATGCCAACAACTAATTTTCACTACAGCAGGATCCAGCTTCATGCTTGGACTCCGATTTTTTTGACATAGATACCTAATTTTTTTGACATAGAAGCATTTACAGGCCTAGACAAAATGCAATGTCCTTACCATAAAACCCTAAACAAAATTCAATGTCCTTACCATAAACTACGATGGGTTCTTTGCATCTCATATTTTCTTCCCCCAATATTTTGTTTTCGTGAGTATTTTGTTTTCGTGTTGCATACGGATTCTGGTATTTTTATTTCGCGTTGCATACACATTAAGGCAATAAGGCTTTGCATCAACATGCATAAAAGCAGGTTATCGAAATGCAAATTTTATATGCATTTTGAGCTAATTTACACTTTACCATACTCGTTACAACAATGCAGGAAACCTTTAACACTATCCTAACCTGGATAATTATAGGCGCCACAGCTTGTCCAAACATTGCGGGAATATGTTAAGGCCTGAAGTAGTTGAATATTCCCCTCCTACGCCTATTTTGGGCCGGCTTCGCACCTATTTTTTTATTGAACACGTCCTTTGTATTGATTTTGCTACCTCAAATAGGTTCCTCAGCTTATTATTGATCTATTATTCTTTATTCGGGTTATATTATTATTTAAGCAACGTGCTTTCTTTTCTATATATGACTTTTATCACCTCGCCTATTTGCTTCGTTTAGGGTTGGTATATGATCTACAGATGATCTAAACAGGACCTGTTAATCTTACTATTATAAGATTTCGTGTACTTTGAAACCTTGATAGAGTTACATTGTTAGAGAATGACTTAATACCATTAACTTTTTATGGGAGATGTACAATATAGTATTAGACCTGTCTGTCTGCAAAATATTTCGAAGCAGTTACTTCACATAGATGTTATCACTACATTGTTTCATACTCTACTTATCCAGAATTAAAAATGCACAGATTATATTCTCCATTTTAACTTTTTAAACGTGTTATCATCGTTGCAGAATGTATTTTTGAGCCTGATGTTATCTTTCTTACTCGTTTGTGCCAATTGCATGCAGTGTATTCTGTCGAAATAAGCGGTAATTCCAAGTACAGTTGATTTGGTTAAGCATTTCCTGTAGCTACTGACAAAATTAGGTGTTACTTTGTAGCTACTGACAAAATCTTATGGGTTGACGAATTCCCTCGAGGGTGCAATTCTTAATATATATTATAAAATCCAATCGTCCCGAGCAGTGAAGTGTTTTAAATTTATACAATTTGATGATTAAAAATTATGTATACTCTTAGAATGCATATATTTACAACAATTCTACTTGCAGAAACACAAAAGAAGGAAACAGACGAAAATAAATAAATGATCAACCTCCCGAACATGATGCTAATAATCCCATTCATAAAAAGAAAATAAAGTGGATGAATCAAGAGACACAATTTGTGCGTCGCCTTTTCAATATCGTCCACCTAAAGAATATATCAGTTGCTATCATGGTCCGCCACTGGCATATATAGTGAAATAAATTTTCCAGCAGGTCTCCTTAGTTTATGATTGAATCCATACACCCTTCGATAATGTAATGTTGTAAAATTTAAAAAGGTTTTGATCATGAACATTGAACATTTTATTTTGGAATTATAATAATTGTTTTGATTATGAATCTTTTTATGTTATTTTATTCTTTATTAATAGAAATGGGATTTATCATATTGTCATTAGATAGAAGGAGGAGAAATTCTAATCAAAAGCGTGAACAAAACTAAAGCATCCCCTCATGTGGGCTTGGCTATGTGCTAGGTCTTGATTTGGGTAGAGGTGAATCTCTGATGAAAAGCTTGAACACTGTGAGCACACTTTCAGGAGAGCACACTGTGAGCAATGCTCCACAGACCGTGAGAAACGTAACTCCTCCATAAGAAATTGTCCATCCTCCAACCCGTTGCCAGCAGTCAAAACCACTGTTAAAATGCTGGCAAGATATATTGTTGCCAGCAGTCAAAACCACTGTTAAAATGCTGGCAAGATATATTGCAGGAAAACTAGAGTTAGACAGAAAGGTAGAGCTGCAGGGTAAGGTGACATTATATTTCGGTGAACAAAACCATACTTGGGCTTTCCTGAGAAAACGTTAATTAAAATATATCCCCAAAATCTAGGTTTGAAATACAAAATAGTTAATTAGTAATGCTTTGGATTCGCCTTAGTATACTATTCCTATGGATAAAAACATAAAAATAAGGAAATAGAAAAAGTGAAATTTTTATATATTTTTTATTGTATGTATAAAATTATTTAAGAAACATTTTAACTTTGTCCTGACAATATTGTGATGGACAAAAACATAAAAAGAAAGGAGATAGAAAAAGTGAATTTTTTATATATATTTTATTTTATTTATATATTCTTTATGAAACATTTTAACTATCATATTGTGTGTTCTGTTGATATATATGTTTAATAGTTTATTTATAAAATATGAAAAGGAAATAATAAAATGCATTTTATTAAGATAATTTCCTTGTATGGTCCAATAAGCACATATGATGTTGATCAATAAATACTATATGTTACCATGTCAGCAACAAAAAAACTAATTTGTTATACTTGTTGATCCATCCTTTAAGCAATGATTGAATTGTTTTGAAGTTGCATTCAAACATATACACTTCATTAAGTTTAAAATTAAAATAATATCCATCACCCTATACTTTCAAGGACACTAATAACTTTCACAACTAATTGTAGTAACATTTTCATTTATTGCCTATTATGGCATCCTACTCGAGTCAATGGTTCCAAAAGATTGTTTTGGGGATTTGGGGATGGTTGCATGTGTAAGTAAAAAGATATTCATGGTAGATTTTCCATTGGGCAAAGGTAGCAATATTATAATCAGATCATTTACATCATCAATCTTTATAGTCACCACCAACTTTAGAGCTTTTATGCCTAGTATGTATGTTTCAAAAAAATGGTGAATTTTGGCCCTTATTGGTAGAAGACATGGAAATAATTTTTAATGCATTGACAATGTTGGATATTTTTTTAATGCATTGTGAGAATTGTTTTCATATATATAATTATATATATCAATTCAATGAATACCACATCCACAATAATAGTGTTAACAGATATTTGCTATTATGAAACGACATTTAAAATTCTCATTAAAGATGGGACATACTTATTATTGGCTCCAACTACAAGCCCACAAAGCAAAGAGAGATACTGCAAATCACAACTTCATATAAATTGGACTACTACTATGATGGTATACTATTGCTTATTTCAACAATAATCCTACAACTTGAGCTCGAGATTTGTACTTTTATACGCTTCATCCTCTATGAAAGTACAAAGGAGAGAATAAACATTTCCGATGCTGTAACCATAGAGCCTATCACTTCAGCCATAAAGGAGTTTTCTAATGCTGCCCATAAAGTTGTTGAGGAAACTAAGGTAAGATTCCAGCTAGATTTATCTCCAAAAATAGAGCAATGGCATAATGGTTGTAACAAAATCAGCCTGAATCTAGCTCATTACTGTTACCAGTCGTAACCTAGTGACCACGGGGGCTTCACTAGAAGGCAATATAATATCACGTTCATTCATATTGGGGTATTAAATAATCATGAAAACCTAAAAATTATATTGTTTATATATTAAGGGGCAAAGGGCTTTTTTTATTTAATGTAACAATACAAAAATACTTTGGGGTGTTTTTTATATGGGTGGGTTGACAAATATCCGCCAAATGGAGATGGCGGGATCATGGCCAGATGAGAAATCGGGTTGAGACAAGGCTCGAGCTTACCAGTACGCAGGGAAATCGCATCTTGAGGCATGCTTGAGGCTAGGGGTTTCATAGTGAAAAGGGTTTCCAGTTGATCATAGTCGAGAGACAGTGGTGTAACACCCCGTTTTGACATTTCTACTTGAACTACTATTATATGTTGTATTTGTTTGACTGTGAGACCTCGTCGACACTGTGGACATGGTTCTATTATTTTGCCGATATATATATATGTGTGTGTATGATGATAGTGTTAAGATCGATAGTCATGTTTAGATATGTATCATGTGTTAATTATGTCAAATATATGGAAATTTATTAAATGATGGGTACGTGGATACCGTTACAGTTATATGTTGAAATCAATGAATGTTATGCCAGGTGCATGGCGAATGAATGAGTTTATTGTCGTTATGTTATGATGAAATATATGTGTGTACATATCGAGGATTTATGCGCGATATTCTATATTGTATGTCGAGGACTGACTTACAGGTTGAAACGGCTAAGTGATAGCTGGATCCTACGAGGTGGGAGGGCCTCGGGGACACGGACTTCGAAAGATAAAATGGTATGCGAGTGATGCATTATTTACTTTCGTATGGTTATTATGCTGTTTATTACGATGTATGTTATGGCATGGGTGGGGTAGGGTTTCAGGAAACTCAACCGCCCAGATCGGTTATACGATGACAGACCGAGTACAAGTGCAACGCTGTTGTTATGTCGAGTAGACATAATCCCTTGTTCCATTAGGGGGGTGGAGGCTTTACCCACCGTTTATCCCCGAAACCCAGAGTCATGGGAGGGCTGTGCTACGGCGCGCTCCCCAAGGTGTGTGATGATGACTGGTGGTTGCCTGCTGGGGAAGCTGGTCGATGTAGTCGACACTTCCGCTTACGGGTTCTAGCTGGAACCGGTCATGACTTGACATTCCAGGGTAGTCCAGCAGAGGACAGGATAGGATGTGGAAGTTAGTAATGATGTAGGTAGATAGGTGTAGTGTGAAGTAGGGGTGAAAACAAGATCTAACTGTAGGTGTGTAAAACCCTTGGTTAGTATGTGTCATAAATTAGTAATGTATGAATTGTCGTAATTTGGATGTTGGTTAATGGATTTGTACTTTGTAAACTATGTTAAAACATGTGTCGGTAAATAATAAGTTCCTTAATTATGATTGATGTATGTGAATTATTACTTTAGTGTACCTACGTAAGGAATGTAAGCAGTAGCTACGCTTACATAACTTGCCTACATATTATGAATTACATGAAATATTGTTGAGTAATAATGTTAATTAGTGTCGCTTAATGATCAATTACTGTCGTTTAATAATTAACTATTGTTGATCAATGATTAATAAAGTCGATTAGAGTTAATAATGTTGATTAATGATTAACTATTGTCCATTAATAATTAATTGTTGTTGATTAATAAGCAAAGTTAAGGTTAACCGAGATAGTGACTAATGCAATTGATTATGATGCTTGGTTAATTGTTAAGTAGTTTAATTACAACTAAGATGTAATTAAAATGGAACCAGGTAAAGTCGATTAAATCTTAGTTAATTTTATTTAATTAGTATAATTACACGTTGATAATGTTATGAATTACATTGATGGGATTATGGTTCATAATTGATAAATTGAATTAGTTAAATTTATAATTGGAGGGAATTAACATATGATAAACATTAGAAACCATTAAGTAAATGATTAGGTTAATAGTAGTTAATCAATTGAACATTATTGTTAATTAAATTAAATTGGTGAACCAACCGTAAATTTAAACTATATAATATTATGTAACATTTATTATTTATTAATTAAATGGTCAAAAATGGAAAGATGAGTTAGGATATGTTTAAATTATTATGTTAAGTAAAATAATTAAATTTAATTGAATTGAAGTTACGGTTGAGAAGTGACCCCAACCAACACTTTTAATATTAATTTAATATTTAAAAGTCCAAGTCCAAGTTGAGGGCTGAATGGGTTGGAGGAAATTTAATTTAGGGATAAGGGTAGTAATGGGAAGAGTCGGCAAATTTGGTATAAGATGGTGAAAGGGGGAAGGAGAAGGGGATCCTTTTTCTACCTTAGTTATTTTGGGAGGAAGTTTTGGGAGAGCAGAGACAGAAATTTTAGAGCAGAGCTGAAAGGAGCTGAAAGGGGGTTTTTGCTGGAGGTTTTTCTAAAGGGATATAACGGGTTGGCTTGTACTCGGTTTGGGCTCGGGGGTCCAAAGGGGTACCTTTGGAGCTGGGTGGTCGGCGAGACCTCGCCAGTTGGTAGGGTGGCAAAACTGGTTCGGTTGGTTGAGTTTCAGAACTGTGGGAAGGCTTTTGACTGCAGGGAAAAAGGCAAGGAGAAACGGCAAACAGGGACAGCAACAAAGGGAATCTGCAAGCTACCTACAGGTATTTCTCCTAAAGGTATACTAAGCAAATTCTAACCCTGTTATCATTTTATCAAGTTATTAATAGATGGTAAATTTGTGATTTAATATACATGTATTAGTTGTTATACCTGCACAAACATAAATGGTTAGAAGTAGGTGAAACAGTAAATACATAAATTTCAAATCCTGCAAATGTAAGTTTTTTTTTACAGACCTGAAATTGAACACAAACCCTCAACAGAAACAGAAACAGAAATAGAAAACAGGAAATTTAGACAAAATGTATGACTGTATATAAAAGTTAAAGGAGACCCGGTTGGGGGTCTTACATCGCAGCCCAGGGCGCAGCCCACAGGCCGCAGCCCCACGGGCGCAGCCCACAGGCCGCAGCCCCACGGGCGCAGCCCGCAGACCAGCCGGCCAGCACGGCCTGAGCACGGCCGTGGCCAGCTGCTCGGCTGGTGCGGCCGGAGGTTAAAAAAAAAAAAATAATATATACACATACGTACTGTAAAAAAAAAATCGAATCCCATGGCAAAATTTTTTTTTACCTTGGGCGCGAGCGTGGGGCGGCCATAGCTCAGGCTGAAACCCTCACCAGTCGGCAGGCAGGAGGCCGCTGAACCATAGAGCATCCAGGTAGTGAGAAAAGCTCTCGGTGGTGGCCTGAGCTGAGTCTTGACGCCTTCGGATCCATAACTGGAAGGGACGGGGTCCAACATTGAAGCTCAATGCAAGCTCCCAGAGTTGTTGCAGAGCTGAACACTCACCAGTGAAGAGGGAAAATGGCGGGCAGCCTTGGGCTTGCCTCTTTTAGGTTTTCTGCTGAGCGAATTGGAAGGTTCTAGACCTCACGAGAAGGAGACACGCGCCTCCCATGCAACCCCAGCCTCTCCGGATGAGGACGCGTGACATTCCACTAAGTTCGAGAGAGTATGGATTAGGGTTAGGGTATCGGATTTATATATAAAATAAAATAGACCTTAACGAAAATTTTAAATTGTTTATTGTTATGTTTTATATTTTTTTTGTAGTTATTATTTATTTATATAAAAAAAAAAAAGAGAAAATTTTTTGAAATTGATTTTTATATATATATATATATACATAGGAAGAAAAAAAATAATATAATGATAATTATAATAAAATTTAATTCATTATAGAATTTAAATTTAAAAAAAAAAAAAAATTAATTGTTAAAAATATAATTATTTTGAAATATATTATTATTAATGTTTATTTTGAAATATTATTAATATAATTAAATTCGAAATAATTATTAATGTTTTTTTTAAAATGATTTTTAAAAAAAATATATAATTATTAATATTATAAATAATGTATATTTATAATATTAATATGCATAACTTCATGACAAAGTTAATTAAAATATTACTATCAAATTTTATTGGGCATAATTTGTTAATAATAATATTTTAGAGCTAAGATCTTATGTTAAGGTTAAGTAATTAACTTTGTAGTTAATACTTGTAATAAACCGTATAAGTTTAAATTTTTAAGATAATTTGGTTCGGTTACCACACTATGAGTGCATCAAATTTAAGTTAGAAATTACACTAATTAGTTCATCTTCTCCTTCAGAAGGCTCCTTGCCGAAACTTCGACGTATAGTCGAAGAGGCAAGACGGACACAGAATCCCGAAAATGAAACACCACGGAGACTAGCATGACGAGCTGATCACTAGATCACCGATTCTACTCCATGACAAAAAAATTGGTAAACACGACATTAGGCTTAAAACTTAAGTTATTCTATTATCAAAATTATAAAATTATTAAGGAAAAACGAGATAATAAACCTTAAATTAATATTTGGAAGAGTTGTTGGTGACAAAATGGGGATTGTGTGGAATCCAGCACCTAAACCTACGTAGAACTGTTGCAGTATGTCTAGTACCCGGGTGGCCTCAAGATGGCCTGATCGAAACGTACTGAACTATAGCTCTTAAAGTAAAACACTCGTAAAATTAGTCATGACGCACTTTTGAATTAATTGTTGAGATTGATAGTAAATTAGTCATGATGTCATTGTGTGCTAATTATCCTATTATTCCATGAGCAGGAATAATCATGGTAAGAACTCGAGCGGGTCGGGGGCGAGGTCAGGCGACGACATTACCTGAACCGAATGTGCCGGCACCATCGCCAGAGACCATTCTTATACTGCGCTCGTTGGAAGCCATAAACGAAACACTCAGGGGACTAGCACAGAGAGGAAGTACTACCTCGGAGGTAGAGGTGGAGGCCCCTCCACTAAGGGAGGAAGTTCCTGTGGTAGAAGCGAATACGGTACCAAGAACTCCGCATCAGGATATCAAGAGGGAGCTTCAGAAGATAAGGCTTCCAGAGTTTTCAGGGGGTCGATCAGGGATACGAGCAGAGTCGTGGTTGGAAGAGATGACCAGGTGCTTGACCTTGCAGGAGTACACCTCCACGTCCAAGTCCAAACTGGCCATATTTCAGCTAAAGGGGGGCCGCTTTGAACTGGTGGGGAAACCAAGAAAGGCAGCTACACCTTACACCAGACACGGTTCCATGGGAACTGTTTGTGGAAAAATTCAAGGGGAAGTACCTACCCGCATCCTACCAGGAAGAACAGGCAGGGGCTCTTCATGCCTTAGTACAAAGGCATCTATCAGTGGAGGAGTATGAAGAGAGGTTCATGGAGTTAGTGAAGTATGTCCCTTACTTGGACAATGATGAACGCCAGGTTGAGCGCTTCGTGTATGGGCTCAATGCCAAGATCAGGGCTCAGGTACGGATGTGGAAACCGACTTCGGTCGCCGAAGCAGTCGATTGTGCTCGTTACACTGAGGAGATGTTGGGTGCAAAGCCCATCAGGTCATTCAACTCTCAGCAGTCAGGGTTTGTGGGGAAGGCCCCTCGAAGCTACCCTCGGGGAGGATATGCGAGGCCACCTCCCTACGGGAACAGGAGCACACCAAGAGTCGCAGCGGTTGACAGATCAGTGGCAACTAGGGCGGTGCCCCAGTCAGCCACAGGGACTCACCAGGGTGCGAGGAATTTCAGAGGAACAGCCGGTAGAGGAAGGGGTCCTAGGGGGAGGAACCCCTCTCAAAGGTCTGAGCAGGTTATCTCGCCCGCTCCATTACAGGTTGCTTGTTGGGGATGTGGAGGTCCACATTACCAGCGTGACTGTCCTGAATTACGATCCGGTACAGTGCAACGAGAAGGAAAAGCTCCAATGGGGAGTGGGGGTAGTAGGCATCAGATCTCGGCTGCAGTAAACAACCATCAAGCAGAGCACCAGTCCACTGTGGTCGAATCATCAGGTACGGTCAATAATGTCAAGCTTAGAATCTTGTTTGATCCTGGTGCTACTGATAGTTTCATTTCTCCATATGCATTAGACAAATGTGGGTTGGCAGCCTACGAGCATGATGATTTCAGCTTAGTCGAAATGGCTTCAGGGGTAAAGCAAGCAGTAGGACCTAGTGTCGATAAGTGTGTAGTGGATCTCGGGGTGTGTGTTACACAAGTCAAAGTGTACATCACCACCCTTGGAACTTATGATCTCATCATAGGTATGAATTGGCTTGAGGAACATCGAGCTTTCTTGGACTGTTATGGGAAGAAAGTTCTTTGCGTTAATGACAACGGAGAGGCCATCAAGATCCAGGGTATCAAACGGAAGGTGTCCCTACGTTTCATATCAACGATGAACGTAAAGCGATGTATGCGACAAGGATGCCAGTTGTACATTGTTGAAGCAGTAAACAATGAGAAGGGACCCTCCTTTGATGACTATCCAGTGTTAGCCGAGTTTAGTGATGTATTCCCAAAGGAATTACCTGGGTTACCTCCTAAGAGGGAACTTGATTTTACCATTGAGGTAAAACCCGGTTCAGAGCCAACATCAAAGACACCTTACAGGATGACGGCCCCAGAACTTTGTGAGTTGCAAATGCAGTTAAAGGAACTGCTAGATCTAGGGTTCATCAGACCAAGTATTTCACCGTGGGGTGCGCCAGTAATCTTTGTGAAGAAGAAGGATGGTTCCTTGCGTCTTTGCATTGATTACCGAGATTTGAATAGAGCCACCGTGAAGAATAGGTACCCGATACCTCGAATTGATGATCTCTTTGATCAAATGAAAGGGGCGACAGTCTTCTCAAAGATCGACTTACGATCAGGTTACCACCAGCTACGGATTAAGGAAGGTGATATACCTAAGACTGCTTTTCGAACAAGGTTTGGGCACTATGAGTTTGTGGTGGTGCCCTTCGGTTTGACCAATGCCCCAGCCGTATTCATGAGTCTCATGAATAGCGTGTTCCGAAAATACCTAGATCAGTTTGTGCAAGTCTTCTTGGACGACATACTCATCTACTCCAAGAATGAGCAGGAGCACGAGGAACACTTGCGAATAGTGTTGTCATGCTTAAGGGAGCATCAGTTGTATGGTAAGTTGTCCAAATGTTCGTTCTATCAGAAGGAGATCCATTACCTAGGGCATATAATTTCCGGTGAGGGAATTTCTGTGGACCCTGAAAAGGTGAAGGCCATAATGGATTGGCCCGTGCCAAAGAATGCGCATGAAGTAAGGAGCTTCATGGGGTTAGCCGGATATTATAGAAGGTTTGTTGAGGGTTTCTCAAAAATCGCAAAACCCATAACTACCCTACAGCGAAAGGGCACTAGGTACGAATGGACAGATGAATGTGATGCCGCATTCACCGAGCTGAAAAGACTATTGACGAGTGCACCAATTCTACGGGTTCCAGATATGGAGAAGGAATTCACAGTTTGCACCGATGCTTCAAGGCAAGGTTTGGGTGCAGTGTTGATGCAGGAAGGTGGAGTAATAGCTTATGCGTCGAGAAAGCTAAAAACACATGAAGAGAATTACCCTACTCATGACCTAGAGTTAGCTGCAGTGATGTTAGCTTTGAAGCTTTGGAGACATTACCTGGTGGGACGAAGCTTTGAACTCAAGTCTGATCACCAAAGCTTAAGGTATATCTTCACTCAGAGAGACCTAAATGCTAGGCAAAGGCGATGGAGTGAGTTCATGAGCGAGTATGATTTTGGGATTTCCTACATCAAGGGGAAGGAGAATGTGGTAGCAGATGCCTTAAGCAGAAAACCAAGACTTTTCTCTCTTATACCTTTGAAGGTGGATTTGAGGGAAAGAATTTTAGGGCAGCTACTCGGGGATAGTTGGTACCTAAAGGTCACAGCAGCACTCCAGAATGGGAAACCGGTGGGACCAAAGTTTGAAGGCTATGAGTTGGAAGCCGATGGTTTGTTGCGGTATCAAGGGAGGATGTATATTCCTGAGGAGGGAGATATTAGAGAGACTATCCTTAAGGAAGCCCATAGAGCAGTGTATTGTGCACACCCGGGTGTAAAGAAGATGTATGCAGACATGAATCAACTCTTCTTTTGGGCAGGGATGAAAAGTGACGTGGTCAAATTCGTCGCTAGGTGCCTTGAGTGTCAGCAGGTAAAAGCTGATCATCACCACCCGGCAGGTCTGTTGCAGCCACATGACATTCCTATGTCGAAGTGGGAGGTTATCTCCATGGACTTCGTGGTGGGATTGCCTCTTACCTCTCATAGGCATGATGCCATTATGGTCATCGTTGACAAACTGACCAAAACTGCTCACTTCATTCCGGTTAAGGAGACCTATGATGTCACGGATGTAACACGTGTATTCATAAATGAAGTTGTTCGTCTCCATGGGTTTCCCAAAAAGATTATATCGGATAGAGATTCCAGGTTTACGTCCAGGTTTTGGACGAGTTTGCAGTCAGCATTGGGTACTCAGTTGAACCTAAGCACTGCTTACCATCCAGAGACAGATGGACAAACAGAAAGAGTGAATCAGGTGATGGAGGACATGCTTAGAATGTATGTCATGGATCAACAAACTCACTGGGAAAAGCACTTACCTTTGGTAGAGTTTGCTTACAACAACAGTTACCATAGTTCAATTGGGATGCCTCCATATGAAGCTTTATATGGAAGGCCATGCAGGACACCATTGAGTTGGGAAAGGTTAGAGGATCGAGTAATTATAGGACCTGAGTTGATTCAGGAGATGGAAGAACAGGTTGTTCAGATCAGGCAGCGGTTAAAGGAAGCACAGGATAGACAGAAGAGTTATGCCGATGCGCATAGGGTTGACCGAAGCTATAAGGTGGGTGATGCAGTGTTCGTCCGCATCAGGCCTAGCAAAAGTACCATCAGGTTTGGGAAAGGGACAAAGTTGTCGCCACGATTTATAGGACCCTTTGAAATTTTAGAAAAGGTTGGACCCGTCGCGTATCGTCTTGCGCTGCCACCCCCATTTGCACAAAACTCATAATGTTTTTCATGTATCTGTTTTACGACATTATGTAGCTGATGAGTCACATAAAATAAATTGGAAGGAACTGCAGGTTTCGGACGAGGGAACCATCAGGGTCGAACCATTACTTATATTGGACCGCAGGGTTAAACAGTTGAGGCACCGTTTGGTGGACCAAGTTAAGGTCCAGTGGGACCGATATAGCCCAGGTTCTGCTACCTGGGAGGACGCAGAGACTATGCGTCGTGATTATCCCACGTTATTTTGATCATAACTTCGGGACGAAGTTTCCTGAAGGGTGGGTGTATGTAACACCCCGTTTTGACATTTCTACTTGAACTACTATTATATGTTGTATTTGTTTGACTGTGAGACCTCGTCAGTTGACGACACTGTGGACATGGTTCTATTATTTTGCCGATATATATATATGTGTGTGTATGATGATAGTGTTAAGATCGATAGTCATGTTTAGATATGTATCATGTGTTAATTATGTCAAATATATGGAAATTTATTAAATGATGGGTACGTGGATACCGTTACAGTTATATGTTGAAATCAATGAATGTTATGCCAGGTGCATGGCGAATGAATGAGTTTATTGTCGTTATGTTATGATGAAATATATGTGTGTACATATCGAGGATTTATGCGCGATATTCTATATTGTATGTCGAGGACTGACTTACAGGTTGAAACGGCTAAGTGATAGCTGGATCCTACGAGGTGGGAGGGCCTCGGGGACACGGACTTCGAAAGATAAAATGGTATGCGAGTGATGCATTATTTACTTTCGTATGGTTATTATGCTGTTTATTACGATGTATGTTATGGCATGGGTGGGGTAGGGTTTCAGGAAACTCAACCGCCCAGATCGGTTATACGATGACAGACCGAGTACAAGTGCAACGCTGTTGTTATGTCGAGTAGACATAATCCCTTGTTCCATTAGGGGGGTGGAGGCTTTACCCACCGTTTATCCCCGAAACCCAGAGTCATGGGAGGGCTGTGCTACGGCGCGCTCCCCAAGGTGTGTGATGATGACTGGTGGTTGCCTGCTGGGGAAGCTGGTCGATGTAGTCGACACTTCCGCTTACGGGTTCTAGCTGGAACCGGTCATGACTTGACATTCCAGGGTAGTCCAGCAGAGGACAGGATAGGATGTGGAAGTTAGTAATGATGTAGGTAGATAGGTGTAGTGTGAAGTAGGGGTGAAAACAAGATCTAACTGTAGGTGTGTAAAACCCTTGGTTAGTATGTGTCATAAATTAGTAATGTATGAATTGTCGTAATTTGGATGTTGGTTAATGGATTTGTACTTTGTAAACTATGTTAAAACATGTGTCGGTAAATAATAAGTTCCTTAATTATGATTGATGTATGTGAATTATTACTTTAGTGTACCTACGTAAGGAATGTAAGCAGTAGCTACGCTTACATAACTTGCCTACATATTATGAATTACATGAAATATTGTTGAGTAATAATGTTAATTAGTGTCGCTTAATGATCAATTACTATCGTTTAATAATTAACTATTGTTGATCAATGATTAATAAAGTCGATTAGAGTTAATAATGTTGATTAATGATTAACTATTGTCCATTAATAATTAATTGTTGTTGATTAATAAGCAAAGTTAAGGTTAACCGAGATAGTGACTAATGCAATTGATTATGATGCTTGGTTAATTGTTAAGTAGTTTAATTACAACTAAGATGTAATTAAAATGGAACCAGGTAAAGTCGATTAAATCTTAGTTAATTTTATTTAATTAGTATAATTACACGTTGATAATGTTATGAATTACATTGATGGGATTATGGTTCATAATTGATAAATTGAATTAGTTAAATTTATAATTGGAGGGAATTAACATATGATAAACATTAGAAACCATTAAGTAAATGATTAGGTTAATAGTAGTTAATCAATTGAACATTATTGTTAATTAAATTAAATTGGTGAACCAACCGTAAATTTAAACTATATAATATTATGTAACATTTATTATTTATTAATTAAATGGTCAAAAATGGAAAGATGAGTTAGGATATGTTTAAATTATTATGTTAAGTAAAATAATTAAATTTAATTGAATTGAAGTTACGGTTGAGAAGTGACCCCAACCAACACTTTTAATATTAATTTAATATTTAAAAGTCCAAGTCCAAGTTGAGGGCTGAATGGGTTGGAGGAAATTTAATTTAGGGATAAGGGTAGTAATGGGAAGAGTCGGCAAATTTGGTATAAGATGGTGAAAGGGGGAAGGAGAAGGGGATCCTTTTTCTACCTTAGTTATTTTGGGAGGAAGTTTTGGGAGAGCAGAGACAGAAATTTTAGAGCAGAGCTGAAAGGAGTTGAAAGGGGGTTTTTGCTGGAGGTTTTTCTAAAGGGATATAACGGGTTGGCTTGTACTCGGTTTGGGCTCGGGGGTCCAAAGGGGTACCTTTGGAGCTGGGTGGTCGGCGAGACCTCGCCAGTTGGTAGGGTGGCAAAACTGGTTCGGTTGGTTGAGTTTCAGAACTGTGGGAAGGCTTTTGACTGCAGGGAAAAAGGCAAGGAGAAACGGCAAACAGGGACAGCAACAAAGGGAATCTGCAAGCTACCTACAGGTATTTCTCCTAAAGGTATACTAAGCAAATTCTAACCCTGTTATCATTTTATCAAGTTATTAATAGATGGTAAATTTGTGATTTAATATACATGTATTAGTTGTTATACCTGCACAAACATAAATGGTTAGAAGTAGGTGAAACAGTAAATACATAAATTTCAAATCCTGCAAATGTAAGTTTTTTTTTACAGACCTGAAATTGAACACAAACCCTCAACAGAAACAGAAACAGAAATAGAAAACAGGAAATTTAGACAAAATGTATGACTGTATATAAAAGTTAAAGGAGACCCGGTTGGGGGTCTTACATCGCAGAACCCAATTTTCATTATGCTATGTTTAATGAAATGTGCTGAAATTCAATGAGCAATTTGTGCAGGTTTTGAGAAAACACAGAAAGGGAGATGCACGCATAATTCTATGGAGAAGGGCCTTCAATGACCACTTATTTCTTACAGAGAGAGCATTTCTAGATGATGATGAGTCAAGAACCATCAAACACACTATGGTGCAAGACTTTCTTCAATTTGTGACCTACTTTGTTGTGGTCATCTGTTGGACATTAATAAATTATCTTGTCTATCTATATTTACTAGAATTGTTGAAGAATCACTCTATCTTAAGGAATTATCATTCATAGGAAGATTATTGCAGGAAGATTTTTTACTAGTTAGTTTCTTTTGCATTATTGTTAGAGGCAAATTATTTACTATCAATTCATATGCTTGCATGGTTATTAATGTAGAGAGGAATCTAGTTGAAAGTGAAGTATGAGAGGCACATCTAGCCAGATCCTTGTATTACATAGGCATTGGTGAGAAGGTATATTATGACTGTGTGATACTTGTACATTTTCTAGGAATTTATAATTTCAAAATATGTTTTATGAGTATTCTTGTCCTAATGGAATGCATGTCAACCTTACTCATTTTATCTCTATATGAAAAGGATTTGGAGCAAATAAAATTTGCCGAGGGAAAGATAGTTGTTGTAGGTTAGTAGATGGACTTATTTTTCCACACCCTTGAGCCTGGGTTCTCTTCCATGGGCTTTGATTTAATTTCAAAAGGAATTGATAAAACTAAGAAGTATGTCATCTTGAAGGTGTATGAAATCCTTTATTGTATGTCTACATGAAACTTCAAGAAAGTAGCTCAAATATTTCTGGATTCTATTTCAACATTCAAAACCTCTTACCTTTTCCCATATGATATGTTCATATTCTACATTATGTTGTCAAGTATCATCTCACTTGATAGAGTCTCCCTAAGGAAAAAGGCATTGAATTTTTTTAGACATCTTCGTGGTGTTGCTATTTTTTAATGTATTGAAAAACAAATTTACTAATTTACCGAGGTACCATATTGTAGGTGGTGCATGCACTCAATATTTTTACAGTTCCTTGAGCAAATTTTTGCTCCGAATCTACCTAACTTGGATGAGGATGTTGTAGATTTACTTGAAAAATGCTTGTATTCGAGCCAAGCAAGTGTATCATAGGTATTATATGGGACAACTTCTATAATTGGTTAGTTTTTATTATTTTTTGGGTTTTCGATGATGGTTTTAAGTCTTGGAGAAGGGAAATACTTAGATATTGAATCTATGCTATATGCTTTTTAAGTTTTTATTGTCTTGTCAACTGATGCATTTTTATTATATTGTGCTTCCTATCAATTGAAGAGGCCTAGAGTCACCATTATTTGACAAGTATTCATGGCATCAATGAAGAACCTAGATGCCTTAATCCTTTCAACTTTGATTTTGAGTAGGGATCGTTTACTTAGAAACCTATAAAACAACTTATATGGAGGAAATCTATTAGCCTCAATGCAAACATGAAGTAATAGCCAAAGCAAACGAACTTTATATTTATCTATTTGTAATCCTTCTTTGTGGTTATGTTAATATGTTTCTACAATGCAATCCATCTCTTGGTTTGTTGTTGTTCCCATAAAGTTTGCAGTTGTTGGCATTCGGTTGGATCTTATTCTTTAAAGGATTGGTAAAAGTAAATAATAGATGGATATGTTTACTTGCATGTCTAGATAGATTGGGGTAGTTGTGTATTCCAAATCTAGGCCAGTTATTGGCCTCTATGTGATTATTATTATTAGACATCAAAATGTAATAAAAAAACTTAATAATATAAAGTAAATGTTTTTGTAAGAAGTTGTGTGGCAAGCATGCTCTCACATATATTTGGGCTTACAAGTGTGGCAAAATATGGTGTCATTTTTGGCATGACTAACAATGTCTGGTTGTTTTACACCTCACTTTTGAATACATAATAATAACTGGAAATTTGGTATATAATCTCAGTATATAATTTGGAAGTTGGTTATTTGGCTTAAAACCCCACATTTTTTCAACATAGACATCAATTTATTATTGTTTAGTGTTGTTTTGTATATATTTATAATATTATTATTGTTTGTATTTCTACAAGGCAATGACCAAGCTACATGCAACTCTTGTTCTTTCTAGTTTCTACTCCCTTCTTTGAGCTTCCACGTGGATTTTTCTTAATTTTATCACCCTTCTTTAGCTTAATGACGAGGGTTTGAGGGTTTAGATGCATATGAATTGGTCAAAGGGTTTGAGACTTCAGAGTACTCTATTGATGTTATTTTATGTGATTGCAATAACAAATCGTAGGTTGATCTTTTGGTTACTTAGGAGAATGGAAAAACATGGATTTTAGCCAAACCTAGTTTGATGTAATTGTATCATAATTGAATTGATTGAATAAATCCTATGTGAATAGGCAAGAAATCAAATAAAAATTATCGTAATTCAACAAGTATTAGATAATGGCTCTTTCTCTAGGATATTATAGTTTACTGAATATGTTGTTTTATTATTATATGTGGTTTATGCATTATTGAAAAATTCGCCAAGTCTTCATAATGTTTTATAATTTAATAAAAGATTCACTAAGACTTTACAAGGTTTTATAATTTAGTGAAAGATTCGCGCAGTTTTTACAAGATTTTATAATTCAATAAAAGATTCGTCGAGATTTTACAAGATTATATAATTTGGTGTGACATTCGCCAAAAAAGTATATATACGTATTATTTAATTGATAAAATAGCCTTCATATTTTCCTATGTATCATGGAGATTAGCCCAATTATTATACATAGAAATTTAGGGGGGGGGGTTTAAAATTTTCCCTACTCAGTAGCTCCCCAGTTCATGCAATTGACTTCGTTCTTCGAAACCACGATCAGATTCTTCTCATTCTGCAGGACAATCTTCACATGGCAATAATTCAACTGAAACAACAAGCCGATCAGCACCGTTTTGAGTGCACTTTTCACGTAGCTGATATGGTTCTTCTTTGTCTACAGCCTTCCAAGCAACCCTCCTTGAAACTCAAAAGGTGCCAGTGGCCAGGAATGCAACCCGAGGATGCTACAAGGGAACCACTCCTTCAGATTCTACATCAATTTCCACATCTAAAGCTTTGAGAACAAATCTTTTTCTAAGGGAGAGGGGATGTTAGGAACCCATGTCAACCCTTCTATTTACTTTGTTAGTATATTGTTGTTGGACGCATATGCTTTGTAGGTCGTCGCGTAGTATTTATTGATCCATAGTTTGTATTATTGTTGTTGGACACATATGCTTTATAAGTTGTCCCGTAGTAATTGTTGATCCATAGTTTATATTGGCCCATGGTTTGTATTGACACATGGTATTGACCCATGGTATTGGCGCCTAGACTTAGTATATAAGTTTGTGTTAAGACCAATGTAGGTACTGTGAAGTTATTTGTATTGAGCTTGCTCAAAGGAGGTTGCCCCCTCGAAGTGGCCTGCGATCAATAAAAGTGATTCTGAGTTCTGTTATTTCTGCTATCTCATGTATTCTCATAAATTAATTATTGCAGGTTCTTCACACCTTTACACATTCATTATGTATCATAGAGTACCAATATGCCACTCTATATTTTTCATATATATGAAATGAACACTAAATCATAAAACCAAAACATAATTCATTTATATTAATATATCTTATCATCATGTTACCAAAGCAAACCCATGTTATCATCATCCGCAAAATAATCAAAGAGTCTAACTTGAATTAAACAATATAACTTAAATTTACAAGTGTGAAAAGAAGTTAATATTCCATCTACAATTATTAAAATTAAATAATCCATATCTAACCATACCCACATCAACAAATCAATAATCACAACCAATTTTTCAGTTTTCCATCTCGATAAATAATATAATATAACACAAGGATAACATCTAACTAAACGCATACCATCGTGTTTTTCTTGCTTAGGGTTATCAATGAAGGTTAACAATATGATATGGTTAGTAGTAAAATTGATAAGAGGATGGGATATCATTTATAATTTAATTGATTATAAAGTATAGGGATAAATAACATGTTAAATATCAACAATATCAATAAAAAGAATAACCATTTATTTATCTTTTGAAGGACCAAGGGGTAACATCATACTCAACATCATGTAAAACAACAATAAATAGTTGATATTCAAAGGAAGGAATGAAAATCGTGAAAACATGTTTTTTAAAAAGGATTGTGATGTTTGATAAGATAATTTTGCCAACTATCAATATTTTAACGAGAAGGGAACCATATATCAAATTTACAACAATTAGGGGAGGAGGTGGATTAACTTCCCAACCGATGTTAAGATTAGTTACTAGTAATGTTTGTACATGATTTGTCAACTCAATATTATTTGGATGCTAGGAGGATTGCATCTTCCTTGATTAAGGATTTCCCATCCAGTGGTACTAGTAAAAGGGGGATTGGGATCAGGCATTACCACCTTCTTGCTCATTCAGAGCCTTTATCATTCATCACAACCTCCTCTAGATCTCTGATCAATGTCACCACGAGCCCTTAAAAAAACATCTAGAGAGCCTTCTGATCCATTCTTGTGCCAAACAGCCATCTAGTACATAAAAATGAGTTTCTATCAAAATAGAGATAATCATCTTACTTTTTTTTTCCATTTCATCGAAATTAGCCATATTGTTGACTCATAAAAAAAACTAATCTAAAACATCAAAATTTTGGAATGACTAATATTACCATAACCCATCAACAACTTACCATCATAACTACAAATGTCAAACACCTAAATAACATCTTCAAGAAACCATTATCATCAAAATTTATCACAAATGTGGAAAATATATAACATATACCAAACTTCATTTTGCTATCCTTATTTTCCGGTGCATGCTTACGTACTAATCATTAAAACGTGATTAACAAAACAAAGAATATCTTCATACCAAAAAAATAAGAGCCACTATAGTGGTGATGTCCGTGTTATTATGTCCATGACATATTGTAACCATTTTGGCTATATTAAATGGTTGGTGCAGCAGATTTGTGCAGGTTACATAGTTTAACTTTGCAAAAGCATTTGATTTTTGCCTCGGTTTCTGAAGCGTGGATTTCAATTGCCATGTGTCCGGTACGTCAGCTTGCCTCGCTTTTTGAAGCGTAGATTTCAATTGCCATGTGTCCGGTACATCATCCTGTCAATGTACGCTAAGCTAGGACGGGACCCTTCTCCGGTACACTCCGGCACCGTCTCCATCCCCTCGGTTGGATCGCTCCTCCGTCGACGTGAAGCCTGCAAGTTAATGCAACCCGTGGGTTGGTGAAAGCAGCAACCTGCGAGAGATTCAACATACTGATTTCAAGTTATGAATTTTAATATTATACCCTGCAACTTCAGTTATGAATTTTAATATTATACCCTGCAACTTCTATACTGCATATGCCCATATCTAAGTACAAGCATCAATCAAGACTGCCCAATGTTGATTAAATCCTTGTCCTGGCTACAAAAAAACCCAGTTTTGTATCCTTGGCCAGATCCCACTGCTGCAAACAAATATCTTTTCATGTTTGAAATTTAAATGAAGCTGAAAAGTAATTATCCAGTGATCTAAATCATGTATCTACATATTATAGGTCAGTAATTTATGTTGCCATGAAAGGATCTGGTTTTTTCATCATAAACTATGGTTTCTATTAGTCCAGGGATTCTCCCCTGAATCCTTTCCATCCATTGTGCAGACCCAATCTTTGAAAATTAACATACAATAAATTTCAATGCTCTTTATTAATCCGTTGCAGAGATATTATTGCTTGTTACAAAAAGCAGAAGCGAAACGTTGAAAAAACAGAGACAGATATTATTATATGTATTTGTATACCTTTCGTCGATGCAATGTGAGAAGAGACGTTATTCCTCTAGCATCCATGAGAACCAGACGTTATTCCTCTAGCATCCATGAGAACCACTTGGTGCTTGGAATTGGAACGAATATAGTTGTCCACTCTAAACACTAATGATATGACGGAAAGAATGTAGAAATAGTAATGACATATATTAAGGTCTTAGTCTGGTAGAGAGGAGGGGAAGCGTTGTGCAAAAGCTTCATTGTATATAGTATGCAAATGTGCAGAGATGAAAACAATCGATCATTAGGCACATATCAAGTGTAGCCTATATATATATTTTCAAAGATGTGCATGCAACATTACAGTTAAGGACAAAGAGATTTGTAAATCAACTAGGCTATCATTTAATGGCAAACCATATATTCCACATGATGTTATACAAGAATTTGGTTTGGTACCCTCTTTCTATTGGCATTTGCAATTCTCATTTCTATGTCTATGCATGCCCATACATCTATGCTAGAAGCTAATATCATGGACATTACTGCTTGCAGCTCTTGTTGTTATAGTTTCACCATGATAGAAAAGTTGGAGTTAGCACCTTTTTTTGCAACCTAAAAGTTATAAAAATTATCACTTATGTCTATATTCCCAATAAAGAGAAATCCAAATCCAAAATAATAACTTGGATAACACATAATATAACTATTCACATGAATAAAAAAACTAGTAAATTAACCTCTTTATTGACTTTAACTTACAAACAACTATATGCATTGCATAGCCAAAGTTATATGCATCGCATAATCATTTATTTACTTAAAAAAACAATTTATTTACTAAACAAATCAAACCCAATTATAATATTTGCATGTTTTAATGTTGGTATTCACTACACCCAGCATAAGCATATCAGGCACATGAGTTACAAAGGATAAATAAACTTCTATATGCACCTTATGAGTACATGGAAATGATATTAAAGAATACTTTTTTGTAAAGCCATTCTTTTATTGATGAACTGTCATTTCAAATCACAATGAAACCCATTTAACACTCATCAACTCCTTCAACCACTTCTCTATTCACCTTATTACCCCCAACACTTATGTAGGATCATAATGCTTTTTCATTGTTGTTCTTGCTCGTACATAAGATAGTCCTTAGGACCTTGCCTTTCCACCTTTGCTAGAAGTCATTTATTTGTGGCAAATAGGAGGAGTTGGTTATGGTATAAAAGATTATTAAAAGAAGAGTTATCAAGAGAAGTTAGGACTACATATGAAACCAACCAATATCTAAAGTCTCTAAACTTAAATTATTTCATAAATTTCCTTATTTTGTAAATTTCCTTCCCTGGAGATAATATTGTAGTGAATTGCAATGCTAAATTTGGTGGATCAAGAAACTAAGGACATGCCAAATAAAATACTAATCACAACAAGTTGTTAAGTAGATAATTCAAGAAGTGGAAACTCCATCAATGACATAATCAACGAGTAATATATTACCTATAATTATTTCAAGTTATGAATATTTAATAGAAACCACAAAATTTGATATTATATTTAAAATTAAACTACTGGAAAATAATGTTCATTTGGATTTGCATTTGATGGATCAATAGTTGATATAGCAAGAGAAATTGAACTTGATTCTTTTGCTGCTAGCACTAACTAGGATAGGTTAGGATGCTTGGAATGTAGGATAGGTTAGGATGCTTGGAATGTAGCCTCTCTTCCTATTTTCATTAGCGCTACCTTTTTCTATGATTTATGGGGAAAATATTTATGGAGAAGGAACTGTGACTAGGTCGACCATAGATGATACACCAATGATTAGAAAATGAAACATTGAAAGTAATCTAGGTATATTCATTAGGAAATTGGATTTAAGGCCAATACCAATGTGTGGTTCAAGCCTTCTTGAGAACGCTAGTGTGGGCAATAGAATGAATTCATTGAATATGAGAAAGTATGAAATGGAGGGTTTAGTCTAAAGATCCATGCAACTTGGTTCAGATTGAGATACATAAGCATAAGAAGATGGAAGGGTGATGAAGAAGATGGTATAGACATGTCGATTATAGGAAGGTGGTATAGAAACACTACTATTGCTAAATTTGTTTGTTAAATATGAAATTATTTTATTACATCAACCAATAAATATGTGCAATAATATGTAAAAGAATTAAATGTGTATTAATATTGTGCAATACAATATCCCAACATGTAACACATGAAGTATTCACCTTGTACAACTAAAATGTATTACCAGCATAGATCCATCTTAAACCCGTATCTATCAAGCACCGAGAGGGATCCAATTTCTTGAGGTGTATTTCTTTTTTTAAATTTAAACTCAAGAAATTTGATCTCTCTTGATTTATAGATCCAGGTTTAAGTTTTAAGTTTTTATTTTATAAACCAACATCTATTTTTTAATTACTTTTTATAATATTTTAGTCGACATGAATTTTTTTAATTAAAAAAATTACTTTTTACGTTAAATTACTTTTTACGTTTTATTAAATGTAACACTACATGTAACGATACATACACGTTAGAACATCTCCCCCATACTGGGTTGTAGAGCACCTCGTTTCACTCGATGCAATTAATGGATTCTTTTGTTAAAACTCAAAACATATAATTTTTTTCAAGATTTCAAAGTTATTAGCCAATAATATCTAAGATAAATCCATGGTTTCAATACATTTATATTTATATAAGCTATAATACATAAAAACTTTGGATAAGTGCACATATTATTTCATATCAATCGAAATAATAAGTAATCAATAATGAATCGAATGTGATAATACCAAGCAATTAACAAAGACTAATAACACTTGAAACAAAATCCAAGAGAACTGAAAAATGACTTCAAAATTAAAGAAATACATGACTTAGGAAGAGCATAGGGACTTTCAACACCATGAAAGATTAATAAATGATCTCTTTTGTTGAATAAGTTCACTCATCCATATGTTTGGAATAGGCTTATAAATGATGTCACTAAACTCGTTTTGTAAACTCATAACTTTATTCTAGTTATGACATTGAGATACATAATATTTTTAGTGGAAATGGATGTATATTTATCTCAAAATTGATTATGCATAGAAATGATTGTTATTTGTAGAACAAATACCTTGGAATTATGGGGTAGCGAGATCTTTTTTTTTAAAGATACAATGTTGTTAATGCAAAATATGAAGGATATAAATATTGGAATTTGCACAGTGATTTGAATATGTAAATAGAATTCCAAAATTATTAATATAGGGAATCGATGGTAATGAAAAAAATAATGGAAAAACTTATCATGGTCTGCATAAATTAATAGATATCAAGCTTTTTATCTCTCCCCATTTTTGAGGAAATAGTTGATAAGTGGGCTATATCAACTTATAATAGATTTATAAAATAAGTCATTAGTTACAATTATCTACCATGTGGTTGTAGAAAACAATTGAATAGGCTTTAACCTAAAGGGTGAATTGAATAAAAACTAGTTTTGCATAGTTGATGACGTAGTCAAGTCAATATGAAAGCATGCAATATTTTGAAACTTCAACATAGGAAAAATCAAGGAAATGCTAATAAAAATAATTACAATATTCAAAGAACAACACTTTCACAACCTTTCCAAAGGATTAGAGTCAAATATCTTGTATCTACTCCTCTTTTATTGAAAAAATACCTAAGATAGAAGGAAAATGACCTAAATCCAATTAGATAAAATAGTCAAAAGACACATTTATGGACTTGATCATTGTGGAAGTCACGGGGGGTTCACTCAGTGAACTTGTTACATAGCACGATCATTCACATGATATTAAAGAATATCCCTAATTTTACTAAATATTGGAAAATTCTTCCTAAAATTTTATTGTTGAACCCCCCTCCCAATATGCTTTTCCAATTAAGAAAACCCCTAGTTTCACCAGATATTATATGTATACATTTTTATCAACCCATTTTTAATACCTCCATTATATCATATTATCAAGTTGTAACAATCAAGATCCCTAACACATCTTATTATAAGGAAACATGTTGCTAACTAAAATAATAGTATAATGCTAATAATGATCCCACCAGGATTGCAGGGGTGACTAATCAATTTGTAGCGTTGGATAGTAGAAGACCCAATGAAATAGTACTGGGAAGGGAAAATGCGTAAAAGAAAACCTAGTCAAAAGATCAACATAACAAAGAATGTAAAAGGCTACTAGTCCAATAGTTAGTGCAATGCTTAGAAAATATGAGATTTGCAGATGTTTCACACCATAGTCTGCCAATCTACCAATTTATATCATGTAAATATAAGTATAGCCATAGAGAGCTCATGTTTTCTATAAGCTTAATAATTAAAATCCATAAAAATTCAAAATTGAAATCCTTTCGTGGATGGACTCCCCTACCTTCCTATCAAAACAAATATCATTGATGTTTGAACCCAAATGAACATAGAAAAATTCCTCTTACTTTCCAATAGCACCATATGATCATGTGCATAGCTTGGATTTGGGTCATTCACAAGATGCAATGAATTTCCTCCACTTCGTCTACATTTATTCTTGCAATCAAGGGAATTAACAACATTTAGTTATCTTTTCTTGGGTTATATCTAGTATTTTTTTTTTACAAGAGAGGGAAAAATCGTCATTGTTAGGTTTCAAGCATGCAATAGTTATCAAGATACACAAATGATGAAACTTATATGATACCATTTCATGGTAAAGATAACACATAGGGTATGTAAATAAGGATTTAAATTTTCACCTATGTTCATGTCAATTCCAATACAATATTAATACAGATGACTTGCATATAAGAATTGAAATTACAATTATTAATGTGCCAAATATAATTCAATCTAACAATTATTCCTAACTAGCAATGTGAAAACGTTAAAGAAGAATACAAAAAGTTGAAAGAAATAATTAGTCAAGAAAGATTGATCTAACTTTTCCTGGTTCTAGTGAGCCAAGAAAGATTGATCTCACTTTTCTTGGTTGTCATGGAGCAAGGTTTGATTGAATCTCAATACCCACCTAAAACCCAACCTAAAATATGAAGAGTTAGATCTTTTACTCGAATGCCTACAAAAAATACAGTACAATTGTGAAACTCTATAACTCTCAATTAGCTACATGTATATCTTAACTCACACATGAAGAAAAATATAACATCAATTCAAACCAAGCCTAAATAAGCTATTAAATGTGTATTGCTCAAGGCCAGTTATCGAAAGAGACTTCCATCGATATTATCATTGGTGCACTATTATCCGATTTATGCAAAACTTAGGATCATAAAAAATATCAAATAAAAATGGAGGGTCCTTAAGTTTTAGGTGGGTATGAATTGAGCCCATGATTTGGAGGTATGAATCCATCCCATGATTTGGAGGTTATTTCTCTTCCCACCCAAATAAAATAACCCCCAATATTTATATTTCTATGTCAAATTAAAAACACCCCTTGACTCCTTAATACGGGGCAATATATTTTTAAGGTTTTTAAGAGTATTCAAACCCCCAATATGAATGGACGTGATATGATATTGCCTTGTTAGTGAGCCCCCCGTGGTGGAAGTGACCAACTGTTTTTGTGTCAAGAAATGTATCATGATATTATAACTTTGAATCACTAGAAATGAACCGAGCGTTAACCATAAATACTATTGTGAAATCCATTAATTAAGGTGTGTAAGGCCACCATTAGAACAATCATCATGATGCACCACTATTAGAGGCATTAGAGGTTTTGTTTGGTAGAAAGTACCTCTTCAATTGTTTGCTTAGAGACCACTAACCACTATTTGTAAGGAATGATTATAAGATAAAATAAGTGACGAGACCAAATGAGTGGTCATATTCATTCTTCTTCATAGGATACATGTAAGTGCACCACTGGTACCTTGAATGATCATGCAATTTCTAATGATAAAGAGGCACACCATTATTTTTTCAGAAATGGGATATGATATCTTACTATAGTTTTGACAAATGAATTTATTAAATGAATGGACCCTTTTAACAAGAATGGAATTCCCTATTAAAAACATGATTGTCAAGTCCCCATTGGCCTCTACGACCTATCGTGACCATGGGGGACCATTTTCTTTCTTCCTACTTTTGATACCAAGACATTAG
This sequence comes from Larix kaempferi, assembly GCA_027924585.1. Classification (NCBI taxonomy): domain Eukaryota; kingdom Viridiplantae; phylum Streptophyta; class Pinopsida; order Pinales; family Pinaceae; genus Larix; species Larix kaempferi. The sequence continues at coordinate 1,493,012 of BSBM01000242.1, read as the reverse complement.
TGTCTAATACTGAGTTATTTTGCTACGCAATAGTATGTGCCACATACTCTTAACTCATTGTGTAGCACACTGCGCACATAATAATTTAATCTACGTGCACTTATGTGCTTATCAATTTCTTTACTGTGCAACTTGTTATAGCATGATTTTACACACCCTATGCAACATGTCTTGATGGCTTACCTTGTCCCTCTACAGACTCATCCTACCCCTCTTGCTCAATAAAAACCTTAAAAATCACATTTTTGTTGATGTGCGTGGGTCACCGACACTACAACATGCATATACACAGCCTTCTCCATTACATCCTGTGTACATCGGGTTTCATGCTCAAAATTAAAAATATTTTGGATTTTCCTTGCCAAATAATGACCATTTTGATCCTTGGCCTTCCATATGATGGAAAACGCTCCGATTCGACCCTCCACCTCCTTTGAGGGATATATATTGAGCCATTGTGAAGCATTTGAGGAGGAGAAAATAGAGAGCAAGTAAACTCTGGAGGAACTTTGCCCCATTTCCATTGCCTTGAGTCTACATCCTTTGTCCTTGTTAGATTGAACTCTTTTATGTTCATCTTCCAAGATCTTCCCCATCTTGTGAAGGAGGAACCCAATTACTCCTTGAACTTGTGAGCTTTCCATTGCATGGAGGATTGAATTGGTGGATTCATGGGTGGAGGAACTTAGTTTCTCGGTTCCAATGAGTTGCTGGCAAAAGGTTGTCACTATGTACTTTTTTTCATTATATTAATAGAAATACTCTTTTCTCGTCCAATTCATGTTGCAAATGTTTATATTGTTTTCATCGGGTATATTTGTTTAATATGATCATGGACTATGATATATTTCATGCTAACAATTTATATACATTTGATATGCTTGTATATCTAGGTTGTTGAGGACAAGTTCAGGTAAAGAGCATTGGAGCAAGAGCTCAACGGTGGTATTCTTCGAACATCTGGTTGAGGTAAGGGTTGTCTCTTTTTATTGTTATCATTTCATGTTTATATAGCATATTTGAGAATTGAGTTGATTTCTAGTGTCACTCTATCTGTTGTGGTTCTACCCTAAGCCATAGGAATATTTTCTCCGTAATAGAATCGACGAATCCACTAGGGACTCTCCTTTTTGGGGTATTTTTGGGCGATTTTTCTTTCTTATTGCTCTCTATTTTTCTGAGTTTCTGTGTTGCTGGTATCTTGACAATCAATACCTTTCCCTTTTCTTGAGTGATTTGTCTTCATTCTCAATTTTTTTGGCCATTCCCCCCCCACACGGGTTGGACATGCCCTGCCCACATACCCACGTGGGATTATTGTGTTTGACCTATGTACATGCGTTGTTGTTTGCTTGACAGTCGCGTACATCTCAATTTTACACATATTTCTTGATTTGGATGTTTGTTGGGTGAATTATAAGTGTTGCTGAGTCTTATTAGGCCTTTGTGTTGTCTATTGGTTTCCTTTATAGTGACCGAAAGCTCCCTTTTTATTAGTTTTTTAAAAAAGTAGTTTTTTTGTCATTTTTTTCATTAGTAGTCCTTTTTTGTTGTTTGAGTCATGACTTCTGAGTGTCTTGCTTGGTTGGTCTTTTTATACTAGCTACAAAATATGAGAGGTTTATGGTTCAACCTTGCATTTTCATTCCAATATATTGAAAATACAAAAATATTTGTATTTTTCATTTTTAATTGAGCACTTGCATTTTTGCTTGGAGTTGCATTAGTCTAGGAATCACGTGGGAAGATTGTATTGTATTTGAAATTGAAAAATACCATACTTGTGCATTTTCATTTAATGGAATACAAATTTCATTTGAAAAACAAGACTAGTACTTAGCAATGTTTTTATGTATGCTTCTTTCTTTTTGTTGAGTCACAAACATCACTAGTTGCATGACCATATCCTTTTGAGTAAGCAACAACCAATTAAAATTAATGCTTAACTTTAAAATTGATTAGAAATTTTTTTATTTTTTAAGGTGCACAAACAAGCATAGGTTTTAGAGTCTTGGAATATGATTTTGTGAGTAAACTTATCCAAGACTATGAAACTCAACATTAGGTGTATGTCCAAGGAGTGGTGAAATCCATGGTATAATTGGTGTTATCGGGAAGATCCTCTTACACACGAGTCAAGCACGAGTTCATGTGAAATTTGGTTGCAGAGATAGCCCTCCAATACCTTCCTAGCATCAGAGATATATTCGGGGTCTATTTGTATCTGGGGGTTCTGAAAGCACCTAAGCAATTCTTGAGATTCGTGATTAGATACCCTATCCATATGATGGACTTGGCCTACGACTATTCGCTGGAGCATTCGTTATACGTGGTGACATTAGTTGCTTATCCTAGGTACCACACAGGGTACTTCCAGGGGTTATTCTGTGAGTGTCCTGAGTCAGATAAGGGTCAGACAACACATAGCATTGTGCTTTGAAGTCAAAGGGACCTTATAACTGATTATGTTACCTTCGACTGTAGTAGCAGAGTATCAAGCCCCTCCTGGGAGAGGCACACCTTCTATAGTGTTGGGAGGCCCCTTAGCCATCTCCTCTATTTATGTGCATTTGGATTAGCTTTTCTAGGAGTGTGCTTGTTTCTGGTTAGTTGGCCTTAGGGATTGATATCATTTTCATGATTCTTTTGAAGTCATCATGGATCGAGTTCTGGATATCTTTCGTTCTCATTGGTAAGAAGGTTTACCATCCGGTGATCCTTTGCAGCCCCACCATAAGAGGCGTAGAGATACTATAGGTGGTCCTTATATATCCCATTGATAGCTTCAAAGAATTCTTACTATGAGCTCTGCGTCGGATATGTCAGGGATCTTTTCATGTCCCCATTTTTGGTAGCACCATGGTTAGAACATTAACCACTCCATCCCATGGGATTCTAGTATTAAATTAGCAATAAGGGAATAATTTGGGCCCAAGTTACCATCGTAATTAATTAATTTAGCTAGATAATAAATTATGATTAAAGTATTTTGTATTAAATTAATTTAGAAGGGATGTAATATATATATATATATATATTTCCAAAGAAAAAAAGCTTATATTTTATTATCCAAAATGAAGAACCAAAATACAGAAGTATGCAAGCTTGCAGTTTTCATGACAGTGTTGTTGGGAGCACACTGTGCAGAGGTCCAATAACCTTCACTTCAAAAGAGTGAGTAACAAGACGAGTTTTGATCCATAGATGAATCAAAATTCTTCAATAGTCCATTAATTACAAAAAATTAAAACGTAGAGTCACGTGAGAGAGACCAAATTTGTTCTGAAGCTTGTGGAGAGCATTCCTTGGCTGATTAACAAAAAACCAAAAAAGAAATTTTGATTGTTCAGACATCAATTTTGAAGTTTTTGATATTCTATAAAAGGTCTATGGTATAGTTCATAGACATTTGCATCCCTGGTTTCCACAAATTTCCAAGTCCCAAACTCCATAGTGAGCCCTTGTTTTGACAAGCAGTCGGCAGCAGTGTTTCTTTCCCTGTACACATGCCGACAGGTGATGGAGTCAAAACTAGCTGTAAGCCTGCAAACTTTGTCAAACAAAGTGATAAGGGAGATATTTCTGTAGCTTTGGACTTTGTTCACCCAATTTATAACAACTAGAGAGTCACCAAAAATTTGAATCTTTCTGCAATTTTTCTCCAAAGCAAAACAAAACAGAAGTTTTAATGCCAAAATCTCAACAAATTTGTTTATGCCTTCCGCTAAACCCATTTGAATCTGAAAATGATGATTTTGAGTGAGAAAGAGGGTAGCTCCACTTCCACAGGAGTGGTTTTGTGAGGCACCATCAAAAAAATCCCAAGGGAAGGAAGAGTCGATATGTTCTTTGGTGATAACTAAGATAGCTGGAGAATCTTTGGATTGCGGATAAAAGGATAAAATATCAAGACCGTGTTTTGCAATTGCTTCAGGAGAGGAGGCTTTTTCCTGAAAGATGGTAGTATTTCGGGCAACCCATATTCCCCAGATATGGATGAGAGGGAGAGATTTTATGTGATTGAAGTGATTTGTAGAGGACCAAGATTTCCATGCGGCTTCAAGGGAGCAGCCATGCCAAATTAGTCTGAGATTTATAATGGATTGAGAGTGATACCACACATGTGATGAGAAAGGGCAAGACAGGAAAAGATGATTGGGACTTTCCTCATTATTTTTGCACAAAGGGCACCATCCAGGGCCTTCTAGATGTCGATTCTTCATCCTATCCTAGGTTGGGATTCTGTTTTCCAAAGCACACCACATGAATATTTTCGCCCTCAGAGGACATTTTAACTTCCATATCCCAATTTTCCACCATTTGGGAGTCGTTTGAAAAGCTAATGTACAAAGGCGTTGATAACCCGTTTTGGGAGTGTAGCTACCATGCACAGTGAGTTCCCAAGTGAGCTCATCCTGTGAATCCGTGAGGCGGATGTGGGAGACATGAAGGGTAGTAATGTATATGTTCTAATCAGCATGCCAATTATCGGGGAGAGCTAGGTCTCTTATTCCTTTCCAACCCTGATGCCATAAGTTTGTGGATTCTAAGTCAACAATCTGGTTCAAGTGAAAAAATCCATTATGATTGAGAAGCTGAATGATTTGGTGAGGGAGAAGGTGATGAAGTTGGCTTCTAGGCCAGGGATCTGCACCAATTCACACTCTAGAACCATTCCCCACTTTCCAGGAGTGTCCACTTTGGATAAGAGGAAAAGCATTGCAGATGGCTTTCCAGATGATAGTCCCTGAGAAGGGATGTAATATTATTTTGAATATTTAAATGTTATTTAAATGTAATAACGAGTTGGAAAAGGAGATAAGGCGGGCCAAAGAAGTTTCCTTGTAAAATAAGGAAACTTGAAAAAAAAGCAGCACAAAGAAAGAATCGGTGAAAAGTATGAAAGTGGAAAAATAAGGAAAAGAAGAAAGCAAAGAAAAGTGGAAAGAGGAAGAAAAGAAGGAAAGTTCTCAAAAGAAAAAAATAAATAAGTTTCCTAATTTTTGCAACTCAAGAAGGATTAGAAACATCCAGAAAATATATAGGGTCCAAGTTTAGCAATTGAGGGTGCATCCATGAGGCTAAGTGGGTCCAAACCCAATCCAACTAGTCAAGGAAACATCCATGCCTCTTCCAATTCAAATTTCTAATAGGATAAGCTCAACAATGAGGAGAAAAGTATATAAAAGAAGGAGAAGAACCCCATTTCACATAATTTGGCTAATTTACTTTCGAACTTTTGTATTGAAGAGCTATGAGCTCCTCAATTGACTTGGGATATGTGCCCCTTGTCTCAGTAGGGAGATGTGCCCCTCTATTCATCAAAATTGAGGAATTCGACACTTAGTCTTATTCATATATTTTTATTGCAGGCACCTATATCCATTAAATTTGTTCATTAGATTCCAGTGGAGATATACAATAGTTATCAGAGAAGGAATCTTCCACTCTCCTTCATAGTGGTTTCTTGAGTGTGGGTGTTGCAAACTAGTTGAAGAAGGGTGCATTTAATGAGAAGATCAGATTCCTTTTGAAGAGGATGGCACTCAACCATCATTCTTGAGATCATTTCAGGTTCTCTTGTGTAATTTCAGTTCCAAACATCCTCCATAGAACGCCATCTTACTCCTTTAATGAGTTGTTGTAAGGGTTTAATTCAATTCTCTTGTTCTGCTTTGTAATTTATTAGAGAAGGGCACATTTAATGAATGATTGATGTTGTCTTTGCAGACATGTATAGACAATGTAATATTATGCAAATTATTGATATCAAGATGCTCTGATTCTGCACTGAAATTATTATTTTTAATGCATTTTCTCAGCCTATGCTCATTGTAATATCACAACTAGCTAGTCTTCACTTTTATGCAATGAATTATCTTCTGGTGGTCCAATTCCTATTATGTCAGTCATTTCAGTTCCTTGATACCTTAATGAATCCAATCCAATCCTTAAACTAAGATTTCATGACCCTTTGATTTGTTTGGGAAAATCCTGAATGTTAACTACTTGAGTAGTCCAACTAGCTAGTTTCCCTCACTGAGTTATTAACTTGAATTATGAGTATCAGAGTCTCTCTCTGTAAGTTCCTATAGCTGAATAATACCCTTATAAACCCATTCCAATCTTCATGTCATAGTTTTGGGAAGTTCATTTTGGATCATTTTCCAACCACATCATTTATTTGAGCTTCATAGCTTAATTTGCCACTTATCCTAAGTATTTTGACTCAATTATGTGCTTACATCATTAGTAGATCATTAGTTTCAGTGAACTGGTCCTCCTCCTTCATTCAGGGAGTCAGCTGGCCCATCAATATTAGTTAACTGGGTCTCCTCCATCATTCAGGGAGCCAACTGAGGTGATTTGCATGACTAAAGCTACCTACTCAGTGTAACTAACATCATTTATTATTATATTTAGCCAATTGGAGTCTGAAAGGCTCGCTCCTACTCATTTTGACTTGATATGGTGTTATTTTCACCTAATATTAAGTTAACTGAAGACAGAAAGGCTCCCTCCCCTAATTTTGGGCATTCAGTTGAGTTCTGGATTCAGTTAGACTCAATTAGACAGTTTCAGAGTCTGTTAGATTCAGTTACATGGTATTTAAGTGGTTAACGGATGTGCCGAGTGGTGTTAACTGCCAAGTAAGCCACTCTCATGCATTCAATTCAAATTACCTCCCTTGGATTCAAATTGCTTGGCTTATTGTAGCCATTGTTACACATTGTAATCATCTTTTGAGTTAATGATAATGCATGAACTGATGCAAACCTTTTGCATCAGTGTTTTGACATACAATTTTTTGCATGCATCTCTAGTAATTGTTGTATTTGTTTCATAGATCTATTGTGCTTGAATTTTACATGGTATCAGATCCATGGCAGGACAAGGAAACTCTTCTACATAGTTCTTCAGATGAAGATTGAGCAAGTTTGCTAAAAAATATTCCAACACTACACTGGAAGCTGAAAGTTTTGCACATAATTCTTGGATAATGTGCATTCGACTTATCAATCTTGCTTGATAGGCTATGCCAGGTGTGATGCAACTTGAAAAGTGCATGTTGTCGACCTAAAGATTATTTGTTTGTTTGTGACTATAGGTTTATCACAGCCTCCTATTGCATTCACAATAGCAGAGATGGACTCTTCTTCACAAAATCTCCTTACTCCTTTCAACTATCATCAGTGGAAGGATGATATAGATATAGTGACGTGCTCCAAAGGAATCTAAAAATTTACTATGGGACAGAACCAGAGCCTAATGCAGCGATAGAGAAGTCCAAGTTCTTCTATAAGCTTGATGAAGCTTATGGTTCTTATGTCCAATATTTCGAAGATCTTCTTTTCCATCTCAGCGGATTGAAGACTCGAAAAGAAGTATGGGAACAACTTGCCAAACTCTTCGACAATTAAGATGAGATGATGGCTTATCAGTTGGAGAATGAACCCATTTCCCTAAATCCTGAGAATTTCGAAACCATCAATGAGTTTTTCACCAAGTTCAAGCATTTGGTACTTCAGTTGAAGCAACGTAGTGTCGAGAATAAAGATGATCATTTGATTCTTTCAATCCTTTCAAAACTAGGAGTAGATTATTTAGTGTTTGTCTCTACTTTCCATTTTGGAAAACTCACCATTTTGAATTTGAATATGCCTACCTTGAATGCATTCATTGAGTCCTTAACAAAAGAGCATGACAAGCTTATTCAGATGGGGTCTATGAGATCCTCCAAATATCAATCCCTATTTTCTGGAGGACCCAATGATTTGAATGCTAAAGGAAAGAAAAAGAAACAGAAGACCATGTTTGATCATTCCAAGAAAAAGGAGAAGACCAAGCAATCAAATGAGCCCTTAGGTTCAAGAAAAGACAAGAAAAAGAGAAAGGAGAAGACAAAGTGCTCTTACTGTGGCAGGGGATTTCATCCTGAAATCTCATGCATGAAGAAAACTATTGATTAGATGGCCCTTCTCTTGGAGGAAAACAACATCACTCTTCCAGATGGTGCAAGGAAGAAGGACAGTAATGATCAATGCAGAAAGAGGTCATGCACTCATGTAAAGTGTTTCAAATTCTACAACTCTTATCATAGATTCAGGAGCTTCAAATCACATGGTTTCAAGCAAAGACTCCTTCTCGTCATTATAATCCAACAGCTGCATCTCCATCCACATGGGATATGATTCACAAATTTCATCAAAAGGAAAAAGGTACTATTCATTTAGAACATGGCAATTTTCAAAATGTTCTCTATGTTCCTTCTCTAGCTTCAAACCTGCTTTTTGTGTATCAGGACACACACTGGTTTTCCCAAGGAGGTTGTATTCATCCCTAATGATGTTAAAATTTATGAGATTAGCACTGGAAAACTCATTGCAATAGGCAAGGCAAATCATGTTGCCAAAACCCATGAGTTTTCTCACTTTTTGACGTATTCAAAGCCAAATGCCCTTCTGACTCATGGAAATGAGGTTATTCGGATATGGAATGAGAGTTTTGGACACCTAAATTATAAATATTTTCATCTGCTACAAAATCATTCCATGGTTGAAGCCCTTCCGAATATCAAATCCTCAAAAGGGATATGCAAGGATTGCATCATTGGAAAGCATCCTGAGCACAAGTTCGATTGAGGCAAAGCTAGCAGAGCTTCTTGTATTTTGGGGCTTATTCACAGTGATATCAATGGTCCTTAAAAAATCCCTCCATGAAAGGCTCAAGGTATGTTCTGACATTCATTGATGACTTCTCCAGATTCACATGGGTCTACTTTCTCAAGAACAAATCGGAAGTGCTTGAAAGGTTCAAGAATTTAAAGAATTCTATTGAGACTGCTACTGGGAGCAAGATAAAATATATTAGATATTATAATGGTGGATAATATATCAAATCAGAGTTGATGAAAATTTTTGCGGAAAATGGAATCCAAATCCAGAACACGGACCCCTACACACCTTAGCAAAATGGTGTAGCGGAGAGGAAAAATCGAGCATTGAAAGAGATGGCTACTTGTATGCTTGAGCTGTCGAAAGGTTTGGATTCAAATATTTGGGATGAGGCCATGAATGTTTCTGCATACATTCATAACATATTTCCACACTCATCCATCAAAGGTACAACTCCTTTCAAAGCCTACACTAGTCACAAGCCCGATGTGTCACATCTTAGGGTTTTTGGCTCCACTGCATGGGCTAGAATTCTGATTGAGAAGATAAGTTATTTGGAAACAAAAAGTACTGAGTGCATCCTCATTGGATATGATGAATAATACAAAGGATACAAAATCATGGATATCAGATCCAAATTAATATTCATCGAGTGAAGTGTCCAATTTGAAGAACCGCTTCATGATCTACAACTAGTGGAGGAAGAAATTGCCAAAATTGCTTGGTTTATGTTTTGATATTTATGATATTAATGAACATGAAATATTAGTTTCAGATTCAAATCTAGATGACCCCCCTCAGTTTCCAAAGTGGGCTTAAAAGACTCACATATGTCGGTTCTAACATTGGAAATCCTGTCGATCCAAGAAGAACCCCGAGCAGACTTTCAAAGAGAAGGTATGGCTCTTTCATATGCTGATCCATTGCTGTCCGAAAAATGTTTTTTGATAATTGGGTTAGATCCTAAATCATACTACCATTCCCACCGATATATGAGATGGAAAACCTCCATGGATGAAGAATACAATTCTCTTCAGAAAAATGCAACATGGGAGCTAGTTTCTCTTCCACCTGGGAGGAAATTGGTTCAATGCAAATGGGTATACCGAACCAAGGTTGCAGCTGATGGTTCAACCTGAAAATACAAATCTAGGTTGGTGGAAAAAGGGTTTCTCACAAGTTCATGGTGTGGACTACACATAAACCTTTGCACTGGTTGCAAAAATGGATTCGATACGGCTAGTTTTGGCAATTTCCGCATCCAAGCACTGGGAGGTGCACCACATGGATGTGAAGAGCGCATTTCTTCATGGGATCTTCGGGAAGAGATTTACATGAATCATCCCGAAGGTTACATATCATCTGTGACACTTGTTTGCAAATTAAGGAAATCCTTGTATGGTTTAAAACAGGCCCCAACAACTTGGTATGCAAAGATGGATTCCTTTCTTTTGTCGCAAAACTTTGTGAGATGAAAATCATATGAGAATGTGGTATATATAGAATAATGAAGGTAATTTATTATCATTGTACTTTTTTTTTATGAACTATTGATTACAGGAAGCATTCTTGCTTCGATCGGCACTATAAAAACCACTTTACACCAAGCATTTGATATGAGTGATTTAGGCTTGCTGAGGTAGTTTCTTGGTCTTGAGATCACTCGGAATTTTGATGGGATTATGATTTCTCAGTCAAAATATGATTTGGACCTGCTAAATAAGTTCAATATGAAAGAATGTAAAGTGTCACCATTCCCATTCCTCTCAGGAATCAGTCTTGAGGATGGTGATTCTACACCGTTGGTGGATTCTACACTTTACCAACAATTGATTAGTAGTATTTTGTATCTGGCACACTCTAGGAATGATATTTATTATGCCATGAGTGCGGTTTCAAGGTACATGAAGCAGCCCCATGAGATTCACTGGAAGGTATCCAAAAGGATCTTGCATTATGTGCAGGGTATGAGACATTTTGGCATTCACTATGCTGTGGATTCCGATCTTGACTTGGTTGGATTCACTGATTCAGATTGGGCCTATTTTATGGTCAAGCAAAAATCAGGCCTCCATTTCCTTATATTTAGCAGAGGCAGAGTATCGAGGAGCAGTCAATGCTTGCATTCAGGCAGTTTGGTTGCAGGGTATTCTACTAGAGTTTGATATTGGTAGCACCACTTCTACTGTCATCTTTTGTGACAATCAAAGTGTTATCAATATCTCGACAGATCTAGTTGAGATACATAGCACCAAGCATATCAAGATCCACATGCACTACATCCAATAGCTTGTGCATGACAGAACCATTCTACTGCAATATTTCCCTACAGAATAGCAAATTGCATACATCTTCACCAACAAATTCACTGAGAAGAAATTATCTTACCTCCGTTCATTGTTGGGTTGAGTTCTACTATGGTGAGGACAAATTAGATCCTTCCGTGTTCAGTTTGAGGGGGGGGGGGGTTTCTTTCCCACTAGGTTTTTCCCTCTTTCCTCACTTATATTTTTTGAGCATTTTTAGGATTATTTTTGTACTGGCTAACCTATGGCCTTTGTTTCCAATGCCCTTTTATTATTTTTATTTACTCCTCCACATGATATTAACTTAAGGGGGGTGGCGTTAGAGAATTTCCCAACCACACATCATTTATTTGAGCTTCACAGCTTAATTTGCCACTTATCCTAAGTATTTTGACTCAATTATGTGCTTAGATCATCAACAGATCATTAGTTTCAGTGAACTAGGCCTCCTCCTTCATTCGGGGAGTCAACTGTGTCAGAACCCGATAATTCTGAAAAATTTAAAAATTTTTATTCGTAACAATAAATGTTAATTAGGTAGTATTTCTGATATTATTTTAATTTAATCAACTAACATAAACTGTTTAAAGACTTGGTTTTATTAAAACTTTGATTTTGGTGATTTGTAATTAATGATTGTTTGTTTTGAACCGCAAGGGAAGAGCTAGTCGTAGTTGACTGGCTTACTTAGCTTACAAGCTAATGCATACGTCGTCTTTTGTTTCTCAGGTGCGCCGGTGAAGCAAGGATCACTGTATATTAAACTTGGTGAGCATCAATACTCCTTATACTTCAAAACTTAATGATCGTCATGATATTTCTTAATCAGCTAGTATCGTCAAGTGTTACGAAGATTTACATTGTCTCAGTTATAATTATGTTTTTATGATTATTATGCTATGTTACTGTTGTAACTAAAATGAAACATTTGTGATATCAGAATTTCTGGCTGTAACAGTGTTTATGCATCATGTGACCTGTTGTCAACTTAACACCGGTGACTACTGTTTTGTTCATGCATTGATAATGCGAGTTGAGAAGGTGACGCCTCTAGCGTTGTTTCAATATGATCCTACGCGTCGAAGTCAAATGTCCACTTAGAGTTTAACTTATGTTACTTGACGGTGCCTTGATTTTAACTATCTTTACGATGTACACCTGTAGATGAAGCTCTATTTCAACATCTTAATAATCGAGGTTTATTTTTCATATTGTTACTGTTAACAATATAATTGATGGCAATTCTGATGATAGTATTTAATGGCAATATATTTATTGTCTTAAAGACTTGGTAATATTTCAAGTATTAATGATGAGGCATTTTCCTTTGAAGGTTGACTACCTTGGTTCTTATATGAACATAGAAATGTAATAAGCCTATGGCATTAATCTATGGCTTGGTATTAATTTATATATATAATGATTGTGCAATAATCATAATATTCTTTACATTGGCAAACTTTATGTTCTATATAGTGTTTATGGCTGTATTTATCATACTAGGCCATAGAGAAAACTCCAAGGTCGAAGTTGACCAACATCTTGTGTAGAGTCATATGCTAATGACATTGACTTATGCCCTGGTTTCAATATAATTGTGCATTAGCTTGATTTTTGGCATAGTCCTAATGTTTTCCCTTACTATGGATAATATTTATAATTAAGATATGTTAAAGTATTATCCACCCTATTAAGTTATGGAATAAACCATATGTGATGTTGACTAACTTTTATTTGTATCATTGTAGTGATTATACAATCCCCAGGCTTGGGATTCTCGACGATACAATTGTAAGGCATGCACTATATGCCAATGATTATATATCATTTGCTATCCTATATGTTTGACTTATATATGACATGATTTGGAATCGGTGTAAAATGATTTGAATTGCAAATTGAACTATATCATCTCGACCCATAATACGTTAACGTATTTGTTTGCTACGTGGTGGAACCTCCTCCATGCGATGGGCGATATATAAGCTTCTAACGAAACCCTACAGGTTATTGTAGCGGCCTTCGGGCTCGGGTCCTAAGGATGAAACCCTTCCCTGTCTGAGTTTTGTGTTGAAAGCACTGTAACAATGTGCAGAGTGTGATGGTTATGGCCTTGAGGTTCCATTCGGCAATAGGGTATGTCCTCGGCTCTGGGGATAGCGTCTGCTATGGTTTTATTGCTTCGTGGTCTCGTTGCTCTTTATAAGTTTAACTCCCAGCTATCTACAGTTCGTCACTGTGCTGGTGTGGGTATGAGATAGGGTTTCAGTTATGTCTTTTAGGTTATGAGAGGGTTGATGCCATTGGGCTTTGAGTTTGCTTCTCGACTGATTAAGCTCCAGTTTGAGGTTTCTGTCTGCAAGGTTTGTCTGTCGTGGCAGTCATTGGAAGAGTTTGAGGGTGTTCCTTGCTCTTTCAACCGACGAGGGTGATGGGGTTTCAGTGTCTGCTCCCACCGGTGGCTTCCAGAATATCCACGGCTACATTGCTCAGGTAATAAATAACCATTTTCGCAATTTCTGTTTTGCAAGCAGTGTAGATATACGATTATTTAAAACTCTCGGCATACACAGTGTATTAACATCTTTCAGTTTTGAATGTGCAGGTCACGCGGCTCTGAAGGTGTACAGGACTTGGTCACCCACGCAGGCTCCTCCGGGTAAGCCTGGTTATCCACGGCTACCTCTTCCTTTGCTGGTTTTAGTGGTTAGGGTTGTGTTTCAGGGGCAACTCCTGTGTGTTGAGGTCATTATCGACCTGATGTTTGTAGGTGCGGTCATATGTTTGAAATTGTTTTGTTTGAAATGAAATTGGGGTTTGGAACCCTGTTAAGTTATGGAAGGCCATTCACGGCCAAGACTTATGAGGCCAGGGTTTCGGTTGTTGTAATTTGTAATGGCTGAGCATGAGGTTTTTAACCTCGCCATATGATATTTATGCTTAATATATACCCTGGGCCTGGTATGGTCGTGTTTATGTTTTGATAATTTATTAGCATGTGTTTGGGATGTATGGATAGATGTAATCTTCAATGCGTGCAATGGATGATAACTCTGTTTATAAATGAAACCCTAAGTTATCTTTCTGCGTTTTTATTCTATTGGAAAAGTTAAAATAGAACATAGGAAAGTTTAGAGACTGTACTTGTAATAGTTATATTCATATGGTTGTTCTGGCGAATTGGGGGTTTTGTTCTGTGTTCAATGCATAAGTGTGATATTGTTAACTCGGTGGTGACTGGTACGAGTTGTAACAATTTATTTTGAATCTATATAATTATTAAATAAAACTATGAATAGAATAATATATACGTAGAAATATGTGTTAAGATGCTGTAGGTTCTGTCTGTCATAAAAAGCATTCTCTGCAATTGTTTTTCAGTCTGTCAAAGAAATAATAAAGGGCTACGGCCATGTAGGGTTTGTGGACTACCTAAGGAAGAATATTTGTAATGAATAAATATTATTACTGTGTAAACTTAAGATGGTTTGTAACAGCCAATGATGGTTGTGTTCGTCGACTGTTTCTCTGTTGTATTAATAGGTTAGATTTGTTTTAAAAATACTTCTGTTATTTCTATTAAAATGGCATGTCTACTGTGTTCTAAAACTAGATAGAAGAAAAAATAATAATCTGCAGTTATTTGTGTTTGTACTTGACTACTGTGTAAATGTTTAATATGATGTAGAAGCTGGTAACAATGAATTATTATCACAGTTGCCCCTTCAGTTTAATCAACAGTTGTCAACGTGTTCTGTGTAAGAATAATTCCTTAAGATGAGTGTTGTTTAACTGTTAACTCGATAAGAGAATAACACGAAACTAAAGTTAACTGAAATGTGCAATATATATATATATATATACAGGTAGCTTTCTCTGACAGGAAAATAGCTTGAAGTAAATCTAAGATTTATCTAGGTTTGTTCTTATGATTGTTAATAGCTATAAATCTAGAATATCTACTTGTTTAACAATTCTGTCTATTATTTAACAAATAACAGAGTTTCTAGATATGCATAAACATGGTATTGCTAACTGTAACAGTAACAACTAGGTTCTGTATATGATAAATACTCTATTTAAATAAAAATAGGAAATCTTTATAACATCTGCGTTTCTGAAATTTATAACAAAAGAAAGTACAGAGACTGATCTACTGAAGTTGAAAACAGTCAAAACATAGCTGTGCTAGAATATCTCATATGAATTTAAATTAAACCAATCAACAGGAGAGTGACAGAACCTGTGACTATGGTAGACAATAACAGCAATGGGAGGCTGTTCCTCCCTACCAATTCCTGGAGAGTGCCCAGACAGCACTTCTCAGGACCCCCGAGCTTGCTCTGGTCTAACTGGCTGGAATCTAGGTACGGCCAATAATTCCCTCAGCCAAAACAGCTACACTGGAACCAAGTTACTGCAACTTCCTGCTCAAAACACTTCCTTACTATTTTCCCACTTCCTCAATGGGACTCCTGAATAGCATTCACCTGAATGTATTCTCCCTCTAGAACAATTGCTGAACCCCCAGCTCAGTTCATTGAGTAGTATTTAAAAGATTGCCTAGGTCTTAGTTGGGCTAACTGTCATTAATGAGCCACCTGCTCAGATTCCACTTTCTTGGGGAATCATGACCCCAAAATATAGGGAAGTTGCCACCTGCAACTCAGGAAGTGTTTGAGGATGCTGCCACTTGTCTTTTGTCCCTCCACCTAATTCCATCCACCAGTTAGACCAGTAACCTCTTTTAACAGCTCTCCCATGCTGTTGTCTCCATAATTTATTTATTAATAATAATTATTCAGATTTTACATTCCATTTCTGGAGACCCTGCTGAGTCATCCCTTCCTACTTAGCATTTAATTTAACATAATGTTCTTAGGAATATTAAAAATAATTATATTATTTTAATAAAATTGGGGTATGTGACATACACACCCCCTTAAAATGTAACATCGTCCTCGATGTTACTTATTCTTCTTCTTCAGCTACCTGCTGGAATAGATGGGGATATGCTTCCCGCATCTTACTTTCCAGCTCCCAGGTAGATTCTTCAGGACTAAGGTGCTTCCATTGCACCTTCACTTGTCCAATTATCCGGTTCCGTAGAGTAATTTCCCTCCTCCCGAGGATACAATCCGGTTCTACCAGAACTTCCCCTTCTGGTTCTACCTGTACAATGTTCCAATCAATAACATGAGTAGCATCATGAATATACTTTTTCAAAACAGAGATATGAAAAACATTGTGTACTTTTAAATTTGGCGGTAATGCTAACTGATAAGCAACTTGACCAATTCTGGCTAAAATTTCAAATGGACCACAGTAACGTGGTGCTAATTTTGCACAACTTCCTAACCTTAGGGAGCTTTTCTTTGGTCTTACCTTGATGAACACATGTTCACCTACCTGGAACTCTTTAGGAGTTCTTTTCAAATCTGCTTGACTCTTTTGCCGATCCTGGGCAACCTTCAAGTTTTCCTGCACTTGTTTCACAATCTGTTCCATTTCTTTCAATAAATCAGGTCCTAACACTAATCTATCTACTGGATTACTCCAGGAGATAGGAGTGTTGCATTTTCGTCCATACAAAACCTCAAAAGGACTAAACTTAGCTGATGATTGATAGCTGTTATTGTATGCAAATTCAGCTAAGTGTAAATAATCCTCCCACTTACCTGGTTGATCTTTAACATACATCCTTAGCAGATCTTCTAATATTTGATTAACTCTTTCCGTTTGTCCGTCAGTCTGAGGATGGAAAGAGGTGCTGAAATTTAAAGTAGTGTTTAATCCTTTGAACAAGGACCTCCAAAAATTTCCTGTAAATTTAGGATCTCTGTCTGATATAATAACCTTTGGAATACCGTGTAACCGAAAAATCTGTTTTAGAAAGATATCTGCTATGTTTGCAGCCTTGTATGTGGTTTTAACAGGAATAAAATGTGCTGATTTACTTAATTTGTCTACCACTACCATAATTGAATCATTCTGATGTTGGTTTTTGGGTAAACCCGTAATGAAATCCAGGCTAATTATTTCCCATTTCCAGCTAGGAATAGGTAAAGGTTGCAGCAATCCAGCTGGATGTTGATGTTCTGTTTTTACTTGTTGGCAGTCCAAACATTTTGCTAAATATTCAGCAGTTTCAGATTTCATGTTAGGCCAAAAATATTCTTTTCTCAACATAGTGATAGTCTTTTGATAGCCAGGGTGCCCGGAATAAGGGGTTTTATGTATTTCGTCTAAAATTAACAGCTTAACTGTAGGTGCATTAGGGATATACAGCCTGTCTTTAAACAGCAAAAATCCGTTTTCGTTTAAACTATACCCTTTTAGCAAACTTTCTGTGGGCTGTTCTTGGGCTGTAATTTGTAAATGTTGATAATTTTCGTCTAATTTTATCCCTTCAGCCAGCTGTTCATTTAAATCAGAGGTGTAAGTGCTGCTAGCTGATATAAAATTCAGTTTTGCATTCCTACTCAAGGCATCAGCCACCTTATTCTCCTTCCCTTTTATATGTTGAATTTCAAAATCGTATTCACTTAGGAATGCCAGCCACCTGGCTTGTCTTGCATTTAGATTTGGCTGGTCTAAAAGGTATTTCAGACCTTTATTATCTGTTAGTAAGGTAAATTTTCTTCCTATTAGGTGGTGTCGCCACATCTTTAAAGCATGAATTACCGCAGCTAATTCTAGGTCATAAGTGGCATAATTCTTTTCATGGATTTTCAGCTTCCTAGATTCGTAAGCAATGACATGTCCTTCTTGAGTCAGCACTCCGCCTAAGCCATCATTACAAGCGTCGGTACAAACTATGAAATCTTTATTTGGGTCCGCTATTCTAAGAATAGGTGCAGTCGTCAATAAAGTCTTAAGTTTCTTGAAACTTTCTTCACATTTCGCATTCCAATCAAACTTCTTGCCTTTCTTCTGCAAAGAAGTGATTGGGTTGGCTATTTTTGAAAAGCCTTCAATAAACCTCCGGTAGTAACCGGTAATTCCCATGAAAGATCTAACGTCCGTCACATCTTTAGGTACTGGCCATTCTTCAATCGCCCGAATCTTTTCGGGATCCACTGAAATCCCTTCCTTAGTGACTACATGTCCTAAGTACTGGATTTCATCTTTGAAGAAGTCGCATTTGCTAAATTTCGCAAAAAGTTGTTGTTCTCTTAGTTCTTGTAAAACGATACGTAAGTGTTCCTTATGCTCCTCCTCGCTCTTAGAATAGACTAAAATGTCGTCGATAAATACAACCACAAATTTATCTAAGTACTTGTGCATTATGTTGTTCATTAAGCACATGAAAACCGCTGGGGCATTAGTAAGTCCAAATGGCATTACGACAAATTCGTAATGTCCATACCTGGTTCTAAAGGCTGTTTTGAAAATGTCTTCTTCTTTAATTCTTACCTGATGATAACCCGATCTTAGATCGATCTTAGAGAATACCGTAGCGCCACGTAGTTGATCAAACAGATCATCAATACGAGGTAACGGGTACCTGTTTTTGATCGTCATCTTGTTTAGTTGACGATAATCTATGCAAAGTCGCATAGTTCCGTCCTTCTTTTTAACGAAAATCACTGGTGCTCCCCAAGGGGATACACTGGGTCGGATATAGTTCTTATCTATTAACTCCTTCAACTGAGTTTTCAACTCGTTAAGCTCCAAGATATTCATACGATACGGGGCTTTTGAACTGGGAACAGCACCTGGTACCAGCTCAATGGTAAAGTCAAGCTCTCTCTTGGGAGGCAATTCTGGAATTTCCTCAGGAAAAACGTCAATAAATTCATTGACGACAGGAATGTTCTCTACTGTTTTCTGGTTGTTTTCAAATTTATTTGTCTCGTCTGTAATAGTTACAGCATAGGTCTTGCATCCTTTCCTGACTGCTCTTTTAAGTTGTAATGCAGAAATTTGCCTAACTACTGTTTTCCTAGGAATACCCCTAACAGTTACAGGCTGTCCACTACTGTTTATACACCTAAAAGTTTTGTCAAAACAGTTTAAAACGACCCTATGTTGTTCCAACCAGTCCATTCCGATAAGTATGTCATATGAGCCAAGTGGTAAAACGTTCAGTTTAACTGTAGTTCTAAAATCAGTCATGTTTAAGATGCATTCTTTTACATAGCAGTTTACTTTCTTCTTAGCCCCAGTAGCTAATTGTACAGACCAAGAATTATCAAACCTTTCAACAGTCAAATTACATTTTTCTACCAGCTGAGGTGAAATATAACTAAGACTAGCACCGGGATCTATTAATATAGTAACTGGGGTTTTGTTAATCATACCTCCTACCTCCACCATGGAAGTTTGGTAGTCAGCCTGGCGGTTTTCCAACGCTGCATTGATTCGGGGCATAGTTCCTGCAAAATCTCCAACTGTCATTTCGTCTTGAACAGTATGAATATTGCTGACTTGTTTCTTTCTGTTTGGGCAGACTGAAGCATAATGTGGCCCATTACATTCCCAGCACTTAACAGGTTCTTTTCGCTCAAAATTTTTGATGTAGTTTCCATGGTTATTAGGAGTCTCTTTGCTGTTTTTGTAATTGTTTGAATGGCTGACAGCTCCATTTTTGTTTCCTTGGAAACTTTTACTATTAAAGTGGTTCCCATTTTTGCCATTCTTGAAATTTTTATGGGGAACAAATTCCTTTTTCTTGTACTCGATCAGATTGCTGTTCTTTTTGGCTTTCCAACTGGCTATTCCTTCTTTCTTTTTATTCTGTTCGTAACAGAAGTTTGCCTTGCGCATAGCTTCTTCCAGTGTTTTGGGGTTGTCATATTCAATTCTGTCCTTGATATGATAAGGCAGGCAACTAAGAAACCGCTGTATTTTTGGTTTCTCTTCAACAAAATATGGTACATAACGCAACAGACTTAAAAATTTACTGTTTAAGTCCTTCATCGTCATAGATCCGAGTTTTAGTTCATAAAATTCTTTATCCCTTTCTTCATAATACTGCTCGGACAGGAATTTCTTCTTGAAATACCTTTTAAAGGTACTCCAATTAACTTCTCTTTCTTTGATCCCTTTGACCCTTTTCAGGTCTTGCCACCATATGTCCGCCTTTCCCGAGAGGTTGTAGATGGCCATTCTTGCCTTTAACTGATTTGAGTAGTTATAGATCTGAAAATATTTTCTCATCCCGGATAACCAAGATTCTGCCTCTTCTCCAGTTTCAGTTTCTCCATTGAAAGTTGGGGGCTTTATCTTCTTAAACTCCCCGGAAATCTCTTCATAAGGCCTGTACTTTTTCCTTCGGTTGTGCATCTCAGCTTCACTGCTGTCACTGCTAGTGTGATAACTGGGTTGTCCTTTTCTTTCTTCAGATGAGGAACTGCTGTCAGATTTAGTTGGTTTTGTCCTTTTTGACCCTCTTGGATGATTAACTTCTTCTGAGTCAGCTGGTTTGCTCCTTCCGTCAGTTTGAAATTTTTCTATCAATAGCTGATTTAGCTGTTCCTGAGTCTTTAGAATTCTTTCATTATCCTTCTTAACCGTTTCCATCTCTGTCTTTAATCCTCTTATAGTCTGCATCAGCTCAGTGGTGTGAGCAATTTCTTCTTCTGCCTCTAGTTCTTTTGACATCTGTCTTGTCCCGGCATTGGGAGATTCCTCCTCAGCATATTCTCCCAGTTTTTCCATATCTGTCTGAAAAATTCAGAAAAGAGAATTTTTCTGTACTGTACATTAAACCGAAATATATGTTAGTATTTTATAAATAAAACAAAATCTTCTTTTATGATCGCTGTTTACGGAAGTTTAGTGGAGTCACATCCAGGCCTAGTGTCTGAAACCTCGCTCTGATACCACATGTCAGAACCCGATAATTCTGAAAAATTTAAAAAATTTTATTCGTAACAATAAATGTTAATTAGGTAGTATTTCTGATATTATTTTAATTTAATCAACTAACATAAACTGTTTAAAGACTTGGTTTTATTAAAACTTTGATTTTGGTGATTTGTAATTAATGATTGTTTGTTTTGAACCGCAAGGGAAGAGCTAGTCGTAGTTGACTGGCTTACTTAGCTTACAAGCTAATGCATACGTCGTCTTTTGTTTCTCAGGTGCGCCGGTGAAGCAAGGATCACTGTATATTAAACTTGGTGAGCATCAATACTCCTTATACTTCAAAACTTAATGATCGTCATGATATTTCTTAATCAGCTAGTATCGTCAAGTGTTACGAAGATTTACATTGTCTCAGTTATAATTATGTTTTTATGATTATTATGCTATGTTACTGTTGTAACTAAAATGAAACATTTGTGATATCAGAATTTCTGGCTGTAACAGTGTTTATGCATCATGTGACCTGTTGTCAACTTAACACCGGTGACTACTGTTTTGTTCATGCATTGATAATGCGAGTTGAGAAGGTGACGCCTCTAGCGTTGTTTCAATATGATCCTACGCGTCGAAGTCAAATGTCCACTTAGAGTTTAACTTATGTTACTTGACGGTGCCTTGATTTTAACTATCTTTACGATGTACACCTGTAGATGAAGCTCTATTTCAACATCTTAATAATCGAGGTTTATTTTTCATATTGTTACTGTTAACAATATAATTGATGGCAATTCTGATGATAGTATTTAATGGCAATATATTTATTGTCTTAAAGACTTGGTAATATTTCAAGTATTAATGATGAGGCATTTTCCTTTGAAGGTTGACTACCTTGGTTCTTATATGAACATAGAAATGTAATAAGCCTATGGCATTAATCTATGGCTTGGTATTAATTTATATATATAATGATTGTGCAATAATCATAATATTCTTTACATTGGCAAACTTTATGTTCTATATAGTGTTTATGGCTGTATTTATCATACTAGGCCATAGAGAAAACTCCAAGGTCGAAGTTGACCAACATCTTGTGTAGAGTCATATGCTAATGACATTGACTTATGCCCTGGTTTCAATATAATTGTGCATTAGCTTGATTTTTGGCATAGTCCTAATGTTTTCCCTTACTATGGATAATATTTATAATTAAGATATGTTAAAGTATTATCCACCCTATTAAGTTATGGAATAAACCATATGTGATGTTGACTAACTTTTATTTGTATCATTGTAGTGATTATACAATCCCCAGGCTTGGGATTCTCGACGATACAATTGTAAGGCATGCACTATATGCCAATGATTATATATCATTTGCTATCCTATATGTTTGACTTATATATGACATGATTTGGAATCGGTGTAAAATGATTTGAATTGCAAATTGAACTATATCATCTCGACCCATAATACGTTAACGTATTTGTTTGCTACGTGGTGGAACCTCCTCCATGCGATGGGCGATATATAAGCTTCTAACGAAACCCTACAGGTTATTGTAGCGGCCTTCGGGCTCGGGTCCTAAGGATGAAACCCTTCCCTGTCTGAGTTTTGTGTTGAAAGCACTGTAACAATGTGCAGAGTGTGATGGTTATGGCCTTGAGGTTCCATTCGGCAATAGGGTATGTCCTCGGCTCTGGGGATAGCGTCTGCTATGGTTTTATTGCTTCGTGGTCTCGTTGCTCTTTATAAGTTTAACTCCCAGCTATCTACAGTTCGTCACTGTGCTGGTGTGGGTATGAGATAGGGTTTCAGTTATGTCTTTTAGGTTATGAGAGGGTTGATGCCATTGGGCTTTGAGTTTGCTTCTCGACTGATTAAGCTCCAGTTTGAGGTTTCTGTCTGCAAGGTTTGTCTGTCGTGGCAGTCATTGGAAGAGTTTGAGGGTGTTCCTTGCTCTTTCAACCGACGAGGGTGATGGGGTTTCAGTGTCTGCTCCCACCGGTGGCTTCCAGAATATCCACGGCTACATTGCTCAGGTAATAAATAACCATTTTCGCAATTTCTGTTTTGCAAGCAGTGTAGATATACGATTATTTAAAACTCTCGGCATACACAGTGTATTAACATCTTTCAGTTTTGAATGTGCAGGTCACGCGGCTCTGAAGGTGTACAGGACTTGGTCACCCACGCAGGCTCCTCCGGGTAAGCCTGGTTATCCACGGCTACCTCTTCCTTTGCTGGTTTTAGTGGTTAGGGTTGTGTTTCAGGGGCAACTCCTGTGTGTTGAGGTCATTATCGACCTGATGTTTGTAGGTGCGGTCATATGTTTGAAATTGTTTTGTTTGAAATGAAATTGGGGTTTGGAACCCTGTTAAGTTATGGAAGGCCATTCACGGCCAAGACTTATGAGGCCAGGGTTTCGGTTGTTGTAATTTGTAATGGCTGAGCATGAGGTTTTTAACCTCGCCATATGATATTTATGCTTAATATATACCCTGGGCCTGGTATGGTCGTGTTTATGTTTTGATAATTTATTAGCATGTGTTTGGGATGTATGGATAGATGTAATCTTCAATGCGTGCAATGGATGATAACTCTGTTTATAAATGAAACCCTAAGTTATCTTTCTGCGTTTTTATTCTATTGGAAAAGTTAAAATAGAACATAGGAAAGTTTAGAGACTGTACTTGTAATAGTTATATTCATATGGTTGTTCTGGCGAATTGGGGGTTTTGTTCTGTGTTCAATGCATAAGTGTGATATTGTTAACTCGGTGGTGACTGGTACGAGTTGTAACAATTTATTTTGAATCTATATAATTATTAAATAAAACTATGAATAGAATAATATATACGTAGAAATATGTGTTAAGATGCTGTAGGTTCTGTCTGTCATAAAAAGCATTCTCTGCAATTGTTTTTCAGTCTGTCAAAGAAATAATAAAGGGCTACGGCCATGTAGGGTTTGTGGACTACCTAAGGAAGAATATTTGTAATGAATAAATATTATTACTGTGTAAACTTAAGATGGTTTGTAACAGCCAATGATGGTTGTGTTCGTCGACTGTTTCTCTGTTGTATTAATAGGTTAGATTTGTTTTAAAAATACTTCTGTTATTTCTATTAAAATGGCATGTCTACTGTGTTCTAAAACTAGATAGAAGAAAAAATAATAATCTGCAGTTATTTGTGTTTGTACTTGACTACTGTGTAAATGTTTAATATGATGTAGAAGCTGGTAACAATGAATTATTATCACAGTTGCCCCTTCAGTTTAATCAACAGTTGTCAACGTGTTCTGTGTAAGAATAATTCCTTAAGATGAGTGTTGTTTAACTGTTAACTCGATAAGAGAATAACACGAAACTAAAGTTAACTGAAATGTGCAATATATATATATATATATACAGGTAGCTTTCTCTGACAGGAAAATAGCTTGAAGTAAATCTAAGATTTATCTAGGTTTGTTCTTATGATTGTTAATAGCTATAAATCTAGAATATCTACTTGTTTAACAATTCTATCTATTATTTAACAAATAACAGAGTTTCTAGATATGCATAAACATGGTATTGCTAACTGTAACAGTAACAACTAGGTTCTGTATATGATAAATACTCTATTTAAATAAAAATAGGAAATCTTTATAACATCTGCGTTTCTGAAATTTATAACAAAAGAAAGTACAGAGACTGATCTACTGAAGTTGAAAACAGTCAAAACATAGCTGTGCTAGAATATCTCATATGAATTTAAATTAAACCAATCAACAGGAGAGTGACAGAACCTGTGACTATGGTAGACAATAACAGCAATGGGAGGCTGTTCCTCCCTACCAATTCCTGGAGAGTGCCCAGACAGCACTTCTCAGGACCCCCGAGCTTGCTCTGGTCTAACTGGCTGGAATCTAGGTACGGCCAATAATTCCCTCAGCCAAAACAGCTACACTGGAACCAAGTTACTGCAACTTCCTGCTCAAAACACTTCCTTACTATTTTCCCACTTCCTCAATGGGACTCCTGAATAGCATTCACCTGAATGTATTCTCCCTCTAGAACAATTGCTGAACCCCCAGCTCAGTTCATTGAGTAGTATTTAAAAGATTGCCTAGGTCTTAGTTGGGCTAACTGTCATTAATGAGCCACCTGCTCAGATTCCACTTTCTTGGGGAATCATGACCCCAAAATATAGGGAAGTTGCCACCTGCAACTCAGGAAGTGTTTGAGGATGCTGCCACTTGTCTTTTGTCCCTCCACCTAATTCCATCCACCAGTTAGACCAGTAACCTCTTTTAACAGCTCTCCCATGCTGTTGTCTCCATAATTTATTTATTAATAATAATTATTCAGATTTTACATTCCATTTCTGGAGACCCTGCTGAGTCATCCCTTCCTACTTAGCATTTAATTTAACATAATGTTCTCAGGAATATTAAAAATAATTATATTATTTTAATAAAATTGGGGTATGTGACAAACTGGGCCATCAATATCAGTTAAATGGGCCTCCTCCATCATTCAGGGAGCCAACTGAGGTGATTTGCATGACTAAAGTGCCCTACTCAATCTAATTGAAACATTTATTATTATATTCATCCAACTGGAGTTAGAAAGGTGCCCTCCTACTCAGTTTGACTTCATCTGGTTTTATTTTCACCTAATATTCAGTTAATTGAAGATAGAAAGGTGCCCTCCCCTAATTTTGGGCATTCAGTTGAGTTCTGGATTCAGTTAGACTCAGTTTGACAGTTTCAAAGTCCGTTAGAGTCAGTTACATGGTAGTTAAGTGGTTAACTAATGTGCCAAGTGGTGTTAACTGCAAAGTAAGCCACTCTCATGCATTCAATTCGAATGACCTCCCTAGGATTTGAATTGCTTGGCTTATTGTAGCCATTGTTACACATTGTAATCATCTTCTGAGTTAATGATAATACATGAACTGCTGCAAACCTTTTGCATTAGTGTTTTGACATACAATTTTATGCATGCATCTCTAGTAACTGTTGTCTTTGTTTAATATATATGTTGTGCTTGAATTTTACAGTTCGTATAGTGCTTGAGCCAGATTGAACCTTAACTAGTTGACCTACCACTATAAAAACAACTTCTCCCAAGTCACCCAAAATCAATCTAGTTGCCCCAAAACCTCCTTATTTTTTGTATATCAGTATATTAGAGGGTAGAGAGAGGTAATCCACATTCAATTTGTTCATGAATCTTGTGGAAAGGATCTAGTTTGCATATGTTGGTGTACCCAATAAGCCTTCTAGCAGACTTCAACAACAACTGATTTTGAAACATAAAAGGTCCCAGTATGTTGTGCAAAGGATTCTTGATTCTATATTTGGACCTGTTTTTTATGGTTCTACACACATATACTTAGTCACATCATATTCTCAATTCCATCTATTCAATTCTTCAGAGGGTTAAATAATGACAGTAACTAGCTGTGTCAAATCTAGTTTCAAAACTAGTTAATAGTTTCACAATTTTCTTAATCTAATCTTTGTGTTTGAGATAATATATCAAAGTAAAATGATTGGGGATATTACAATGGTATCATATATCTTTCCTTGTCTCATCCCATGGAACTTAAATATCAGTAAAATAAATATCTCATAGCTATCTTCAAGTTGCAACTATGGAGCTAGTTACAGTCATGGAAGATGAAGGCTTCGAGCTATATGAGGAAGGAGAAATCATTTACATTGATGGAGTCCTACCAAGAGATTAGGATGGTCCCTTTTATGACCAAATGTATAGTGAGATAGACCCATCAATGATCGAGTCAAATGATGAGTTGGAAAGGAAAATAGAAGCAAGTGAAAACCTACCTCGTCATTATTAGGAGTACATTGCCTTGAGAATAAATTCTTTAAAGATATGTCCTTTGAAGATTATTTTAATTTCAGATTTAGGTTTTATCCCAAGAATGCATATGTGGAGGCATTGGAGAGAAACAAAACATCAAGATATTAACCAAGCTACTCCACCTCTCAGAGCATAGAAGAAGAGAAGAAAACCATAGGTAAATCTACACCAGACACATCCCTTTATGGGAGTTTCACGAGATTGTTTGGGAAAAAATAAAGCTTCCTTAAGGAGGACAAGGTGAGCATCCCTAGACATACACAATCATTGAAGAGGAACCATGTACATCTGAAGAATATGAAGGTACAATCCTTACTAATGAGGGTTGTAAGTGTGAATAAGCCACCACCGGTTCTGTTAAGGATCATCCAGTTATGGATCAGGGAATAACTACTGATGGGTTCCAAGAAGAGACATCTATTAATGGATGCTCATTCCTATATGTTGGTGACATGGATTTCCCTATTGAGAATATTTATGTAATCACACATTCCTTTAAGCATAAAGACCTTGCAGTTGAAGGAGAATACCCAAGATTGATTTCCACTTCACCTCTTGAACTTCATGAGGTTGATCCTGCAGTTGATGATGATGAGGTTCACTCTCATGAGCCTTCCTACCTAGTAGGGCCATTGCAGTTGGGTGAAAAGAATATCCATAAGGCATTATGTATTCTCCATGACACTCATTCTTCAGTATCATATCTATGCTAGAGATTTGATTCATTTGAATATTCATATTTCCTCGAATCCATGGAGAAGATCCAGAGAGCAGTGTCTACAATCCAAGGTATTTTTCACACATGATTTCTGACAAAGATTGCTTGTATGAGATTGTTCATATGTTGCATGGAGAATCCTTGAAGGATGAGGAGGATATTTGCAATCTCAATGATGATTTGATGGTGACCCAATATTTTTTTAGAAGCACTCAAGGTACCCTCTTGGAATATAATA
The DNA here is from genome assembly GCA_027924585.1 of Larix kaempferi. Classification (NCBI taxonomy): domain Eukaryota; kingdom Viridiplantae; phylum Streptophyta; class Pinopsida; order Pinales; family Pinaceae; genus Larix; species Larix kaempferi. The sequence goes on along the minus strand of BSBM01000242.1, from coordinate 1,465,390 downwards.
TGGAGATATAGCAACTTAACCAATAGTTGTAGAGATCACACATTCCCTCCTACATTCTAGTCAACCATTCTCCTTTGGTTGATGACATTCAGATTTATATGGAGGAAAATCATGAGATGGTGGTTCATGAGGTGCATGATAATATGCATGTGCCTGAGGAGTTTTGGGATGTAGATGATGATTTCCAAGCACATGTCACTTTCCATATCAAAACTAAACTCTCTCATGAAGTGAGTCCTCTCTCCATTGAAGAGTAAGAAGATATCCTTAGTGTTGGACGAACCCTTGATGGAGTTGATGCATCTACATCTTTGGTGGATACTTGTTGCAGAGAGTTGGTTCATCCTTCCTCATCATATACATTTGAGGGTGAGCATTGGGTGAAGGGTTTATTCTTGTTGGTGCCTGAGCAGGAGCAAGAGGCTCATTCTCTCCAAATGACATGTTGTGTGCACCATCCCCATCCCAGTAGTAGTCGAGGCATCCCATGCCTATCTTTGATGCCTCCATATATAGAGGTGTGTTTGGGTTTCCCTTGAATTGATTTATTGGATCACATGACAGATGCTTTCACCCTTTGACTAGTGGCAAAGAGTTGAGCCATTGGATGTTTTCACATGGGGAAGCACCTTGATTTCCACTTGGTTCGGTTGGAGGGGAGTGTCTTTCCATTCTCTTCTTGGATGAAAAGGCACATGACTGACATCACTGCTTGCATTTATGGATACTTCTATGATATATATTACACTTCTTGTGAGCACCATGGGCATTTTTTCTCTTTGAGAATTCCTACCCTTTTGTGACTAGACATAGGAATTTCACCCTTGTCACTTGAGTTTCATTGATGTCACCTTTGATTCTTGTGTGCATTGGACACATAAGAACCTTCTTGTTGAATTGGAGAGAATTTTTGGGGTTTAGACCTGCCTTGAGGATGCATATTACATGAATGATGATCTCCCTATGATTTATCCTAGAATTGAGGGTGACACACTTCCAGTATGCTTGCATGATCTTGTCATTCCTCATGATGATTCCTTCATCCTTCCTAGTACCCTTCATGATGCCAACTTCTACATGGTTTTGATGATGTTTGGGAGGATTCACACTAGACATTGGGACCCTGGCATTCCTTGGTATGTCAAGTTTCCTCACATGAAACTGCCACATGGATATTTGCAGTTGAGGCAATGGGTGTTGGAGTATTGGTTATAACTGCTACACCTCTGGGAATATAATGTGGACTTATCTCCCACACTAGGATCCTTGGACTTGTGATTGGTTGCAAATGTTTACCAACATCTACAGGTTTTGGTTTAATGGTAAATCTTACATGGTATAAGAGCTGAGGTCCCAGTTTCAATTCCCCCGAGCTATGTCAGAGGGGGGGGTGTTGGAGTATCGGTTATAACTGTCGCACCTATGGGAATATAATGTGAAATGATCTCCCATAATGGGATCCTTGGAATTGTGCTTGGTTGCAATTTTTCACCAACATATACAGGTTTGGGTGTAATGTAAAACCTTACAATGGGATCCAGACATTCCTCTGCCTAGTGGATTTTGTTGGATGGCATTTTCATTGATGGGAGTGAACTACAAGAAATGGGATCCTAGCTGCATTGATTATCTTTGGAGCAGTTGTTGGCATGTTGGCTTGATGGATCAAGTCAAACTTCTCTCTCATGAGTTTATCTATGTTGCACTAGGTTTCAGTTCCATAATTGGGGAACATTTCTTTGGATGGACTTATGGTTTGCATGCATGGTGCATTGGAGGATGTATCTTACACCTTCCATGTTTTAGGATCATTTGGGATCCTGGTATTAGTTGTGATTAGTAGCCAAACTAAGTGAATGGTTGTATGGTGATGGAGCTATCTGTTGGGAGAGTTCATGATCAATTTATAATCAGAGTGGTGCATCAAAAACATGATGGACCTTGGTGCTTAGTTGGGTTTAAAATTCCAATGCTAGTCAGTCAACAGCATATGCTGAGGAGTGAGGTCAGTGGTTGGATTCAAGTATGGTTTGATTTGATTATTGCTTAAGGACAAGAAATTTTGGGAGGGGATGACTGTCATGTCCCCATTTTTTGTAGCACCATGGTAAGAACACTAACCACTCCATCCCATGGGGTTCTAGTATCAAATTAACCATAAGGGAATAATTTGGGCCCAAGTTACCTTATTAATTAATTAATTTAGCTAGATAATAAATTATGGCTAAAGTATTTTGCATTAAATTAATTTAGAAGGGATGTAATATTATTTTGAGTATTTAATTTATATTTAAATGTAATAATGAGTTGGAAAAGGAGATAAGGTGGTCCAGAGCGTCACAACCAAGGCTCCCTTTCTGGCTACCTTGAATTTGCCAGACTTATCTAGATTAACAAACAATCCCGTGTGTCATGATATGGCGTGGCCCTTGGTCCCCACAAAGCTTCCCTCAGACATTGCTAAGTTTGAGGGTAAGAAGGGTGAGGATCCGGGTGATCATGTTATGACCTTTCACCTTTGGTGCTCGTTACAACCTTTCACCTTTTGTGATCATGTTACAACCTTTAAACTTTGGTATTCGTTTGAGACTGTTTAAACACACCCTCATAGGGCCTACTAGGAAATGGTATGCAGAGTTACCCAAGGGCATGTGCCGGACCTTTAACTACTTAGCCTTAGTTTTTCTCAACCACTTTCAGTTGTCGGTCCGTTACAATGCTGGAACATAAATTTTATCGACATTTTGTCAGGATAAAGCCACTCACATTTCAGATCATATTCAAGAGTGGTGTAGATGAAAGAGGTTGATTAAAGATAACATTCCACTATAGTTCCTTTCAGATTGGTTCCTTAAGTCCCTTTTGTCTTATATTGCGAAGGATGTCTCGACATCCATAGTAACTATTGAGGAACAAGCTATATTTAAAGCTTTGCAGTTCGATTTGAACTATGCTCAATCTGGGCTTCTTTACTAAATTATACCTGATGCACCGCGATCAAGTCATGAACCCAAGCAAACTCCAAGGCCTCATGTCGATGGCATTATAGGTGCCACAAGTGCCAAGGATGTAGACCAGTTGATGAATCATATGTATAATTTTTCCATTAGATATTCTACAGCAGGACAAGCTACGACTTCTTCCTCTCCCACCCAGTCATCAAATGTACATTATGTGTAGTCAATGAACCCGAAAGGTAACCATCAACCTAGAGGGAATAAGAAGAAAGGAAAGAATAATAGTAAGGGTGGGAAAAATAATAAGAAAGGAAATACAAATAAAGATAAAATGACAATAATGTTGGTGAGGATAAGAAGCAAAACTCGGAAGGTGAAGTTTCCTTGTAATATTTTCTCACAGGATCACCTCACTCACTTGTGCCCCATAATAGATGAATCCTTGAAGCTCATAGCATAGAGCCCAATTGTGTTAATGAACCCACTTCCTCATAATAAATATATGACTTCGAGTGCTTCCAACACCGAAAATGGGTCTGGTGGAATTTCAAACCCTTTGGCCCATGATGGTGGCCATGGATGTGTTAATATTGTCCAGTCGGAGGTTAATGTTGCCACTCACTCTCATGATTGTGGTCCTTCATGACCTTCTATGGGGAAAGAGCATCCTCCTCCGGATATCCCTTTGCACATTGATAATCCTAACCCTATACCTCACATTCCAAAATAATTTCTTAAGCACTCGGCCCACAACCCTAATGCCCGAGCTTCCCAGAATTATTCCATTATTGAGGATATGGGCCAAATGCCATGTGCTATGTCATCTTTGGAGATATTACAAATGTGTCCTACATGGAGGAATTCCTTGCTATCTACCCTGGGAGCTCTTGATTTAAGTGTCCCTAGCGTTATCAAGTTTGAGAGTGTTGATGTTCAACCTCGCTTACCTTACCATGTGGCTTTCCAAGTCCATGTGGAATGTCTTGATATGACCATCAAATGTAATGTTGTTGACGAAGGTGCTTCTATGTCAGTGATGTCCTTATCTCATTGGAAGACCCTTAGCTCTCCTCCATTATCTAATTCCATGACCATGTTGACTACATTCGATGGGAATTCATTTCGATTGCATGGAATTATACCCTCTCTCCAGGTCCAGTTGGGTGGGAAATCCGTGTCGATTGAGTTTGAGGTGGTTGATGCACCCCTTGAATATAATATTTTACTGGGTAGGAATTGGATCTATGATATGAAAGCAGTCATATCATCTATGTTTCACGTGATTTGCTTTCCTCATGAAAGCAGAATCGTGACTATCGATCATTTATCTTTTACTAGCTCCAATTCCTCTGCATCACTGGGATCTACGGTCCCTAAAATTGAAAATTCTTAGCAGGAAAATGAGAATGTTGGTGTTGGCATGTATTCCTCTCTCATTGGAACTTTTAATTTTTCAGCACCGATATCGTTTATCGATTCCATTTTCGACGATGCTCCACCATCATTGAGTTCGGTTTCATTCCACACTTCATATTTTAATGATCCATGGACTCTCCCTTCCCCGACTACCTCGGGTGAAGGGAATACACACATAGGAATGGACATGCCATTTTCTGTAGATGAGGTTTCTTATCAAGATATACAAGAAGTCATTGCAGATCCTGATCTTTCCTCTTCGCAGACGGAGGAGGAAGATCCCGAACTATCGCCTTCTTGGGAAGTTAACTCATAATGCTCACATGATTTTATTGATGATATTTTCCCTTAAGATGAAGCTATTATCGGGGCCATGAATGGTCCTGAAAGGCCTTGCTAATACCTCCATCATAGATCTTATATCCTACCATACCTTGAAAGGATCATGCGTGACGACTTTCGGTCATCCTTAAGTGAGAAAGTTGGTCACCCCGTGGTCCCATTGTATACGCATGGCATATATGCTAAAGGGAACATGGAGAATATTTATCCTACCATTCCGATCAACATTTCTTGAACTCATGGAAAAGTGGAGAATTTTTATATCGGTGTAGACTGCTCGCGTGAAGAGATTCATGTTTACACCGATCTATTTAATGAATTTCGAGATGTCTTTGCTTGGTCTTATGAATAAATTCCATGAATAGACCCGAGCATTGTCGAGCATTAAATTAAGACTTACACTAATGCTAAACCTGTTCAACAATGCCTAAGAGAGGTGAATCCCCGAAAGGCACTTGCCATCAAAGTAGAGGTAGAGAAACTTCTTAAAGATAGCTTCATCTACCCGGTTCCTTTAACTAAATGGGTACCCAATCCCGTTCCTATAGATACAAATCAAGGAACCATCCGAGTGTACACAAATTTTCAAGATATGAATAAAGAATGTCTAAAGGATAACTTCCCCACACCATTTATGATCAGATTCTTAATGAATGTGCGGGAAGTGAAATTTTCTCATTTATGGACAGTTTTTCGAGTTATAATTAGATCCAAATCAAGCGTGAGGATCAACATAAGACATCATTTATATGTCCTTTGGGAACCTTTGCATACCGGAAAATTCCCTTTAGCCTTAAAAACGCCAGAGAAACCTTTCAATGGGTTATGAACTTTGCATTCCATGATATCAAGCGTATTGTAGAGGCTTATCTAGATGACCTTGCTGCTTACTCTCGCAAGAGAGTGGATCATCCATCTCACCTCTGAATTGTATTCAAAATATGCAGGTGTTATAAGATTTGTTTAAACCCTCAGAAATGAATCTTTTGTGTTAGAACAGGTCGTCATTTGGGATTCATAATCTTGAAAGAGGGGATAATGGTCAACCCTTTAAAGGTTGAGTCAATGCTTCGATTGCCTCCCCCGTGCTCAATTACTCAACTTTAGAGTCTTTACGGGAAATCCAATTTTCTACATCGATTTATAGGGAACTATGTCAGGATTACCAATGGTTTTATGCTTCTTTTGAAGAAGGATGCTCTGTTTATATGGGATGAGCAATCCCAGGAGTCCTTTGATGCTCTCAAGAAATACCTAGTATCAGCACCTATGCTTTGTCCTCCCGACTATAGTAGAGGATTGTTTTCTTTATATCGTTGTGTCTCAAGAGATGGTTGGTATGGTCCTGGTTCAAGAGGATGACAAGATACAAGAGCACATTATCTATTATCTTAGTAGAAATATTGTAGATACTGAACTTAGATATTCTCATGTGTAAAAATTGGCATTCATGACCATTCATTCAGTCCATAGGTTGCATCATTACATTTTACTTTGCAAGACTATTGTCATGGAATACATCAATCCATTTCAATTTGTCTTGACAAGACGAATGATTGGGTGGAAGTATAATAAGGGGATTGTGATTTTGCAAGAGTTTGACCTTGATTTTGTATATGCAAAATCCAAAATGTCTTTAGTGTTTGCGGAGTTTATGTCTGATTTCCCTAGCAATATGAGGATATGGTTTACGATGAATCATTTGTGGATGAGCATATATTCCTTATCTCGTATTCAAACCCTTGGTATGGAGACATTATTTTTTATATCCGTACTCTGAAGTTCCCTCTGCATCTTTCGAGGGATGAACGACGACGTATACATCATCAAGCTAAAAACTACCTCATTATCGGTGACACTTGTTGGAATATTCTCCCCATCATTTTGTATTTTGCATGCTTGCATGCAGATCTGCATGCTGCATGCAATTGCATGCATCTAGTCACCATCATGGTGGTCTCCCCAGCACCTAGAGCTTGTTCCTATCTCTTCTTTTCCTGCATGCAAAACTGCATGCTGCATGCATTTGCATGCATCCAGTCATCATCATGGTGGACCTCCCAGCTCCTGGAGCTTGATTCTAGCTCTCCACAGCTTGTCTGCAGCCCCCAAGGGGCCTCCCACGTACCAAAGGCGCCCTTCTCCAGTCTCTTGCATGACTAGTGCGCCTTTATCACCTACCATAGCCAGTTAGGCACCCTTCTCACCTACCAGTCAGTTATCCATCAGTTCTTCCTTGATTTGAGGCTAGATTGACTCCTCCACTGACTGTTTCACTTCGATAGACCTCCAGTGAGACTAGTCTATCCATTCTGACTCCAGTTAGCCACTCATGCGCCCTTCACTAAGCCTCCTTCATTTATTCCATGCCTACCTCACTCAGTCAGACTCCTCATGCACCCTCCACTGAGCCTCCTTCATTCAGTTATTGCCTACTTCACTCAAGTAGACTCAGTTGACTGACTGTCACATCTGATGACTGATACATTAACTGGATGATGACTCCACTATCATTCAAGCCACACTTTTAGTTTGGAATTCGAATTCCCTACTTGGCCTATTCGAATGCTATATTATGCACCTTACTATTCTATTGTACTCATTCACTTACATTCTTATTCATTGTATAATACTGAGATATTGTTCTATTCTGCTGTGTTTATGAGTTATCATTAAGTGTCTCCTTCTCTTTTTCTTTGCAACATATTTGTGAGTTTGATTGTGAGTTGCTACAACTGCCAGATCATTGCATATTATTACAACACTTTGTATCGCCAGGGGATGGATTCTATTTTTCATCGTTGTTTAAACCACAAGGAAGAAGATGATGTGTTGAATGACTACCACAGTGGGGAATGTGGTGGTCACTTATCTGGGCTTATGACAAGTCATAAAATTATGCGAGCTAGGTACTATTGGTCATCCATCTTTAAAGATTGTGTTAATGCGGTCAAGAGATGTCACCCTTGTTAGGTTTTATCTCGCAATATGCACTCGCATCCTGCTCCATTGTAACCAGTCAACACCGTTGGTCCCTTCACTAAGTGGGGGGTGTATTTAATGGATTGCAACCCATATTAGGATAGGGGGCACCATCATATCATAGTGGCTATGGACTATTTTACTAAGTGGAAGGAGGCCATGCTTACTGTTAAATATGATGGTGAGACTGCAACCCATTTCGTATTCAATCAAATTATAGCTTGGTTTGGGATCCTGAAATAGATTGTCATTGATCATGGTAGTCACTTTCAGAATAAAATGATGGTGGAGTTAGCATTAAATTTGGGGTTTAAACAAGATCATTCATTGTCTTATTATCCCTAGGAAAATGGCCAAGTGGAAGCTGTTAATAAATATCTCAAGGACATCCTACAAAATACTGTCAGACAGGGTAAATCCAACTGGCACATCATGCTATATCCTACTTTGTGGGCATACCGAACCACAATAAATAATTCCATTGGTTTCTCACCTTTCCATTTATTTCATGGAGTGGAGTATATCCTTCCTATTGAATGTGAAATCCCTTCTTTGAATCTATCCATTGATCTCCTGTCTGACACTTCGGAGTTAGAACAACATTTAGTTCACCTTGAGCAACTTGACGAGCAGTATTTAGATGAAGTTGTGGCTATATAGGCTAATAAACGTCATGTTAAGGCTCATTGCAATAATTTTGTCCATCCTCGACAGTACGATGAGGGTGGATTGGTCCTCTTGTATGACCAAGCTAAGGAATCGCTGGGGGCAAGAAATTTTAACCCAATGTGGCATGGTCCTTACATTGTGAGGCATGTCTTAGAAAAGGGAGCTGGTGAGTTAGAATATTATGAAGGGAATGTGCTGAAGGATCCTAGGAATTGGCTCTATCTTAAACATTTATATGCTTGATCCTCTAGCTTAGGTTGGTACCTTGTACATTGTTGTATTTTTGTATATATTTTTGGTTTTTTTCTTTTGGCGTCACCGGTTTGCTTATATGCTTCCTCTTGGTTGGAAGATTTAAATGGAGTCTGAGACATACTTAGGATTTTTGGATGGTTCCAGTCATCATACATAGAACCTAGCTTCTATTGCTTGGGTCATTTATTCACCCGAGGGTCAACTTGTGTCTTCAAGAGGTGTATGTCTAGGGCCATGATCGAATAATGTGGTCAAGTATAGTACCATCATTGAGTTGTTACGTTATTCTATTTATAATGGTATTCAATCCTTAGAAGTTCACCTGGATTCGTAGTTGGTTGTTTCTCAATTGAGCTGCTAGTATCGTGTTAGAGATCTTATGTTATTGAGATGATTCTTACGGGTAATACTTTTGGAACAACAATTTGATTTCATCACATACATTCACAAACCTAGATGTTCTAATCAAGTCACCAATGCATATGTAAATTATATTTTAGATTGGCATTTGTCTCATAACTAAGAAAAAGAAGCATCCATTCATACATTCAGACATTCATACACAAATAATAGTAAAATCAGTAGCCATAAGTTTTTTCATTTCCATAAAAGTCCAAAATGTGGTATCATAATACAAAAATTGGGCTTGTAGCCCTCAAAATATACACGGTCGATACATAAAATAACCACGACATCTAAGCCTGAGGTGTTGGATGTGTCTCATGGTAGCATACTATGGCGTTGGATAGATACCAGAAAAGCCTCACCCATGGATGAGGTACTCCTACTACATGTCTTTGCATGGCCTCTGGTAGGTCCTCAATATGAACCATCGGTACTCTATCAGTCAAACGGGCTAGGTTTCCATGTACATTCTACAATGTCTTCTCAGCATCCCCACCAACTAGCTACTCTCCTCAGCCTCTGCATCGGTGCCATGGGTATCCCTCTGGTTTTCATGGACCTATGTCTATGAAAAAATAATTTTATGTCAATACATGATGCCACCCAAAAGCATTTTTTCTTTCATTAAATAAAAAAAATCAAATATTTAAAACCAAAACAATGCTTACCAATATCCTCGAAGTAGGACCCTGGTGGTAATGGCATGCCTCTATCTCCATGGAATTCAATCCCCTCATAGGGTTATTCATCTATAGTGATCACCTGCCGTTTCCACCAGTGGAAAAACTCATCATCATATGGAGAGGGAACTCTGCCACCTCCCAACCACCTCGTAATATAAGTACAACATGTCTAGGCTAGATCTCATAGACCATGAGGAGGGACCTCTACCCTCGAGCTAAGTCCTGGAACCCTCTCAAAGAATAAACTAAATAAGATGCTCACAAACCTAAAGTTATTTTCTCTCCCAAGTTTGCATTCAGTCAGTTGGATATTCATGGTGCCAACAGATATGTACACCAACATATATAGTATCAAAAACTCTACTATATAGAACATGAGCAGTCTAGAATTCTGGTGAAGTGCAGCCGAACCTGATATCCTTCCAAGTACTAGTATGATAATTTACAAAATTAGGTTCCATATAGCTTTGATGGGGACTTGAATTCTGACCTTTTGTGTGTCAGGAAGACAATATGTAGCAATGTAATCCTCAATATTCATCTCCCCACCAATTCCCCAAGCCCTAAGGTTGACTGTATCACCTTGATGGGACAACCCAGTAATTAAGTAGATATCATCAATCTCAATCTTTAGAGGCTTCCCATCCATGTTTAAGGACTCCATGTCTGGATCCCAATAGCCAATGAGCATTTGGAGCAATCTTGGTTGTGCCCTCATGCTACCAATATTCCAAAACTTACAAAGTCCACATCTTTGGAGAGCTTGTGGGGTGGCCAAATATCCATGCACTTGATTTTTAATCACATCATGCTCCCTCTCCCTCCATTCAATCACCATCCTGCAAGAGGAAGAGAGAACTTTAAGTTAAAAACCTTTAAAAAAAACCCACAGCGCTGTATGCGGGTCACAATTTTGACAGTAGTGCATATATGTGGGTAGGCTTTGCTTTGCTCGCGTGGATCATCCTTTGTATGCAACCCAATAAACTATTGTCCACGTACACCAATTTTCATAATTTTCAGGCCAAAAATCTTAAAAATTGAACCAATGAAAATAAAGAGCATGGTGAGTAGACTTACTTGGTCTAGATAGCTCACGATTTCATCCCCTATAGCTCTTAGAATCGTCGATTGAATATTGAGGGTGAAATGGGCTCCAAAGCACTATTGTGGTAAAAAATGAAAATGGTATTGTACAAAGTCTTATTTTTACTATTTAAAGAAAGTATTACCCACTTTATATAGTTTTTCACCCTATTTTTAATATTTTATGGGCCTTATGGACTAATGTTATGGTGTAAGGTACTTTTTGAAGCAGTTTCTCCAGATCATAATGGTTTTCAGCCTTACTTAGCATGATTTGTGCCTCTGGAAGGTATATATCATCCCCGACATATAGGATAGGATTCCACTCTACTTGCATTTTTGCATTGTCTTATGGCCATGATTCATACTTTTTATCAACGCAGAACCTTCCAACTGCTTCTAGAAGTGTCATTATTTAAGTGGTAACACTTTCTTGACCATGGGTACCCTAGTTAGAACCTATTTTGTCATTTGATTCCCATGATGTAGCTCCTCCTTAGTTCTGGGAGTCCCTTATACTAGTCCCTCCATGACTTTGTGTGGAAACCTAATGTTTCTTCTCATATTTTATCCTTCCCATCACCCATAGGGACTCGCTTTTAGATCAAGTTATAATTGCATATCATTGACCTACTTTCATTTTTTAGCCTAATTTCAGCTCCCGCTTCATTATTATAAGCTGAATTTCCTAATCATTTCTCAATACTAGCCAAGCATATCCTACCATTTATCCATTACAGCTTGATTTCCCTTTACCTTAGAGGAAACACCCCCCCCGAGTGTCCTTTTCCTGCACACATTTCCTTACATTGAGAGTAGGTATGTTCCACTTCATGGAACTAGTTTGCTTGCCCATGACACTCGTTTCCTCTTATTTGTACTATAATCACTATTTTATTCTTTTTCAGGATTCGATAATATGAAAAGGACAAAAAAATTAAAATAAATAAAAGGATGGATGGGAAAATGATATTGTCTTATTTTGGCAGCAGTCATGTCACCTTTGAACATAGCACAAATTTTGAGTCTATCCATCAAAGGTCTGGGTTTAGTATGGCCTTAGGAAGTTGAAATCGCTACTCAGAGATTACTCCTTTGGTTGGCTAAGCTTCCAATCCCTATGGAGATTCTATTGATGCCTCCTTCGTCATAGAGCTGTGTTAATGTTCAGTCTTGAGTCTATGATTCCTGAGTTTATCCATATGTCTCATGTTGTTGTTCAAAGAAGGTTTATAAACCTGAGTCGACCATTCCTCAGTTTTATTGACTTTTCATGTCGACCATCCCTTTATAAGTACATTCCAGAGTCACATGAATTTTTTGTCCTACCTAGCACCTTGGGCCTACTTTCATCAGTGGTAGGTGACCTTGAACTCACTAGATGACACCTCATCATTGGTCGTTGATTGAGTGGTTTCCCCTATGTTTGACGGAAAGAAATATATTCACACATTGGAATTCATGCTATGTCCTTGATTCCATTAGACCTCATTGGTGTTTTCCTCACTTGTGTTAGTATTCTTCATCATTGGATGCTATTTAGAAGGTCTCTTATGTGCACTACTCACATCTGGTACACACAATAGAAACACATAGTTGATGGTTCGTGTTCATCCTGTTCGTCCAATTTCTTCCAAATCATTCATCCTAGCTACTTACCTCATGTTTCTTGATGGGGGATGCCTAATTGCCTCCTTCCAGCGGATCTCTTTCCACCGACTTCAGATCATCTATTCTGGAATTGGGATCTAGAGTCAGATGAGTACCTTGAGATTTGCAATCATTAGTGGTAGATTCTCTTGTCATTGACAAGTGGGAATACATCAAGGTCTCTTGATCGATGGATTCTGCAATTGTTCGACCTCAACACCTTTATTCACACTTTTTGAATGTACTCGGTGCCTTGACACCAATTTTCATCATCGGTGGGTAGTCTCGCATTTGTTAACGGTATACCTTAATGATCAGTAATCATACGATGTTTCATCATGTTCAACTTCAACACCTGTATTCACGTGATGGGACATGCACCATTGGCGGTTCGTATAGAATACCTCATATTATAGTGGCATCATCATATATGCTACTATCCTTGATCGTGACAGTACCTATGGGACCTCAGTTCTCATGGCAGACTAGTTTGTACTCCAAGATATACCCGATGTATTCAATTGGTTTGGAGACCGGAATCCACTGTGTGTGGGTCATGGTTGTGACCACTTATGACATAGGTCTATGATGTAATTCCTATTCATGGCCATGAACACCTATTGTATCAAACTGCTATGTAATTTAGATTTGCATTCATGTACACAAAGTCAATATTGTAATGTTTTGATGAGTGGCTAGTTCTTCTGGTTGGGTCTCCACTACTCCACTTCTGAGAGTTATAATGTATTTCAACCCTCGTGATCATCTCTCTTACCTCATACATTAGAGGGCATCTATTATAGCATGATTTTCCACAACTTATGCAACATGCCTTGATTTACTAAATTACCCCTCTGCAGACTCATCCTACCCCTCTTGCTTATTAAAAACCTTAAAAATCACATTTTTGTTGATGTACGCAGGTCACCAGTACTACAGCATGTGTATACGTAGCTTTCTCCATTACAGCCCAGGTACATCAGGTTGCATGCTCAAAATTAAAAATATTTCGTATTTTCTTTCCAAGTAATGACCATTTTGATCCTTGGCCTTCCATATGCTAGAAAACACTTCAATTCGACCCTCCACCTCCTTTGAGGGTTATATATTTAGCCATTGTGAAGTATTTTAGGAGGAGAAATTAGAGAGAAAGTAAAATCTGGAGGAATTTTTCCCCATTTCCATTGCCTTGAGTTTTCATCCCTTGTCCTTGTTAGATTGAACTCTTTTATGTTCATCTCCCAAGCTCTTCCCTATCTTGTGAAGGAGGAACCCAGTTACTCCTTGAACTTGTGAGATTTCCATTGCATGGAGGATTGAAGTGGTGGAGGCCTAGGTGGAGGAACTTAGTTTCTTGGTTCTGATGAGTTGCCAGCAGAAGGTTGTCACTATGTACTTATGTTCATTATATTAATAGAATACTCTTTTCTCATTCAATTCATGTTGCAAATGTTTATATTGTTTTCATTGGGTATATTTATTTAATATGATCATGGACTATGCTAGATTTTATGCTAACAATTTATATACATTTTATATGCTCATATATCTTGGTTGTTGAGGATAAGTTGTAGGTAAAGAGAATTGGAGAAAGATCACAATGGTGGTATTCTTTGAACATCTGGTTGAGGTAAGGGTTGTCTCTTTTTATTGTTATCATTTCATGTTTATAGAGCATATTTGAGAATTGATTTAATTTCTAGTGTCACTCTGTCTGTTACGGTTCTACCCCAAGCCATAGGAATATTTTCTCTATAACAAAGCTATACTGCACTCACATAACCATACCATCGCACAATCCTCTATGTAACCGCCTTCAATCACTACGTGTCTACCACTGCACAGTATAACCACCTTCTGGTAACTTATCTTTCATTGCTAGTTCACTAGATACTTGCATAGTTAGCGTTGCATACGTAATGGGAATTCATACACATGCAATCATCTATATGCAAGCAATTCAAACTCGTAATCATTATATACATCATGCATCTCATCATCCATTCAGATCATCATTCATACAATGGAAATGAATAACAACAATAAAACATCACGTAACACTTATCTTGAATGAAGCTTCTTCGAGAACCTGACTACACAAGAGAAACATTCCACCCAACTGTAGGCACTTTGTCTATCATATAATATTTTTGCTAAGAGGCCACCCCCATGCTAAGCATGATTACCGTAAGGAAATGGAAAATATCCACAATTCTCTCCCACAATTAAATAGGCACAAAACCATAGCCAAGTCAACATCAGTTGGGTTAACAGGCTATTACAGTCATACAGACTCAATTCTCAATCCAAGAAAACCTTTAATGGGTTAACATGCTTTCCAGGTACTAGAGGGGAAATGATAACTAATGACTCACCCTAGAGTTAAAGGCACATCGCGCATACTTGGTTAGTTTGGGGTCCACAATACGCACCCCACTCAACACCAAGAAGGTACCCCTTCATCGCTCAACGGTCCCTTAGACATCACCTTCCTCTAGGTGCTATACCAATGTGTGCATAGAAATACCACCCAAACCTTTATATTCCACGAGGAGGTCTTAGTCTTCACTAGTCTCTTATCCAGATCCATGTTCTATACTACTTTGGTATGTAATACCAGCAATTGACCTTGCACAAAATCAGTTAGTTTTGGTTCCTTAATACCCACCCCACACAACATCATGCAGGTGATATTCTAATGTGTGCATATAAATAACACTCAAAACCCATTATTCCACTGGGAGGCCACACAACTATTATTGGATCTTAATCCACTCAGTGCTCAACACTTTATCCACTTCTCAGGGTTCACACCAAATCAAGTAGGAAAAACAGTTAGATATGATTTACCTCCATAAATACAAACACCTAGTGCATACTTGGCTAGCTTGGGGTCCACAATAACAGCCCCACACAACACCAAGAAGGTACCCCTTCATAGCTCAATAGTGCCTTAGGTGTCACCTTCCTCCAGGTGCTATACCATTATGTGTGTAGAAATACCATCCAAACCCCAGATCATTTTCCTACAAGATTTTTTTCCCAGGGCTTACAAATATTGGCTATGCACAAACAATGGCTCAAAGGAGATCACTTTGATCATTGTTCAATAGAGAACTTTGTTACAATCAGACTCATTGACAATCACACTTGGGTTGAATCAACATCCAGGAAAGAAGTCTTCTCAAGTAAGGGACTGAGGATTCACGACGCTTCACCACTCTATTACCACTCTGTCGAGACTTACTCAGACACTTTTGGGAACAGAATCCATCACACAAGTCTTCGACACAAACTCGGGATGCTCATGATCAAGCTAACAAATGGGAAATTCAATACCACTATGCTTCCTATATCCACAGACGAGCGCATAGAAGTTGCATTCTCTAGTTCCCTCCTCGAATCATAGTCATAACCACAAACCAAGACTTAATTTCACTCTCCACTTTGTCACTGTTTAGGTTGGGATTCCTTTCAGGAAAGGGTGGACTCTTCCTCCTCATATAAAATTGTATGGATTGGTCGATGGATGGATGAGTGAAGAATAATCAAAATATGACTTCCTCTCCCGAAAAGGGTGATATAGATACACCCATGAGATGAATGAGTTACTTGAACATGTAAATTCATTAATTGGATAACATACTTACTGAAAGGTTACTGTTCCATCCCCAACTAATAGGTAATTTAAGTATGGCATCAATGTAATTGATCGCTTATCCAATAAGCAATCCCCATTCTCAATTCTGCAGGGCGACTAGCACAAGGAACTGACACTACTCTATCATAAGGGACTCAAACCCATGCCTTCCTTTCCCCAAGACAATAACTGTCTCAACTACCTTCCTCTTGGAAGCATTAAATGATTGGGGCACATGAGTCAAATTGACATCTTAGGGCTCACTAGTCCTCTCTAGGACACTTGGATCTCATCTATTGAATTCATGGATTCAATACATCCCTCCCTAACCTTAGGATAATCATGCCCCTTTCTCTTGTTTCCTTGCACAGTCAGCTATGGATTTATTTATTATTATCAGGCACATATACAACATATTTACATTTCTACTATGCTTGACTAGTGCATGTTTCACTAAGCATATAAATTCAAGGAATCCATGGTAGGGACTTTGCATTGAGCTCCTCACCATGTTCCTTACAATTATTGGTGATATTACATCATTTACATTGTTTATGTCAGCGATAAAAACTAGGGACATTATAATACCTTCCCATTTGAAACAACATTGTCCTTAGTGCTCTTCAAAATTAAACAAAAATGCATATGTTTTCCCCATGGTGTCTTCCAACTCCCATGTAGCCCCATCTGGGACAAAGTGCTTCCAATGCACCTTTACTTGGCCGATGATATGGTTACAGAGCATAGGCTCCTTCCTACCTATGATGTGCATAGGCTCCACTTGGAACTCTCCCTTAGGTTCCACCTGAACCACATTCCAATAAAAAATGTGATTATGGTAATGTATATACTTTTTAAGCAATGAAACATGGAAAAATTATGATCTTTCGTATGCGTAGACAATGCAACCCTATATGCAACTGGTCCTATTCTATCGATGCCATCAAAATGTCCACGGTATATTGGTGCTAACTTGGCACAACTTCCGATCTTTAATGAGCTCTTCCTGGGCTAAACTCTCAAATATACATGGTCTCCAACTTTAATTTATGTATGCACTCTTTTCATATTTTCATATCTCTTCTACATGTCTTATGTTGCTTTCAAGTTCTTCTTGATATTAACCATTTCCTACTCCATGTCCTTCAACATTTATGGTCCAAGCACTATTATGGTCATTGAGTTTTCCCAACTTACTAGAGTCCTACATTTCCTTCCATACACAAATTCAAATGGACTAATACCCAATGATTCCCGATGACCATTGTTGTAAACAAACTCAACCAAATGTATGTAATCTTCCTACTTAAATGGATTATCCATCACATACATCCTTAACATATCTTATAGCACTTGATTTACTCTCTCCATCTGACCATATGTTTAAGAATGGTATGTTGTGCTGAAATTGAGCTGAGTTCTCAGCTCCTTGAGTAATCCCTTCCAATAATTTGACATGAATTTCACATTTCTATACGAGATTACTGCTTTAGGAAATCCATGCAACTTGAAAATTTATTCCATGAAAATTTGCACAATGTCAGCTTGTCCACCATGACCCTGATCGATTCATGTTGCTTTGTTTCCATTAGCAATCCTATAATGAAATATGTAGATATTTCTTCCCACTTCCACTCAGGAATAGGAATTGGCTATAGTAATCTTTTTGTGTGTTGGTGCTCAACCTTCACTTGCTAGCACTTCTCACATCTAGCTATGTATTGCGTGATATCCTTCTTCATCAATGGCCAAAAATATTTATTTCTTGTTTCTATCACGTTCTTCTAATATCCCAGGTCACCTGGGTATGGCACCTAATGAATCTCATCCATTACTAGCTTCTTCAATTCTACATTGTGAGGAATGTATAGTCATCCTTGGAACAAAAGAATTCCATCTTCTTCCAATTGATATACATTGTACTTCTTGTCTGGTTATGCTTGCCTAAGTATGGTGCTCACTTGTGCATAGTTCTCATCTTTAGCTACGACCGTGTTTACTCATTCTTTGAGGTCAACGCAACACAAGCTCATGCCTACGACATGAAACCTTATGTTGACCACCTTCACAACCTTGTTCTCTTTACCTTTGACATGCTTGATCTCAAGATCAAATTTACTTAAGAATTCTAACAACCTAGCCTACGGGACATTCAAATTCAGATGATCAAACAAATACTTCAACCTCACGTGATCGGTGCGCAACTCAAACTTTATTCCAAGTAGGTAGTGTCGCCACATCTTCAAGGTGTGCACTATGGTTTCTAGCTCCAAATCATGCATCACATAGTTCTTTTCATGATCCTTTAAATTTCAGGACTCATAACATATCACGTGTCCTTCCTGCATAAGTACGCATCCAAGCCCTTTGATGTAAGCATCAGTGCATACCACAAAATATTTATCTGGATCTGCGATCTTCAGAATAGGGGAATTGGTGAGCAATTCCTTCAGGCACTAGAAACTATGCTCACATTTATCATACCATGTGAACTTCACATCCTTTCTCTGCAGCGATGTAATAGGATGCACCACTTTAGAGAAATCCTTGATGAATCTCCTATAATATCTTGCCAACCCTATGAAAGATCAAACATTTGTCACATTCCTAGGTGTAGACTAATTTACTATCACCTAAATATTCTTTGGGTCTACCGAAATTCCCTCTACTGAAATAAAATGACCCAAATATTGAATTTTCTTTTGATAGAAATCACATTTTCTAAGCTTGGCATACAACTTATGCTCCCAGAGCACTTGTACTACCATTATGATATTTTCTGTGTGCTCCTCCTCATTCTTGAAATAGATGGGGATGTCATCTAGAAATACCAACACAAATTTATCCAAGTATTGGTTCAACATACTGTTCATGAGGCACATGAAAGTGGCTAGTGCAATGGTTAAACCAAATGGCACAATAGTGAATTCATAGTGGCCATACCACATCTTGAAAGTTGTCTTATGGATATCTTCCTCCTTAATTATGACCTGATGATACCTTGGCCTTATGTTAATCTTCAAAAATACTTTGGCTCCCTTGATCTGATCAAAGAGATCATCTATCCTGGGAAAGGGATACTTGTTCTTGTCTGTGACCTTATTGAGTTGTCTATAGTCAATGAACAATTGCAAGGTTCCATCCTTCTTCTTAACAAATAGCACTAGCGAACCCCACAGGGACACGCTCAGTCTAATATACTTCTTGTCCATTAATTCTTGGAACTGCATTTTGAACTCTTCCAACTCTAGGTTTCTCATTATGTAAGGGATTTTGGACACTGGGGATACTCCTTGCATTAGATTAATTGTAAAATCAAAATATATTTTGGGTGGAAGTCCCGACACCTCTTCTAGAAATACTTGCTTGTATTCATGTAGCGCTGGGAAATATTTGAGCACTAGACCTCTACCATCTACGACTCCATACACATGAACTGCATATACCTAACAATTTTTCTTGAAGTATCTTCCCAATTGCAACACTAAAAATTGCCTTATCAAAACCTTCTTCTATGCAGGCTTCACTATTCGTAGAAAAATATGTGGATATCAGAATAAATATGCTTCTCCAACCAACCACTTGTTGTCTGCCCAGGGTTTTCATTTTCTCCTTCCGCGAATTCTTCTGCTTTCTTGTCAAACTAGTCCTAAATGTCCGATTTCGTCGGGTGCCACAGTATGTCCTTATCTTTCTTCTTCAGGGTCACGGAAACATAACCATTTGTTGACACAATTCTGTCGACAGGGGTTCACTTCGCACTATCGTCAACAAACACCAACCTAACACCCTTAAGCACCAGACCAGAAAGGTTTTACCCTTTCCAGCAACACCTGTGAAGCGAGTGAGGTCTCACCCGAGATGGTTAAGGGGGGTTGTAGGAACCAAGTTTCCGCAGTGGGGAAAGGACATGCATGTGCTCTAACTCTATCGCATCATAAACCAGATATTTTCTTTCGCATCATACTTCATAACTCAAACATGCATTCATCATTCGCACATTAACCACGTATTCACCATTCGCATATTCAATACATAATTACCATTCGCATTAATAGGGAAATATCAAAGACCACATCAGTGAATACTTACAGAAACCAACATAAATCATTCATCATTCAACATAAACAAAGACAAAAATATAGATCCAAACATCTTCATGCATTAACTCATCAAAACTTGCGATATAACCTTCGTAGAAATAGTTCAGAACATCTTATTGCGTATTCATACAAATTGCGAAAACAGAGCAAAAACACAATTGGTCTCCCATATAGATACCAGATTCCCTTAGGCTTACATTCATATTCTTATTTATAGCCAACTATGGCAGTTACAAAATGGTCCAAATGACCCATTTCTAACAACCTAACTAATCTTGCACTTCCTCGTTCTCTGCGAATGACCCTTCCTTCCACAGATGGTCCTCTTCGCAGTTGTCAGCTTCTGCACTTCTTGCGGACTAATCCCATGCCAACAGGCCCCCAACACAAACTTGTGGTTCACCCTCGAGCCACCTCAACTGGACACCACTGGTGCTATAATTCTCATCCTTTGTTGTACAAAACTTCTGAAGTTGTTTTTTCCATCTGGAGCTCGATGTCATGTACTTCTCGAACTCATCCTCCAGTCTCTTGGTCTCTGTCATGGAATTCTCGAACTCATCCTCCAGTCTCTGAAAACCTTCGCCATCTATCCCTTTTGCGCATACTCTTGCGCTTCATTCCTGTGTCAAGTTGGGGAAAAGTTCATCGATGTCACCAAATTGGGAAACTAGCCAACTACTCTGGCACATCTATTTCACATGTTTGATTGGCCGCTGCTAGAGCCAGTGTGCCTCCACCCTTGATGTTTGGGTGGTCACAAGGACCATTGTTCTTCTAACTAATACCACTCTCTTACACATCTCAGGTGGGACTTCATCTTCATTCCTCCCCAGTGTCTGCGTGTCTTTCTTTGTTGTTTGCTCATGGACACTTGTCATTCTTTCCCTTAGCACACCTGGAGTGCTTACGCTGGACACGAAGTGCACCATTGCAACTATCTCACTTACCTTTTCCACAGCTTCCTTGGGATTGCTCACTAAACTCACTAAATCTCTACATCTAACTTACTGACTCGCATCATGTAACTTACTAATCTGCCTCTGTGGACTCTCTTTAATTCGACTTATTTTCTTCAATCTCTGTGCCTGTATTTATGCTTGCTCTTCGTGTCCTTGACGCCTGATCATTTAATCATGCGCAAAATATTTCCCATAGCCATCCGATTCTGTCCTCGCACGTGGAATCATACTTCGCTGTCTTTCGGTGATGCCGATCCATAGTAATCATGCTCGGATTTGACTCCCACATGCTAAACGTGCGAAGCATCGACAAGTGACCTGGCTGGCCATGCTTTCCACTTTTTGTCATAATTGCATTTTTTTTTGCTTATGTTTCTCATCTGCTATGCGCCTAATCATGGCGATAGGGTTTCAACCGATTCACATTTACCAACTTGGGAAACAATACCCCATCTAAGCTTTGTAGCTGCACCGCACCTCCGTCAGTGAGAAAATTTATGATGTAGGGACCTAACCAATGCATTTGTAACTTACTTGGATGCTTTGCAAACTTGCTGTCATATAACAGAACCATATCTCCACGCTGAAAGTTCTTATGTTTAACATGGAGATCGTGCCAAGCCTTATGTTGATCCTTTTCTACCTTTTGATGAAAACCTGCGATGAACCGATCCTCATCAAGCTGCACCAACTGGGCTAACCGTTGATCCAGTGCTCCGTCGTCACTCATTCCTATAGCAACTGCAATGCGTAGACTGGGGACCATATATTCCATCGGCATTACGGACTTCTTCCCGTAGACGAGCTTGAATGGGGTCTAGCCACTCGATCATTTGCAAGTTGTGTGACACGCCCAGAGTATCACTGGAATCTTCAAGTCCCAATCATCGCGATTTGTGTTTCATACCTTCATGAATGCATGCTCCAGGATTTTTATGAATGCCTCAAATGTTCCTTTAGCTTGCAGATGATATGGGGTGCTCTTCTTGTGTTGAATTTGAAATTCCTCCATCATTGCTGGGATTTTCTGATTAACGAGATGAGTCCCCTAGTCACTCATTAGTATCTTTGGGAACCCAAACATGGTGACCACATTGTCGAAGAGGAATCTTGTTGCAGTCGCGGCTGAGCAATCCTTGACTAGTGTGGGTTCTACACATCGTGTCAAATAATCTGTCGCTGTAATAATGTAGTGTGAACCTGCCCTTTTTCCTAGTGGGTTGATGGGTCCCACAAAGTCAACTGGCCACTTGTCGAAAGCCTGTAGTGTCAATTGAGGTACTAATGGAAATTCATCCCTTTGTGATGGCTTTCCTATCCTTTGACATACATCACAGCTTTTGGCATAGTCTGCATCATCTCCATGAATCGCCAACCACCATAATCCTGCTCGGAGGATCTTGATAGCAATGGAACGTCCTCTGTAGTGTCTGCCTACAATCCTGTCATGAGCTTCCGCCAAAATCCTTTCCTGTTCATGCGGAAGGATGTATCGTCGAAGTATCTCATCTGGTCCCATCTTATACAATTTCCCTGCGATTAGTTGAAAATTTGCAGCTCTGACGGCTAGCTGCTTCTTCTAGTGGGTAGTGAATCCTTCCGGCACCTTTCCTGTTGCCAAAAATTGAATAATTTGTTTGTAATGGTCATCGACCATTCCAACCCTGAACAACTGAGCATCCAACAATCCTTTGTCAATGCTCCTTGGCTCTTCCCTGAACTCTATCTGAGACAGATGGTCTAGTGTTGCATTTAGTCATCCAGGATTTACAATGATCGCAAAATCAAATTCTTGGAAGAGTAACAACCATCGACAGATCTCCCCCCCCAACACAGGCTTGTTCACCAGGTATTTTAGTGCTGAATGATCGGTGAACATTTTAAAATGGCCCCCTAAGAGATGTGCCAAAATTTCTGTAAGGCGTAGACCATCGCCAACCCTTTCCTTTCTGTGGTCATGTAATTCTTCTCCGCAGTAGACAAATTTCTACTTGCGAATGTTATCGAGTGGTCTATTGCACCTTCTCCTGGTTGGGCCAAGATGACTCCTAGTGCGACTAATGAGTGTCGACCTGAACATGGAACTCCTTCATCCAATTTGGAAATGCTAGTATAGGTGCTGCAACCATCTTTGCTTTCAATATATCCATACTCTTCTGGCACTCTTCATTCCATTCAAACTTGGCATCTTTCTTCAACAACTTCTCAATCGGTGCCATGATTGCTGCATACCCTC
The DNA here is from genome assembly GCA_027924585.1 of Larix kaempferi. NCBI lineage: Eukaryota > Viridiplantae > Streptophyta > Pinopsida > Pinales > Pinaceae > Larix > Larix kaempferi. The sequence continues at coordinate 1,442,004 of BSBM01000242.1, read as the reverse complement.
TGATAAAATTCTTGTAGTATCTTGTGTGTCCCAATGTTTCTCTTATCTGCTTGACTGTTTTCGGTGGTGGTAGGTCGACAATAATTGCGATCTTTGCAAGGTCGACCAACATTCCTTCCCTGCAAACAATGTGCCCCAGCAAAATCCCAAACGGAGCGCAAAAAATGCACTTCTTCAAATTCAACAAAATCTCGTGTTGTCGACATCTTTCCAGCATCAACCGCAGATTCACGATGTGATACTTGACCAACCCGTACCCTATCCAGTCATCCATGTATACTGCAAGAAATTTATGGATGTAATCCTTGAACGCTGAAACTACTAGTCTTGAAAAAATGGTTGGTGCATTCTTCATACCAAATGGCATCACCGTATACTAAAAGAATCCCCATTCGGTGACGAAAGTTCTTTTGTGTTGATCCTTTTTTGCAATCTTGATCTGATGATAGACAGAGAATCCATCTATGAAGAAGTATATTTCTTGACCGCCCACTCCTTCTAATACTTTATCCGTAAATGGTGTAGGGAATGGGTCATGTAGACATGCATCATTTAGCTTCCTTAAATCGACACAGATCCTTACTTTGCCGGTTTTCTTGTCCTGGAACACCATCGGGTTGATCCACTCTGATTCCTATACTGGTTCTATAATGCCTGCTTCTAACATTCTCTCAATCTCAGTCTTCACCCTTTCCTTGTACCGTGGATTCATCCTATAAGGTCGTTGCATCACTGGTTTTGCATTAGGTTTCAGTGGGATTTTCATCTCGCCTAAGTCCCCTGAAATCCCTTTCATTTCCTAGAATTTTGTCGGAAACAAGTCCTGAAACTCATGCGATAGGTCCGTCATATTCGCAATAGTTGAGTCATCCTAGTAGTTTCCAATGCTTGCGAACTTGAGATTTTCTTCCGACCCAATGTTCACCTTCTAGATTCACAACGGCCGCTGAAACTTGTCGGAAGGCATATCTAGTGCCTCCACGCTGCGACTTCCTTCTGAATCTAGGATATACATATCCCTCGGATCATCCTCATCATTTGGTTCTCCTGTTATGTTGTAACATTCCATCAAAATTTGAGGTGTCACAATCCACTGAAGTCCCATACGTTTCTCTGCCAGATCTGCGTCGAATACTTTATCCCTGACCACCTGTAAGGCGCTGTGGATGAAGGGGTTTTCGTCAGATAAACTGAACGTTTGGATAAAGCTAATTGTTAGTTTTTCCCATGAGTTTGTTCCGCGTCTCAGTTCTGCTGCGACATACCAATTTCGCGGTACTTCATCCAACATGTGAACAAATGCATGGACCCATTCTTGTTTGTCTCGTGGTCCCCATTGGATTTCACATGCACTCAAATGCTCCTTCAGATCGCTTCTACCGTCATACTTCATTCTATAGTATCCATCAGTGTCGACAAACCTAACCATCATTAAGTGTCGACATAATGGCCAGTTAGTTATGGTGGACTTGCGCGTTGCCCACCATCGCGTTGGTGTAGTCTTCAGGGCTTCTTCCAAGGCCAATAGACGTTGTGTTTCTGCCACTTTCTCTTCAAATTCATTAAGAAATGTAGCCAAATTGGAAAATCCCTCATACATTGGTAGCTCACACTCTTCCATAGCTACTCTTTGCAACGAATGAGTGATTCGTTTGCACCTCCTAAACAACACTTCATGCATTTGATTCTGCCAATTTTCAAGTGCTTCATCGGAATTTGATGACGCCAAACTGCTACTGCACCACCCTAATTCTCCATCCAAATCAGGGTTGATATAATATTCGTAGATGTTGTAGAGATTGTCCCAACCCTCGGTGAATTCATCCCTTGTCATCTCAACATATCGCTGCCCTTCTGCAGGTTCAAGAGGTGCGACTACCCTTATCTCCCGATTCTCGAACGACATAGTTCTTTTCTTGAAGTTGATAATAGCCTGATTCTACATCGCCCAGTCTATTCATAACAACACTGGATCGGGGCTTGTGTTGTCAACAATCTCGATCACATTGAAATATACATATATTCTGAGTCCCTCAATCTCAATAGGAACCTGGAATAGTCGACCGATCGGGGTGACTTTACTCTGCTTTGCTAGCCATAGATGTACCGGGGGACCAAGCCAACTGCAATTTCCCCATCGTGTCCCAGGTTTGTTTCGTTAGGATGTTCACATCTGACCCCAAATCCAAGATGATGGAGTCGATATCGAATGCCCCGACTTGCACAGACATCCGCATATCTGGTCCTGTCTTCCTCTTATGTATGCTATTGATCGTCCGCTCCTATCGTGCACCCTCTTGTCGATGCAGCAGGTTGGATATCTCCGCATCTCTGCCAATGCATCCTAATATTTTTCCAGCTCTAGGAAACTCTCCAAAAAGGATCTTAAGGTGTTGGCCTTTCTCTGTGAATTCATCGTGTCGAATATCGGTGGCATGTCGTAAGTACCTTCTTTCTGGTAAAGAGGTGGCTGCTTAGCTGCCTCATCGCTTCCTGCACTTTTAAGAAAATATCCCTTTCTTCCTCCGCATCAAATGTGACTTGTTTTCTTTCTGCCAGTCGGACACCATCCTGTGGCCTGTCGGCCACTGTCACAGCTCCTCTGTGAGTCACTATTCTAACAATCGCATTTTGACTTCTAACCTCTGCTGATATCTTCTGTACCACTGGTGGATTCTGGTTCTGATTCTGATTTTGTGGAGGTGGGGGAAGGTTCTTAGTTTTCCATTTTGCGATGATCTGAGGACAATCTTCAACACCATGGTCCATAGCGCGGTAGTAAGTGCACTGTGGTGTTGGATTCGGGAAATCCCTCTGATAATGCCCCTGCTGACCACAATTGTAACATATGATAGGTCCTTGACCTCATCTAGCAGCTCCTCCTCAGCCGACACCAGTACCTCAGCTTCCGCAGAACCCCCCTCTGAATCCTCCTCGTAGTGGCCTGTATGGCGGGTACTATGGTTGAGCATACTACGGCTGCGGATATTGCGGTTGTAGATATTGCGGTTGGCTATACTGCGGCTTCTCATACTACGGTTGCATATTATATTGAGGCTGCAATTGATTATACTGCTGCGACTACTATATCGGTGGTTTCTCCTCCCCTTTCATGAAGAAAGTGTCTGTAGTCCTTTCTTGGATTAGGTCATAAGCTCTGTAGTCTTTCTCATTGTGGCCAACCGATCGATAGAACTTGTAATACAAGTTCACAGGTTTTTACACCATATTCTACATGTACACACATTCTTCTAGTCGTTTTCCTCTCGTTTGATAGACGCAACACCAAGGCAACCCTCCCTAACTGAGGGGATTCGGTGCACCTGATTGAAAATATTCTCAGAATTTTGGGCATTGGTCTTTGTGATGTCCTTCTGTCCTACATCTAGTGCACCATATGTCTTCGCGAGCCTCTTTTCCTTTCTTCGTGTCTTGTAGCTGGATCGCCAAGTTTTCTAGCTGCACTTGTATTTGATCCATGCCCAAGCCCGTCTCACTGATTGGTGAAGCCTCCAGCTTCATTGTGATCTCCAGTGCTTCTACCTGGGTTGCTACCTTCTGTTGCATCGGTGGTCCATGAATGTGCGGCACCAACCCAGCGATAAACCATTCTTTATGCTGCATATCGTTCATCCTGAAACTCACTTTCACCATTAGTGTTTTGTATCGCTGGTCAAAGTCCCATACTGACTCGTTGGGAAACTATTTGATCCCTTTGAGCTCAGTAATGTATTGTGACTCAGATTTTGGTTTTCTAAATTCATCAATCATCCCTGCCTTGATCTGTAGCAATGTTTTACCTGGAGTTCCCGTCGGTACCCTAGTAAATTTCATATACCAATCTAGCGCACGACGCCTGAGGGTCGTCGCTAACTGTCCCTTTTTTATGTCTTCATCCTGGACCTGCTTCACGGTCCATACTGCTTCGCACAAAAACCAGTACTGTTTAGAATCCTTGATCCTGTTATCTTGGAAGGTTGGCATCTTTGCATCGTCACACGCCATTCTTGTACTTCTACTATTATTATTTACTGATGCGCTACTCTTACTACTATTCTGGCACATAGGACAACTCCACGAATAACTTGTATTTCCTTTTATCAAATTCTGAGTAGTGCGCGTTGTTGAAGGTACATTGTGGCTTAGGGTCCATCCTTCTCCGGCTTTTGGGGTATCCTATTCACTTTCTTCTTCATCGTAATAAGGTCGCTTTGTCCCTTGTGGTCCTATTTCCAGTATTCCATTCCAGTCCCCTCAGGAGACTCTCTCTCAGTCCTCCTTTTCTTCTCGGGACATTGAGATATCACCCCACTCCTCAAGGTACCACACTCTTCGTCAACTTCCCTTAAAAATTCGTCGACGTTCATGTCCATCTACCCTGCATTTTTCTATCAGAACCGCATTCATGTGGTACCCACAACTTCCGCACAGTGATTCTTCTACTCGTCGGAATTCATCCTTAGGATTCCCTTTTCATGGACGAGCATCTTAATCCACAGATTCAGCGACAACAGGAATCTTCCTTTGGGTCCTTTGAAAAATTTCCTTTCTGGGTAGCTATATGATTTGATTGTGTCTGTAGCAAACTCAGTGATGTACCCCTCTAGGATATTATCTACCCAGAAGTCAACAACCCTTAATACCTTGTTGTTGACCCATTTTAGCTGTTGGATCAGTTCTGGAGTCCAGTGATCAGGCTCACTCTTTTGGAGATGGTTTTTCTGAAACGTCAGCTTCGCCAACCACTCGTGCAACAATACCGGGAATTCGTAGAAAAATATCTCATGGATATCAGAATATATATGCTTGTCCAACCAACCACTTGTTGTTTTCCCATGGTTTTGATTTTCTCCTTTCACAAATTCTTTTGCTTTCTTTTCAAACCAATCCTGAATCTCTGGTTTCGTCGAGTGCCACAACATGTCCTTATCTTTCTTCTTCAGGGTCCCGACAACGAAACCATTTGTTGACACAGTTCTGTCGACAGGGGTTCACTTTGCACTGTCGTCAACAAACACTAACCTAACACCCTTAAGCATCGACCCATAAAAGTTTTACCCTTTCTAGCAACACCCACGAAGTGAGTGAGGTCTCACCTGAGATGGTTAAGGGGGGCTATAGGAACCAAGTTTCCACAGTGGGGAAAGGACATGCATGTGCTCTAACTCTATCGCATCAGAAACCAGATATTTTCTTTTGCATCATAATTCATAACTCAAACAGGCATTCATCATTCACACATTAACCACGTATTCACCATTCGCATATTCAATACATAATTACCATTCGCATTAATAGGGAAATATCAGAGACCGCATCAGTGAATCCTTACAGAAACCAACATAAATAATTCATCATTCGACATAAACAAAGACAAAAATACAGATCTGAACATCTTCATGCATTAACTCATCAAAACCTACAGTATAACCTTCACAGAAACAGTTCAAAACATCTTATCGCGGATTCATACAAATTGTGAAAATAGAGAAAAAACACAATTGATATCCCATCTAGATACCAGATGCCCTTACTCTTACATTCATATTCTTATTTATATCCAACTATGGCAGTTACAAAATGGTCCAAATGACCCATTTCTAACAACCTAACTAATCTCGCGCTTCCTCGTTCTCCATAAGTGACCCTTCCTTCCGTGGATGGTCCTCTTCGTAGTTGTCGGATTCCGCACTTCATGCGGACTAATCCTGTGCCAACAGTTACATTCATACAGACTCAATTCTCAAGCTAAGTCAAACTCTGTTGGGTTAACAAGATTTCCAGGTACTAGAGGGGAAATGCCAACTAAGGACTCACTCCATAATTAAAGGCACCTCGTGCATACTCGGTTAGTTTGGGGTCCACAATACCCACCCCACACTACAACAAGAAGGCACCCCTTCACCACTCAAAAGTCCCTTAGGCGTGACCTTCCTCTAGGTGGTATACTAGTGTGTGCAAAGAAATACCACCCAAACCCTGCTATTCCACTAGGAGGTCTTTGCCTTCACTAGTCTCTTATATAGAACCATGCTTTATACCACTCTGGTACTTGATACCATCCACCAATGGACCTTGCAAAGAATCAATTATTTTGGGTTCCACAATACCCACCCTACACAACATCGTACATTTTCTATTCCAATGTGTGAGTAGAAAGGCTACTCAAACCCCGCTATTTATCCAAGAGGTCGCACAACTGCAATTGGATCTATGTCCACTTAGTGCTCAACATTTTATTCACTTCTTAGGGATCACAACCAATCAAGTAGGAAAAATAACCATATTTGGTTTACCTCCAAAACTACGAATACAATGCGCAGACTCAGGTAGCTTGGGATCCACAATATCCACCCCACACAACACCAAGAAGGGACCCCTTCATTACTCAACGGTCCCTCAGGCATCACCTTCCCCCAGGTTCTATACCAATGTATGCGTAGAAAGACCACCCAAACCCCAAATCATTTTCCTGCAAGATTTATTTTCCCAGGGATTACAAATCTTGGTTGCACAAAAGCAATGGCTCCAAGGAAAACACTTCGGTCACTGTTCAATAGAGCACTCTATTATAACCATACTCACAGACGACTGCACTCGTGCTAAATCAACATCCAGGAAACAAGCTACTGGTTGACAGAATCACTAATAGGATATTGCGCCATCCCCATATGATAGCTAATTTAAGGATGAAATCAATGCAACTAAGCACTTACCCAATTAGCAATCCCCATTCTTAGTTCTACAGGGTGACTGACACAAGGAACCCAGACCCACTCCTTCCTTTCCCTGAGACAATCACTATATCAACTACCTTCCTCTTGGAAGCATTGAATGATTGGGGTGCATGAGTCAAACTAAGATCTGAGGGCTCACCATTCCTCTTTAGGACACTTGGGTCTCATCTATTGACTTCATGGATTCAATACGTCCCTCCCTAACCTTAGGATAATCATGCCCCTTTCTCTTGTTTCCTTGCATAGTCAGTAGCGGATTTATTTATTATTATCAGGAACATGTACATCATATTTACATTGCTATTACGCTTGACCAATGCATGATTCACTAACCATATACATTTTGGGAATCTATGCTTGAGCTCCTAACCATGTTCCTTACAATTATTAGTGATATTACATCATTTACATAGTTTATTTGATTGTCAAAACTGGGGACATTACATTGATATCACCTAATTGATTCTTTTATCAACACATATATTGAAACACAATTTACTTTTTAATAATTGAATCTCTATCATATGTATGATATTATTCTAATTGCTTGAGTATTTTGTAAATTATATTCCATTGGAACAAATCATCATAATAAAGATTACAAGTTTCTACAAGATATCTCTATTATGAAGTGTTTACTTAATACTATAACTTAATATTATAGGCATAATGCTTAAATTATTGAAAATTCAATAAAAATAGACAAAACAATAAACTCCAAAACATCCACACCATGAACACAAGATATAGCCTAGGAAACCCAATATGGGAAAACCTAGACAAAAGACCAAGGCTTTACCTTTCTCTATTCTTCTTATGCAATAAATGAAAATACAAATAATTTCTACAAGGTCTTCTACCTCTTCCATTTTTTCCACAATATCTCACTGCTTTGTTATGTTCAAACATGGAATAATAAATCCATACAACAAGAATGGAATTCCCTCCTTTGCTAGCAATCTAGTATTTAACATATCCTCATTGTTGTTTAGGGTTAGGGTTAGGGTTTTTTCCTACCTCAACTCCTAATTATTGTTAGGGTTTATGACCCTCTAAAATCTTCTTGAAATTACACACGTGAATAGGCCCATGGAATTTGTGAGTAATTGGAGTTGAGGTGGCATCCACTTGGTACCATAGTGGTCAAAAGCATAGGTAAACTTGTGGGGGGGAATAATTTTCTCATACAAATTCTATTCAAGGTGATCTTCACAGTGTTTGAAATATATTTATGTGTATAAAAATGCCAGAGGGTTGGAAAGTTTTTCTGTAAATATTTGATCTAGAAAAGGTTGGTTAATGCCCCCAAATGGGCTCTAAGAGTTTAAGGACCCCAAATCAACAAAATAAGCCATACCCCTAAAATGGGTCCTATAAGTAAATAGTCCAATTTTCCTATTTAGAAAGTACCAAACTAGACGACAAATTATATTAAGTGTCTTGTTTTGTATCATACCTCTTCATTTGAGAGGACTACTGTACCTTAAAGTATTTTATTAAAGGAGGTGAAGAATTTTTTTCTCTACCTTTTCCCTCAATTTAAGGCCTTACAAATAAATTGTCCTTTCAACTAAACCTACTAAAATTCATGTTGTCCTCATCTACTTTTTCTGGACTTGTTTGCAAAATTGTATTCTTTTCTATTTTTTTTAGATTATGGTGCTAATTCCTCTATGGTAGGTGTAATTTCCCATGATTTTCATGGTCTAAAGTCATGGAAGGATCATATAGTTTCAAATCTTCCACATTCAGTATTGTAAATGCGCATATATGGAGGTAGACAAATTTTGTATGCATTGCTACCAAGATACTCCAAAACTTCAAAAGGACCATACCATAGAGCCTTCATATTCTTACCAAGGCCCTGTAGGCTATATTTGTTTTGATGTAACCAAAATTGGTCTCATATCTTGAATGTATTATCAATTTCACACTAGTCATGTTAAGCTTTTTACTTTTCTTGTGACATCCTTAATGTTACATGTACTTGTTAATGGATCGTCTTGATTGTATCAATGAATCTTTCAACCTCAAATGATTCTCCTATGTTTTCCTCCCTCACTCCTCCTTGTTTTCCATATATAAATTCTAAAGCAAAAGGTTTCAAATACCCAAAGAAAGATTCAAAAGGGCTCTTAATGGTAGAAGTGTGGACTAGCACATTATAAGAATGTTGTCTATAAATCAAATTTCCATCTTAGGTTCTTAGATGCTTCTAATTATAACCCCCCAAAAGATTAACCAATGTCATTTTCACTACTTATATTTTCCCATCTCCTTGAATTATTTTTGATGTGCATTATCTTAAACAAACTTGGCATTGATTCCACCATTTTTCACCTATGTCGAGGACCAAGTGATATGAGAGAAACACAATATGAACTTGTAGTAAAATTTGTTAAGGCCTATGAAGTTGGGAAGCTCCATTATTTTCTTTGGGTCAACTAGTCATAAATGATTTGGATATTAGATGGATCCACATGCATACCACACTCATCCAATATGTACCTCAGATATTTAATTATTTTTATATTAAATGAGAACTTCTTTAGGTTGGCATATAAATTATGTTGTCACAAGTTTCTCATAATTGCTAAATGTGGTTCATATGCTTTTCCCATGTTTTTTTTATGATGATGTATTTTAGGTATGTGATCACAAAATAATAAGTGAATTGCCATGAAATATCATCCATGTCCTCAAGAAAATTGATGGAGAATTAGTGAATCCAAAATGCATGATCAACTACTCAAAGACACTTTCCTTGGACTTGAAGGTTGTCTTCTACACATTAATTGTCTTGATTCGCACATGTTGATACATTAAAATAATATCAATATTACTAAAAAATTTGGTTCCTTTGAGATGATTGAGAACATGAATTTGAGGTATGGGATATTCATTCTTGGTAGTGATTTTGTTCAATGATATATCACTAAATATATAAGAGTTTCCATGTTTCATTCTTCTTCTAAACTAGCACAATAAGATTCCTACAATGATAGGATCTTGTTAAATGTGGCCTTTCTATGTCAATCTTGAATGAATGGAATTTGACATCCTAGTTCTATAGAAGGAAGCTTATCTATATAGGGCTATTCGGTAGGAGGGGGAAGATGCCAAATCACTTGTATACTTTCCTTGATTGCACAAAGGTACTCTTGTAGGAGGTGAATACGTTTATGTATTCCTTCACCAACTCATATACCTTTCTCTACCACATGGAGAGACCATATGCATTTTCCTTAGCAGTATTTGGTGATTTTATTGGCTCCATTTGACTGACCATGAATGAGACAAATATCCAAGCCTAAGATATTATATTACTACATTGATTTGTGGTGATCAGGGGGACTATGATAATAAAGGCTACCTTTGGCATCTTGTAGAAATTCAAGATGACAATGCCCCTATGAAGCCTATATTGGTAAACAACATGATTCTTCTAGATATATGGTTGTCCAAAAGAACATAAAAAAAATAAAGTGGGGAAATATCATATAGTGCCTCATCTTTGAAGGGCTTGATGTTGCATTGCAAGTGATGTTGTTGACTGGCATGAATGTCATGTCTTCAACTCAACCAATTGATGGTGTATGGTTGGGGTTGCATCATCATTAGAAGCTCCAAATTCTTGTACACACACATCTATGAGTGGAAGATGTGGCTTCTATAATTTCTTTGATTGGACCTTTATGCTAATCATAATAATGCTAGTTACACATTGATGATCCATTTTCCCCTACCCATGGAAGGTTATGGCATTTGGGAGGAATCAAAGTCCAAGGCTTCCAACTTGGCCAATAGAATCTTTTTGACACAACATTTGAAGTAACATCTTGATAATATCTAATTACAAAGCTTATATCCATATTTGTGATTGTTGTACCTAATGGAAAAACAACAAATACAAGATTTCTTTGATACCACTTATTAAGATAAGATTGAGAAAAAAATAAAAAAACATGCAATTGTGTAGAGATAACACAAATACACTATTAAAAATGAAGTATTACTATGAAGACGAAATTTTATTAATGAATCAAACAATGAAAAACACTCTAATATAAATAACAATATAAAATCACTAAAATAGTGCTAACTCATCTCTAAAAAGATATGTGATAACTACTCTTATTTTCAAAATAATCCATAACAAAGGTATGAAACCACATTTTATAAAAATATAGAAATAACACAAAGAAAAAATCCATAAAATGGAACAACCCTGACCCTAGCATGATTAGGCCTTAAAAACGAACTTTGAGCTTTTCAAAATAGGAGAAGCCTTGCTAAAATCAATAATTATCATTATTACTTAATGCTTTGTTTTGGGTATTCTTTAAAATTATATAAGAAAACGTTATCAAACTAACTAGTATGGGGAATTGGGTGTATCCACCCAAAAATACATGAAAAAACCTTAAAAATGAATAACTAAATCATGACCCAAAAAATGGTCAATATGATAACTATTTTGGGACAATATAAAAAGAACTTGGTATTTATTTTCCTATGGGAAATAAAACCAACCTATAAGAGGAATAATTTGACTTTTTTAGTCTTACCTTACCTACAAAAGCTTCCGAATGCTTATCTAAAATAATATTAGAAAAATGTAATATGTTACTCTACAAATTCTTAAATAAATTTAATAAATATCACCAACCTACCTTTAAGGTACACCTAATAAGATCCCATTGTAGTTTGAAGAGATAGGATCCATTCACAACCACACAAGTAAAATCAAATTAAAGTAGAAAATATATGTATGGAGAGTGGTACGTCACACTAATGTTTTTTTTGTGTGGTGACTTGTCCTTTTACGAGGAGACCAACTCGCTATAACCACAAAGATCCATATTTATTAATTTGCAAAAGTACAAAATAATAAATGAGGTAACCACTAACCACTAATGCCATTTATAACTAATGGTCCCCTCACATGTTAACATACTAATATTCTTGTTTACCCTGTCTATCCTTTTGATAAAGCGAAATTGCTAATCCCCATTGTATGATGTTAACATCATTATATTTCTTGTCATCATATCATTAACTTTGTTATATACTCACTTTGATTATAAAATAAACTAATTTAAATTCAAGTTTTTATACATTTTTTCAATCCCCATTGTTAAGATTTTGTTTTCATTTTAATTTTAAAAAATAATTTGTTTTTAAGTATGTATCATAAGCTTGAGTGTGTTGGTGAAAAGAAAACTCACTTTTATGATGTGGACTACCTAAAAGGAAAAGCATTATTAAATACCAATAAACTAATACACTCACGAGATTGTCGAGAAAGACTAAATTACAATGGTATCATGATCTTATGATATAATTTTCTATTAACTTAATTATATATGTTTTACATATAAATTATAATAAAATTATTAAATATTTAATTATATTCAATGTACAAATATATAATTTGGATTAATATTGTTTTTAAATATATATTTTTAAATTTATGTATTTATTAATATTCATTTTAATAAAAGTATGTATATATATACCTTAATTTGTGGACTTTTGGTAACTACATAAAGGAAGGGAACTGTTCGTAGAGGTTTATTGATTGAGTTTGCCCCAGCCCATAAGGTGTTACATGTATACATTCTCCTTCGTCGTTATGGGATCCCATGATATCACTGAATAAATCGGCCCTCTATGTGCATGGGTGAATTTCTAGTCAAACTCCACCTCACATCATGCTAATAAAGCATACGTTATAATCATAACATTAGAGAACATATACTATCAACGTGAATATCAAGGATCTGCATGCTACCACATACCCTTATGAAAACATAACATCATCATTAGTATCGATGAACTGCATGCTACACACATAACCTTATGAAAACATAACATCATCATTAGTATCATATGTCATCATAAAAGCATAGCCTCATTCTCATGAATATGAAGGAACTGCATGCTACGCCATGTTATCATTAAAACATAACACCATCACCCTGAATGTGAAGGAATTGCATGCTACTACATGCCATCATGAAAACATAACATGATCACCCCGAACGTGAAGGAATTGCATTCTACCACATGTCATCATCAAAACATAGCATTGTCATGAGTATCAAGGAAAATGACATTATCATGCACCATCATAACATCATAACATCAAGAATATTAAACAACTACATGTTGCCTCATGCCATAACAAGATTGTAAATTAAACTATATAATCATCATGGATGATCATCATCATTATAACACCATCATCATACTATTGTCATGAATAGCATAGAACAACATGATCTCTTTGTCAAAATATCATGATCATCATATCGCCTGCATCACAATATCATCATGGATATTATGGACCATGGATATTAGGAATTTTTTTTGTTTGACAATTACCATCTTATAGCTTTTGGTTCACAAGCTATAACAAATAACTATAAATAGTTATAGTAGTTTTAACTACTATACTATCTTGCAGATGTATGACTTATTGGTAACTTTATCAACTCATATTTATCACTCATAGGAACCTACATATAGGAGAGTTCATGATGTTATGTGTGCAACTCTACAGTTGACCGATACAAAGTAACATCACACCTATAGAAACGACAAGACCTAAAATATGAAGACTCCTTTGGCCTCCTACTGAAAATATCAAACATGCCTATCCTAACACTTGTAAACCCTCAATATAATTTCTAATCAATACCGTTACAAGTGGAAAAGTTGTAGGGACTTAATTATCTCAACTTCAAATAAATAATATTCTATGAAAGTAGAGCTAAGAAAAATAGTTACATAGAACAAATACACCCTATCTTTAACCAAGAATATTTAATAACAACAATCCATGGAATAGAATATAGAAAATCCACCTCAAAAATATTACCAGTCATCAATATGGGTTGTCATTTATATTATAAATATAGACCTAAAATGACTTACAAGGATGACAAAGAAGATGACCCTCAATAAAAATTGCATATGCTCTCACCTAATAAAGACCCCTTGAAATTTCTGAATTAAATGGCTGCCCCTTAGCAAGTCACAGGTAGAAATGAAACACACATGAAGTAACTCAACTTGATATTAGACAAGCATCCATCTGTTATATGCCTTGTATCTAAGTGATTCATATATGAGGTACTTATAGCCCAAGCGCGTTGCCAACATAGATCTTCTGCTGCTATAAAATTTGGTCTCTATTCTCTATACAATTCTAGGTGCAAATGTTTTCTACTTCTAATCATCAGTATGCAGAAAATAATGGTTTGTTTGTTGGCTTCAAGGTTTGGTTCAATGGATTTGAAACCTAAAGGGAAAAGCTAATAGTGGAAAACAATAACACTGTGTCAATGTTGAGAATCTGTAATCAGATCTAGTTTCAAGTCAATTCTGTTGTGATAAAATAAGCAATGCACTCTGTTTATTGAAAATACAAATAGATCTATATGCTTTGGTATATTAGTAAACTCTCTTATTTTCATGCTCCCATAAAAAAGGAACACCATCCTCTGTTGTAATGAGCTTCCCAAAATCTACAATGAATTAACCATGTCTCTGGTCATTCAAGAACATTATACATCTATGTTTGCAAAATGGGTATGGATGGAAGTTGAAACTAACCTTTCACTATCCCTATCCAACACCCTAACAATACTTACTAAACCAAATCTTTGCTATTAAAATGGCCACACACAACACATGCAACCATTCATCAACCAATTCACATTATACAAGCAATCCTACATCATCTCTCATTGTTACACAGTTATGAAAAACTTTGATTATGAGTGTCATAGTGATAACTTATTCAGAAAAAACAAATTTACTGTGGGAACAACCACACCTTGGATAAAGGAAATGTAACACATCTGTTACATGTGGTTTCTATAATGCATGTATTACCCATCAATCATAGCACTCTGTTACCACAGATGATGCATAACGAATTGTTCATGGATGATTGGTTTTTATACCTTAGTTGCATATTATGATGCGTATTCTCTCATTAAGGATTGTTGGAGGAGCCTAAGTCGGCCTGTCGAATAGGCTCCCCACCCGACCTATTGTAAATGTATGTCGACAGATGTGTCGACCAGTTGGGTCGTGTCGGTTAGTTGAACCGACTAGACGGTTACATAACCACTTGTAAATGCATATATAGGTGTTGAAATATTGTAACTTCTAAGAATATTATATCTGTACTTTATTATTCCGGAGATGTTTCATTCCTCCGTAGAGATCTTATTATATATCTGGAGATGTTTATTCCTCCGTTGGAATGTGGTAACTTGGGTTATTAGAATTCCCTAGTGGGGTCGGCCCAGAGTCAGTTGTATGGGGTGTTTAAGTCCCCTAGTGAATTGGCCCAGTCAACATTATGTTGAGTGGTTAATTTGGGGCCAACCTAGTTAAGGTTAAAAGACAAGTGAAGTAGTGTATAAATAGAGGAGGTGTGTTCCTCATTTAACACACACACTCACTTGTGAAACTCGCATAGGTGAAGGAGAGATCTACAAAGGAGGAGAAGGAGCTCATGTTTGGGGATTACATCTTTGTATTTGCTGGTCATCTATATTGAGGAATCTTTGTTGGGTTTTCTACCCCATGAGGGTTTCTAGGATAAATTGTGTCTCTTGTGTTTATGTTGTGCTTGTTGTTCTTTCAATGATCCTGTATATGCGATTGTTGTGAAATTGAATGTAATACTGCTTTTATCTATCTTAGCATATTGAATCTTCACATGGTACCAGAGCTAGCCTGAATGTAGGCAATGTATGGCACTTACGACACTTGTCTCACTTGCGACAATTTGAAAGTTAGGGTTTTGTATAGCAAAACCTAGTCATCGTGGCACTTTCGCTATAAATCCATTTTGGCGAAGGTTCATGATCTGAAACTTTTACAGGCTGAATATAACACCCCTTGTATCTTTTTTCTAAAGCTCAGCCTCAAATTCATTGTACTTTGTGATTTATGATCCGTACAAGTTAGGGTTTCTGCCTCTTCCAGAATGTAGTCCTAAACAGGTGACCTAGGGAAAAAGGTCATATCTCGAGATAGGAAGCTCCAAATGAAATTGTGTAAAAAGTTGTAGTTAGGAAACAGACTGTAGTTTAACAGGTCTGCTTTTCAGAGGTTGAAGTTGAAACAATGACACGTGGCACTCTGTACAATTTCGCCATGTGGTTTCATCCCATAAACAGGTCATGTTGTGACACTTGGAATAACTCTCTCTCAGAGAATCCATTAAATCTCAGACCTATGGAGTTGTAAATATGACAGGTCAGGATACCATAGGCCGAATTTTTAGACCTTGCAGATCCAAAATTTCAAAGATGCACCATAAACAATACGACACATCTGAAATGGCTCAACAGAGGAAATCTAAGAAGAGGAGGAAGAAGCTCTCACTTAGGGTTTTTCAGTTTTTAGGTCTGAAAGGAACTGATACAATGTTGGAGACACCTGATACAACAGACACCTGATACAACATTGGAAGCTTTGATAATGGATTTGGAATCCATTCATCATAGATATTGATCCTCCATCAAAATGTTGTGGGAGGAAGGAGATTGAAAATTAGGGTTTCCAAGTAAGAAGAAACCCTAGCAAAGTTGGGAGACTCATAGGCAGCAATAAAGGAGGTTTAAATGGCACTGATATTTCTCATCCTAGCACCATGAACCTATACAAGATGTTTTACAAGTAATCGACCTTGGATGGTTAGGGTTTTACCCCTATAGAGAAAACTACTCATCAGGTATAATGACTTGAGAAGACACAAGTATGTTTTGAAATATGGTTCTTGATTAAGTTCATAATATGTTTGTCTTCATGTTATCGAGGTTAGTATAATTATGATTGGTTGATAATGAATGCATGTGAGTGATAGAATACATTCATTGATTAGGGTTATGACACTTATGATTGTACTAATGCACTTGTGGGGATGATGTTGTCTGCTAACAAGATACAGGTACATCAAGAAAGACAAATCAAGTTCTATGACCATGATGACATGAAGACAAAGACTCATCCATAGTCTTTGACCACATAGAAGCTCTACTTATGAGGTATGTATGACTTTGTTCTACTATGCTTAACTTATGAGATATGCAGGTTCTAGCACAAGGTCTCTAAATCATTGAAGAGAACAAAGAAGATATTGTTTGGGTATGTTAAGACATAACCAAGCATGATAGTCCAGGTATGTTTTCCTATATCAAGTTAGAATCCTACTTTGTGTTAGGATCTTAGGTAAGTATACCCATGTATGAAATAATCATGATCATACATACTTAAGATTATTTAGAATCATAATGTTTTGATAGTATTGAGATTATACTAATGAATGTATGATTATTTATGAGATCATGAGGATGACACTAGTGCACACTTAAGCTTGCATAGTGGTACAGAATGGATAGAAGTTCAAAGACATATAATGATGCTATTAGAAAATAGAGATCAAGTGGGAGGCAACCACACAAACATAAAATATAAGTATTTGAGTTGTTATTTGATTCTCCAAATAGTTAATGATATTGGTCATAATAGTTGTATGCATATTTGTATTCCTAGAATATATCATGCATAGTGTAAGCATTCATATAGCATTGAACAAATATAATACTAATACACATATGATGGGTAAGTTGGACAAACATTCCATTGTTGCTTGTCTAGAATGAAACCTCTTTTCTAACATGTTGAGAGTTGTGCATGCTCTTGATAGTATGCTCTGGTAGAGATGGAAGGCATCTAGATAGCCATTGTGTGCATACAGGATATGGAAAAGTGTTGTGCCAAAGTATTGGTCAAGATAGTTGCATAACTATGTGAATCATATATGTATGCATAATAGGTTATCATGTCAACATGATTTGATGATTATGAAGTATTACTAATCATGTAATTAACTTTGATTTGTAGGAAAGATCATGTGCTATGATCCGCAAGAAGGATGATGAACACCGAACAAGTGATGGATGTTCAACAAGAAGACTTACAAATCAAACATACTATAGAAGGCTCATGGCTAGAAGATTCTCTTAGAAAGAGGAAGAGGATTATGATGAGATGTTTGCTCCAAGTGGCTAGATAAGACCATTCTCTTAATGGAGTAATTGAAGAAGAAGTATGAATCGAGAAAACTCCCATGACTCAATTGAAGAAAGCTCTATACGGATACCCAGGATCGATAGTCATTTGATGAGCTTAATGATCACCATGGGTGATGCGGATTTAAACCTTTGATACAAGTTTGAAGATGGTGTCTATATACAAATGGCATTCTTCTCTTAGATGGATGCAAGAAGGAACTCACCACAGAGTTAAAATGATCTTGAGGCTGATATCAGTAGACCCATCTAATGAGAGATGGCACAGATAGATATGCAGAAGATCACTCAATGCAGAGTGTGAATGATGTTCAGTCACAAAGGGAGAATTGATAGCTTCTTGACAAGATTGGGCTTTACCAAAAGTAAAGCTGATCCTAACCTTTACCTTAAGGTTATGGATGATGAAATTTTCATACTATTACTGTATGTGGATGATCTCTTTCTAACAGGGAATGAGAAACAGATCATGGAAAGCAAGAAGAAGCTAGCTACAAAATTTGAGATGAAAGATCTCGGATTGATGCATTACTTCCTAGGTCTGGAAGTATGGCAAGGCCCAGAAGGAATATTTATCAACCAGAGAAAGTATGCTGTGGAAATCTTAAGGAGATTTGATATGTTGGAATGTAAATCCATGACCACTCCCATGGATTCCAACTGGAAGTTGTTAGCTGATGACTAATCAGAGTTAGTGGATGTAACTATGTACAGACATATTATTGGGTCATTGATGTATCTGACGAATACTAGGCAAGATATATGCTTTGTTGTTAACACCTTGAGCCAGTATCTAGTGGAACCTAGGCATGTTCACCTAATAGCTGCAAAGCATGTGATGAGGTACCTAAAGGGTACAATAGACTTTGGTCTATGTTATCTTGGAGATCAAGATTTCAGATTGTATGGCTACACAGATGCTGATTGGAAAGGAAGTGTATCAGATAGGAAGAGCACATAGGGTGGATGTTATTGCCCTGGGATCTACCATGATATCGTGGTTTAGCAGGAAGCAGTCTAGTGTGGCTCTCAGCACGGCTGAAGCGGAATATATAGCTACTTGCTTTGCTAGTTGTGAAGTGATATGGCTTTAGAATTTGTTATCAGGATTGTTTGACTTAGAGATGGACCACACTGTGATCATGTGTGACAACTAGAGTTGTATCAAGATGACATAGAATCCAGTGTTCCCTGATAAGTCAAAGAACATAGAGATACGATATTTTTATATACGGGATATGGTGCAGAAAGGAGATATAAAGTTCCAATATGTGAGCACTGACAAGCAAGTTGCTGATGTATTGACCAAACCTCTATCTCAAGTAAAGGTTGAGTATTTTCGAGACAAGCTTGGTGTAGTTCAGAAGGACCCTCCTCGAGAGGGGGAGTGATATGGTCGATGATGATATTTGGATACCTGTATTGATGAGGATACTTGTATCGATGATGAGGATACTTGTATTTATGATGTGAATACTTGTATCGATGATGAGGATACATGCATCGATGATGAGGTTACTTGTTCTGACGATGAGGTCGATATTGAGGTTTCTTTTCCCGACAATGAGGTCGATGATATCAATGATAAGTTTGATAAGTGGTCCTAAGACTTTGTCTAAGTTGACGAGGGGAATGTATCATCCCTAGACTTCAGTCCCTGAATTGATCCATATACATATGTCTCCAAGAAGTGGTCCCTAGTGGACGAGAGGGGATTGTATCATCCTCGGACTTCGATCCCTGAATTGATCCGTAGACATATGTCTCTGAGAAGTGGTCCCTAGTGGATGAGAGGGATTGTATCATCATTGGAATTCGGTCCGTGAATTGATCCGTAGACATATGTCTCCGAAAAGTGGTCCTTAGACTTTGTCTAAGTGTACGTGATAGGACTGCATCGTCCTTGAAAAATTGGTTCAAAATGTACTTGATAGGACTGCATCGTCCATAGACATGAGAGGTGTATTAAATTGATCAGGATTGACCATCATGTAATTAGACCTGGATTGCATCATCCATAGACATGAGAGGTGTCTTAAATTGATCAGGATTGATCATCATGTAAGTAGATCTGGACTGCATCATCCATAGACATGAGAGGTGTCTTAAATTGATTAGGATTGATCATCCTATCAGTAGATCTGTATTGCATCGTCCATAGACATGAGAGGTGTCTTAAATTGATCGGGATTGATCATCCTGTAAGTAGATATGGACTGCATCGTCCATAGATAGGAGAGGTGTCTTAAATTGATCAAGATTGATCATCCTGTAAAGCAGATATGGATTGCATCGTCCATAGACATGAGAGGTGTCTTAAATTGAGAGGGATTGATCATCCCGTAAGTGGATCAGGATTGTATCATCCTTGGACCAATGTCCTAAAGTGAAAGGGATTGATCATCCCGTAATTGGATCATATGTATTGCAGAGTATGCTACTATGATGATGTTGTTGATCGAGAGGATCCATTTGATGATATTGTCGATCGAGAGGATCCAGATGATGATACTGTTGATCGAGAGGATCTAGATGATGATACTGTTGATCAAGAGGATCCAAATGATAATACTATTGATCGAAAGGATCCAGATGATGATACTGTTGATCGAGAGGATCTAGATGATGATATTGTTGATCGAGAAGATCTAGATGATGATGCTGTTGATCGAGAGAAACAGATGATGATGCTGTTGATTGGGAGATCCATATGATGATGACGTTGATCGAGAGATCCAGATGATGATGTTGTTGATCGGGAGATCCAGATGATGATGTTGTTGATCGAAAGATCCAGATGATGCTGTTGATCGAGAGATCCAAATGATGATGTTGTTGATCGAGAGATCCAGATGATGATGTTGTTGATTGAGAGATCCAGATGATGTTTTTGATCGAGAGGTCTAGATGATGATGTTGTTGATGGAGAGATCCAAAATGATGAGGTTGATCGAGAGATCCAGATGATGTTGTTGATCGGAAGATCTAGATGTTGATGTTGCAGTTGATCAAGTGCTACAGAAGATGAAGACTCAGTACTAAAGATGTTGATGTTCTAGTATTGAAGATCTTGAAGATTTTTAGTAACTGTTTGAGTTACTAATGAAAGATTCCAGTGATTTATAGATGTATCATGTATCATGTAGTTGATGACTCCTTGCTCCTGCAGATGTTGGTATAATATCCTTCTCGTTAAGGGGGAGTGTTGAAATATTGTAACTTCTAAGAATATTATATTTGTACTTTATTATTCCGGAGATGTTTCATTCCTCCATAGAGATCTTATTGTATATCCGGAGATGTTTATTCCTCTGTTGGAATGTGGTAACTTGGGTTATTAGACTTCCCTAGTGGGGTCGTCCCAGAGTCAGTTGTATGGGTTGTTTAAGTCCCCTAGTGGGGTCGACCCAGTCAGCATTATGTTGAGTGGTTAAGTTGGGGCCGACCTAGTTAAGGTTAAAAGACAAGTGAAGTAGTGTATAAATAGAGGATGCGTGTTCCTCATTTAACACACACAGTCACTTGTGAAACTCGCATAGGTGAAGGAGAGATATGCAAAGGAGGAGAAGGAGCTCGTGTTTGGAGATTACATCTTTGTATTTGATGGTCATCTATATTGAGAAAGCTTTGCTAGGTTTTCTACCCCATGAGGGTTTCCCAGGATAAATTGTGTCTCTTGCGTTTATGATATGCTTGTTGTTCTTTCAATGATCCTGTATATGCTATTGTTGTGAAATTGAATGTAATACTGATGTTATATATCATAGCATATTGAATCTTAACAATAGATTGTTGGGCTGTGTACTTGACTAAGTTAGATCTGTTCTATGTAGTATTCTTCCCTTGCTGGTTAATAAAGGCTTGTGCTTCTTGATGAGTCCAAGGTACAGGTATCTGATAGCCTTTCCCCATAGAAAAAACATAAGAAAGGGTGAATAAATACACTTGTTTTGTGGGAGAAATTATTTACCTTGATTATTTAATGAAGTTGTTTTAAAGATTATTATTGTATGTTTAAATGCGTGTTCAATAAACTAATTATGTGAAAATCGAGTATGATTGAACAGGTCTAGGTACACTAAAGGACAAACATGCAGATCAAGCAGAGGACTGAAAGATCATGCACAGCTCAGCGCCTCTCTCCTGATTTCTAGAGAGAACACCTGTTCAAACAGAATCGGCAATTAGACATAGAAGTTAGGTTAAGCATTAGAGGATATATATATGGGCCTCTCGACTAGCGAGAGGATCCTGTTGCCATTTTTGAGAATCATTGTTTACATTTTTATACTGTCGAGATACTCTGAGTTACAGACTTTTGTCAAACTATGAAGCTGCTATGTTAATTAAAGATTTGATGTTGCTTTCAATTTGGCGTCTATAAGTTTCTTTCACTCTTGAGTACGGGTTGGAGAGGGCCCCTCCAACACGTAAGTCAGGAGATCTTATTGTTCAGGTATTTTTCCATTATGTGTTTTACATTGACTGAAATCTATATTACATATGAACGCATTTGAATGGTGCTAACTAATATGATTTGATTTCTATAGTAATGCGACTAGTCTGATTCCGTAGTAGTTTATCACGCATTATCTAGTTTGGTAACACTGTTTCAGTACTCCTGTAACAACATTCTTCCAAAGCATATACTAATCATCTATTTCCTTTTGTACTTACATTGCTTTTGAACAATGATCCAGATCTTAAAGCTTAGGCACTCTCTCATTATTATGGTTGCTCATAGAGATTGCTACTTTCAATACTGTGGTTAATTAATGATATTCACTTCTTGAAATTTTGATTACTTCGTAGCATTAGATAATAGTATTCTGAACTTGAAATTCTGATTACTTCATAGTATTAGATAATAGTATTCTGAACTTGGTTTTGGCAATTGAATAGGTTAGACTAGACTTCCAGTTTTATGCATTTGATTTATAGTAATTATTTCTTAGATTAAAGATCCAGTTTTCATTTAGAATAAATCTGCTATGTTTTCAATATTCACTTCCATAGTCTAAATTCTCTATTCTTTTCAGCAAGTCAATTCTTACGAACATATTTATTGTTTTCAGCATTTAAATTCTTTAATATAGATTTATTGTCCTCAGTACTTGAACTTCTTAGCATGGGTATCTTTCAGCCATAGATTAGGAAATCCTTTTCCAACTTATTTGATTTCTTTTAGGCAAACCTTAAACACTGATACCAACACCTAACCGCGACAAAGACTATCCTATAAGTGCACATATAGTGCCTGCACCTCTGAAGTTTGTACGTCCCCCGAGTTGATAATTAAAGTAGGCTCCTAGTCTAGATGCCCTCATTTTTCTATCTAGGCTGACACATGGACAAGACAGTGAAGTAATCAATGACAGTTTTCCTGATGAGCACCTTTTTGCCATATCCACAAAAATTCCATGGTTTGCTGACATGGCAAACAATTTAGTGTCTGGGAAGTTTCCAGAACATTATAGTTATAAAGAGAAAACAAAAGTAATAAGGCAAAGTGCCACATACACATGGATAGAAGGCATGCTCTTCAAACAAGGACCTGATCAAATACTCAGAAGGTGCATTAGAGAAGATGAAGTGCATGACATAATGCATGCCACTCACAATGAACCATGTGGAGGACACTATGCTGCAAAGAGGACAACCTATAAAATTTTACAAACAGGGTACTATTGGCCAACACTCCACAAAGATGCTTATGAATATGTTTCACACTGTGATGACTGCCAAAGGATGGGAAAACCAACACAAAAAAAAGAAATGCCACTCCATCCACAGATATCCTTGGAGGCATTCGAAAAATGGGGATTTGATTTCGTTGGTCCCATCAACCCACAGTCAAATCAGAAAAGCTGCATCCTCATATTCACTGACTACCTCACAAAGTGGACTGAGGTAGTAGCACTAGCTACAGCCAACGAAACCAACGTGGAAAAATTCTTCACAAAGAAGATATTTCACAGGTTTGGAGTACCAAGAGAACTAGTTTCTGATCAAGGCCCACAATTTACATCAAATTTAATAGAAGACTTGCTTAAAAGAAACAATGTCAAGCACAGACAGTCCTCCTCCTATCACCCTAAAGCAAATGGTCAAGCTGAGGTCACCAACAGAGAATTAGAGAGGGTTCTGACAAAGACAGTCCAACTCCACAAAAGAGATTGGGTTGACATACTAAGTGAGGCGGTTTGGGCCTATAATATCACATGGAAGACAACAACAAGATTCACACCTTATGAACTAGTATATGGAAAGAAAGTCATGCTGCCAATTGAATTTGAAATAAAAACATTAAGAATTACAGCAGAGTTGAATATGGAACTATCATAAATACAACAAGAACGCATGCTACAATTGAATCAACTGGATGAGCAATGCCAGCAAGCACTTGCCCACACTAAAACCATCCAGCAACAAAGAAAAAAGTGGCATGACAAACACCTAAAGGATAAAAAGTTCAAGGAAGGTGACTGGGCACTATTCTATGATTCTAGGTTTCACACAAACAAGGGAAAACGAACAACCAGATAGCTGGGACCTTATATAATTCAAAAGATCTATGACAATGGAGCTATAAGGATCATCACAATTGATGAAGAAGAGTTTCCTATGATAGTAGATGGACATTGGCTAAAATTTTACAAGAAGCCACAGTCAAAGGAGGAGTTTACACAAGTACTCTACCAACAACAACTGATGCTGATAGAGACTATCGAAAATAATTGAAATTCAGTTAAAAAAAATAAAAATAAGAGAGAAAAAATAAGAAAGAAAAAATAAAAAAAACAAACATGAGAAAGAGGGATGGGAAAAATGCCAAATAAACACACTGCACAAATGATAAGGTCAAAACTACAGGGCATCATACATCCCCACGAAAGCACAGCATGCAAACTGCAGACAATCAACAATCAAGTGAGCCTGTTATTATTCAAAACATGCTACTATTCAAGCGAGGCTGTCATCAAAATTCAAGCAAGCCAGAATCTAATCAGGTGAGCCCGATTATTTTTAACCATTAAAGAAATCAAGCGAGCCAGTCACATCTACAAACGAAGACAGCAAAGGTATCAACTCCACTGCAGAATTTATTTCCAGCAAACAAAGATATCCAATCACATCTATTATTTCACGCGAGCCTGCCATCTATTCAAGAGAGCCAGCATAGATTACAACAATACAATGAACAATCCGAAACCCAATGCAAAAGCATTATCACAAAGTTGAATATAAAAAAGGCACAAAATTCAAAAGTAGCCAATACAGCAATTTCAAATAAACACAAGGAAAAAGCAGCAAGCGCACGTAACTATTGACATGACAAAATTTACTACAGACATTGCCAAATCTACTACAGAATCCACCACACATAAAAATAGGGCCAAATCATCAAATCAGGTATGCTAAAACATTACAAGGTAATCTCTAAACATCTTTGTTTTATTTTTAAGGCCAAATCATTATCCCACAAGACATTTGTTTTCTGAAGCCGAGGACAACTTCAATCTTCATTCAGCGGCACGGTTCAGTTCAGAAGGCCTCAATAAATCATGATTTCTACCTAAGTCATATCAGCCTCAATGAATCATGATTACTACCTTTGTCATGTCAGCAAATGATAAACCTGCATCTAGCCGCCGTACTTCCAAATAATCAGAGCAAATGGGGCAAGATGAAATCATGAAACGAAAAGCAGGGCTCAATCAAGCAGAGGGTACAAAAATGTTAATGAGGAAAAGTGCGGAAAGACAGTTAAGTAAGGCTGCATGATATTCCGAAAGGCCAGTTTTGCATATATGAAACCTCTCAGAACTCTCCAGAAGCAAGAAACTGGAAGCTAGTGTGGTCACATAGACAACAATCCAGCCATCAAAGCGGTAATCAACCTCGACCATTTGAGGGAGGATAGCCATGATCCATGCACTGATTTACTGTTACAGTAAACAATTTCAAGATGACAAAAGGTTTCAAGAAAAGCGAACCAGAGGAACACAGTGCTATTTATCAGAACCCATGAATCCTAGCAATCATCCGCAACACAGTTTGGATGCCTTTCATCTTAGGATTGAGAGGATACAATGTAGGGGTGGATATGGAGTTTGCAAGAAATTTAAAACATATCAAGGATGAAAAGTTCATCACCCAAGTGAAGGGGTTATGTATACAGTTGGATGATGAAGTGATTTCCAAATTCACGGGTCTACCAATGGGCCTGCATTGGAGCAGGGATGACTGGGAGGAAAACCATGAAGCAAAGGAAGCATTTTTCGAGCGAGGAGAAGTCTATGACAAAGACAAAAATGGATTCAAAAGACTCTCCATGCCAGCACCATGGGAGGAAATGGCTGCAATCATCCAGAAGTACATTACATGCACTAGTAGGTTAAGTTATGTACCCATTTTTCATTTTTGAATTCTAGAACTGTTGAGGCATAGAGCCCATCATCCACCGAACAACAACATTAGTATTCCATACTACCTGCTCCAATCTCCAGCAGAAATGAGCAAGAAAGTGATTAAAGGAAAGGATGATGCCTTAGCCCATCATGGGATGATCAAATTAATCGTTTGTGAGGAATTAAAAGCGCACATCCCAGATCTTTCTTGGGAAGAATTTGTGTTGGTATCTGCTGAAGATGTTCAAAGAATGAAGGTTACACCCATAGTTGGCATACCCCGACCACCAGGATCAATGAACAAGACCGCCTCTACATCAAGGACGAAGAGGAAAATTGACCTGGATAGTGTGGCTAATACCCTGGTGAAGATAAAGCATTCACGAGATGACTCCCCCAAAACGAACCCAGGGATTCCTGCCAGTAATCAAGGGCCTAAGAGACGAAGTAAAAGATTCACACAAGCATCTAGAATCTGAATTACTAAGGAAGAGAGAAGGGAACCCAGTCCCATAGTTCAAAATGTGTCTGATGAGGACGATGATCTTTGGGTAGATCAGGAGGATCCCACTACACCAGAAGAGCAGGATGAACAAGAAGATCAGGATGCATAAGAGGAGCAGGATGAACAAGAAATGCAAGATGAACAATAAATGCAGGATGAGCAAGAAGAACAGAATGAACAAAAAGAGAAAGACAACTTCCAGGGGGACCCTCCTGAGCACAATGAAAACCCTGGGGTCATCAACCAACTCGCTGAGGCACGGGCGGAATTAGAAAAGCTCAGAAAGGAGATGACAACATTGAGAATTGAATCAAGAAGCCAGCCCACATCACCCCCGTTTTCATCTGAAAAGACACAAATTCTGAAAATGCATCATGCAGGGGAGCTAAGACTGGCTTAACAGAGAAATTCAACACTTAAAGAGAAATTGACTGAGGCACAAGGGGAGCTAGCCAGAAAGGACAAGGAAATTGTTCAACTGAGGGATGTTTTGGCTACTACCACTAAAATATATGATACACTACTGGACCTCAGGCTGCCATCAGCAATTTATGCAGTTTATCTACAGGAGAAGTGGGGCAAATTCCAGCTCCAAAGGTTAAAACAAGGACTCCCGATAGAGATCAGCAACCCCAAAAAATTTATGGATGCATCTCTAAATGCCACAGATTTGGAGAAGGACCAGTTAAGCGAATTTTTCTTGCACAATTTTGTAGTCCCTAGCTCACCCAACTGGTCTCCAAACCCTTACATGGGCGATTTCCAGTTGAGGGCACTATGTTCATGGATGAATCACGAAATTGAGCAAGCTCAGGACTACCATATTTACGTTGCAGCAACATGGAAAACCCCATTAATGGTCAGGGCAGAGGCAACTCACCTTGAGAGAATAATTTACAACCATAGGATCCTCACCCAGGATGAGTAACTGATCCCCATTCTCCTTACAAAGCAGCAGGAGGATGTGGCTCATTTTGATGTTACTCTCCAAGGCACACACAAAGAGGTTCATGATTCCATTAAGGAAAGATGGTGCAGAGTAGAAAACAACCTAAAAATAAGAGAGCTCCACTCCCCTTGTTGGGCCTAGCCCAGATGGGGCAATTTTGAACAGGAAGTATTGTGAGAACTGCGGAGCTAAGCGCAGTTAAGTTTGAAAAATTTTGGGATAAGTTTTGGTATGCTGCGAAGTTGTTCACAGCATAGTGTCAGAGGAGCTGCGAGGTTGGTGTTGCGAGGATTATAGCGCCACGATGTGCCACGTCAACGAAGATCCAGATAAGCACAACATCGACGGATGAAGGCAGTTATTTTGGTTAGGGCACAGAAGACCTATTTTTGGAAAAGATCGTCGATAACTACCAAGCAGTGGGTAGGTGCAGATCGGAGGTAGGTGACTGATCACAACAGGAAGAAGACTACTATTACTTGAACCAGTCATCTAAGGATGGAAAAGAAGGAATAGATCGGTGGAAGCAACCTATTGGTGTGCATTTAACAGAAGATCCACTGCCAAATATTAATAGTCCAGTTTTGGGAAAACCATGACAGTTTTGTAAACCTAAGGGTTCTGCCTTTGTAAAATGTAAAGACATGACCTACAGGTCTTGATCTATATATAAGGAAATTTTGTAAAGGAAAAGGGTTAGAAGAAGTAAACTCTCATTTTGGTTAATATTATTGAATATTGTGAGATCTGTTAGATAAAGCATTGTAAAGGCTCTGCAGCTGAGTGCGCAGAGACCTAATTTTGAGAGAGAGGAAGAGAAGAGCGTCTGCAGCTAAGTGCGTAGGTGAAGAACTGTTGTACCCTTTCCAAGATAAATAAACAACAGTTCTTGTGGACGTAGCTTCCCATCCGGGGGGGTGAACCACGTTAAACAATTGTGTTATGTGATTGTTGTGTATGATTGCCATTAATTTGTGATCTAATTTACTTACAGTGCATGCATGAAGTTATTATTGCTTGTTATATGTTTACTATGATCTGTATTCACCATGGAAAGGATGGGATAAGATGCTAAGTAATTCATGTAGGGAGGAATATTAAACAGTAAAGCACCTATAAGTTTCGAATGAATAGATCGATAAGATAACCACACAGTTAAGTGTTCAGGCTTAAATCACAGTATTAAAGCACACAACACTGCGCATCTCACATATTTTCATAAGTTTCTGGTGTTTATCAAAGCTAAGTAAGGATGAATGAGTAAGGTTTATCGACTAAGAATTGACTAAGAAGTGATCAGATCTCATAAACCCACTGTGTGGCTTTCGGGCGGCACTGAGGGTGCCAATATATTGTGTCTTGAAGAGTCTTGACATGAAGTAGAAGACTTCACGCAGTCACTAAGCAGTTGCGCAGTCCGTCACTGTGCTGCACATTAATCAGCTGAATCAATCGCACCACCTGGTTGTGGAAACCTGCTTCTGCAACCACCCCCTCAACTTTGCCTCAGGTGAGACCTCAGGCTGCTTGCAGCTTGTTGCTGAAAGGGCCAGTGAATAGGGGTTTTGTTGGTATTTTGTACCACGAAGTACCTAGGTCTACATTGGAAAACCTCTAGAACAGTGCTGCGACCAACAAATGGTTCCGTTGCCGCGCTAAGACCGGTGATGAGATAGTGTATTCAGAAAAGTAATGTCCGACAGTTGGCATCCAGAACTGAAAGAAATCTAGGCCTGGTGCGATAAGATCGAAAGAGACTTTACAAAGAAAGAAAATAGACATCCACGTCTATCTGATGAATAGTGGTTGAATAGATACTTGTGGAGGGACATCCACGAAATGTTTTGGGCGTCATTTCCAAATGAGCTACATGAGTGGATATCATGCCTAGCAGAAAGAAAGAATTGCTCCCAAGGAAGAGTACCTACAGAGTAGAGTCCATAGCTTACTGAACAACTCAAAGCAATCGACAGCTCACTATCGCAAGCAGTCGACTTCTAGGTTGATAGCATACTAGAAGGTTTTGTGACCGAGTTTGCTGTAGATACACTGAAATCATACAACCAAGCTGAAGCATACTTTTTCGAAGGATTCAGAGGTAAGTTCTTGAAAAACCTAACCCTATACATTAAAATTATTTTAGCTGAGAAAGTTGTTTTAAGAATTCAACAATATTTCAAACTCTGTCATGGTAGAGAACACATACATTGATTCTGACGAAGAAAACCATACTTGGAAAGAGATACAATCTTATTAACGAGAATAAACCGACATCCTCTAGAACTTGTACATATACCGAAATTCCATGTGACCTCAATAGTAAGAACACTCAGTTATCAGCCACAATCCAATGCATTATACCTCAGAATCAATCAGTCCATAACCCATCCGTTGCGAGCATTGCGCAGCCCATCCCACAACTCAGTAATACTACTAACACCACAGGACCGAGTGCTCACAGCACTACATCTCAGCCCATTCCCCATAATACTATTCCTAGCACGATCCAGCAACCTGTATCTACTTTTGTCACAGGGAATTAGTCTCAAAATAGTACAAAATACGGAAGCAGAATGACAAATAATGATATAAAACTATCGATATTCAAAGGAGCGGGTCAAGAAGACCCTAATCAGCATTGGTTTCTATGCAAAGCCATGTGGAGTGTTAAGCAAGTGATAGATGATGCTATCAAGAGAGCGCAGCTCATAACTACTTTCAGAGACAGAGCACTGCATTGGTTTATGAAGTATTCTCAAACACAACCAAGAAACTTAGCAGATATCAAGACCGCGATTGCAGTCGAGTTTAAGAAACCCAAATCAGAATCACAATGCATAATGGAGTTGAAAGAAATCAAGCAGAAACCTACTGAATTGGTCTGGGAATTCGACCAAAAATTCAAAACATTGTTGGACCAAGTAAGCTTTGTTATAGCTCTGCAACAGCATCAAGAATGGTTCATTGCTACACTGTTGCCCCACATCAGACAACCACTAATGCAACAGAAGGTTGTATCTCAAGCTGAGGCCTTGGAGATCGCCATGAAGTTGGAAGCTTCACCAATTGGAGAAAGTAGTTCGGGTATGATACAGATCCAGAACCAATTGGCTACCTTGACATTAGAATTACAAGGTATGAAGAAGGGAAAAGAGCAGAGACATGAACAATGACATGAAGTTTGGTGCATAGAATGCAAAGGAGAGGGCCAGACCAGAGAACATTGCCCCTTATTTCAAGAATACCTTAAAAGTGGTGCACCAAACCCAATAAATATGAATCAGAACCAGGCATCATGGTGTGAAATTTGTAGAAGCAGAGGACACATACCTAAGGACTGCTACCTGATACAAAAATATGTAAAGACACCTAAAAACTTATACTGCAATTTCTGTAAGTTAGTTGGACATGATGAGTCCAACTGTCGCGCTTATGAACTGATGAATGAAAGGAAGCGAGATATGGAAGCAATGCGAGGTGTTGGAACGTACTGCGTTCAAGAGGAAAATCAGCCAAAGCAAGACAACACCCACTATGATCAAGGAGGATATAGAGGCCGTAGTGGTGGATATAGCGGGAGAGGAAGAAATACTGGTCAAAATCAAGGAAGAGGACGAGGCCAGGTAATATGCTATAACTGTGGATAGCTAGGTCATGTATCCAGATAATGTACTAATCCATGCACCACATGCAACTACTGTAAATCATTTGATCATGTGATTGAAGATTGTCCAGTGCTTGAGGTAGAAATGCAGAAGAGGAGAAGAATAGAATCACCGAACCCTAATATCCAGTTGATGGCATCAGAGAACAGACCTACAAGCCAGAGTGTCAATGCAGTAACGCGAAGTGGCGCTGATACAGGAAAAGACAACAGCACAGAAGCCTCGACTTTTGGAACAACTGATCCTAAGAAAAACCCTGTAGAAATAGTAGGGATAAGAAAAGCTCCTAGGAAAGCACCTCCAATGAAGTTACAGAAAAACAAAGAAATATTCAAGAAAGCACGGGACATGTTTAAACAACCACCACCTACTTCACCAAGGATTTCGCTGCGAAGTCAAGAACCACAAATATAAGACATGCCACTAGCATATGATCAGACACGCACTGCACCAGATACCTCTAATTTTTTTGCACAGTTTTTACAAAGCTGCATCAGGTTATTTAAAAACAAGGACACTCTTATGGAATTTGAAAAACTGATAAATCAGTACGAATCATGCAGTAAGAAAGGAATAGCACATAGCGCAGTACATAACATTAGAAGTCCCAAAAGAACTGGCAGGGAAATGCGATTCACTGCATAGATAGGAGACTATGAGATGGACGAGATCATTCTTGATCTCGGATCTGAAGTGAATGTCTTAACCAAGCAGACATGGTAGGTGATGGGAAAACCAAAGTTACAGTGGTCACCGATACAGTTAAGAATGGCTAACCAGGGCATAGTTATACCGCTGGGAAGGTTAACCAACACCATTTTCAACATTGATGGAGTGCGAAGTTATGCATACTTCGAAGTAATTGAAATTGTGGATGATAGCAATCCCTATCCAGCACTACTGGGAATCGATTGGGCAATGACGAACTCCACTGTCATCAATCTGAAAACAATGAGAATGATATTTGAAGGCAATGAGATAAGGGTCGTCGCACCATTGGATCCTTCACAGGGGGAGCAATATGTTGAACCTATTCAAGGAGAGTACAGAGCTCAAGACCTTGCTCGCATCTATCAAATGACAACAAATGCTACAGATTATATTTATCCTACTGCGGATGGAACGCTCAACTGTCGTTGTGATAGTTCTTGCATCTTAGAATCTGAGGCAAGATTAGAAAACTAGCAACACAGAATGCATGAAGTATCTACCAAGAGATGCGCGACAATTACAAAGTCACTCCGTTGGCTTGGAAAGCAGGTAAGTCCAATCCCCACTTATGATGGTACAGCTAACGTCTATTCATTTATCAAAGAATACACTGCAGCAGTGGCAGATGAACATCGCATCTCAGCATTAGACATGGCACTCAGAGACACACCTGCCAGATGGTGGGCTACACACAAAAAGAAAATGCCAACTTGGGACCAGTGCAGAATAAAACTATAGATTAGATTTACTGATAAGGTCACACTACCATTTGAGAAATATAATTGCTAGAGGACCCAGGAGATCATATTGTAGCTTGTGTACAAGCTTGGAAGGAAAGACCGCAGACATAATGGGTACATCTCTTTGTGCATACATTGCAGGAGCCTATTCCAAAAAATTGGTACCTACAGGAGGAGATGCGCACAGGAACCGCGGATTGGTCCATCCTTACTGTGACCTTCCAGAAGGATTTTAGTTTCCTAGATGACCAGTCGACTATACATGATGCACTGCAACTGATCAAGCGAAACATATTTATCCCACATCGCAAAGAAGAAAATATAACACTATAAGAGTTTTTTGACACAAGCAATGTACTTGCGAGTCTACAACCAGATTGG
The DNA here is from genome assembly GCA_027924585.1 of Larix kaempferi. NCBI lineage: Eukaryota > Viridiplantae > Streptophyta > Pinopsida > Pinales > Pinaceae > Larix > Larix kaempferi. The sequence continues at coordinate 1,408,785 of BSBM01000242.1, read as the reverse complement.
ACAGAACAAACAGAACAAGTCATGGGCTGTTATAACTTAGCTAAAAAAGATGAAGATAAGGAAGACAACGATGAGGAGGATCCTCGCAATATAAAATACCTGAATCAGAAGAAATACACAAGGTAGAAGGGCCTCCATTAGAGATTCTTGATATAAGTGGACCGGTCAAGACAAATAAAGTGAACATCGGTACTAGTGAAGAGTCGAAGTTCACAGCAATAGGAGACTACTGGGATGATGACACAGTTGCAGAGATTGCATTTATATTACAGGAATATCAGGAAGTATTCCTGACAAAGTTCACAGAGATGAAAGGTATTCTCGGAGACTTAGGAGTCATGAGAATTCTCCTTAAGCCCGGAGCAAAACCTATTAAACAAAGGCCATATAGACTGAATCCACGCTACAAAGAACGATTTAAGGCAGAAATCGATAAGATGCTCGATGCAGGAATTATTGACCGGTTGAAGAATCTAAATGGATAATCCCAATGGTAATCCAAGACAAGAAAACAAAGGGTGAGATTAGAATCTGTGTTGACCTCAGAAATTTGAATGATGCCTCTATGCATGATCCATTTCCTACACCTTTTACCGATGAAGTTCTTGATAACATTGGAGGGAATGAAGCATACTCTTTTACTGATGGATTTTCTGGATACCATCAGATAAAAATTGATCCAGCCAATAGGCACAAAACCACTTTTGCAACAGAATGGGGGTCATTTCCGTATACAGTGATGCCTTTTGGCTTGAAGAATGCACCAACCATATTTTCAAGAGTAGTAATTGTAGCATTCAAAGACTTCATCCACAAATTTTTAGAAGTTTACTTTGATGATTGGACCATTTTTGGCTTATTGAAGAACCATGCCGCGAACCTCAGAATGATGCTGGAAAAATGTAGACAACATCAGATTTCATTGAATTTAAATAAATGTATTTTCTATGTTCCTTATGGGATTCTACTGGGACACATCGTGTGTAAGCAAGGGTTAATGGTTGATCCAACAAAGATTGCAGTTATTGTAAATTTACCTACACCAAATTCAGTTAAACAATTGCGCACTACACTAGGGCATACCAGATACTATAGTAAATTCATAAATGGGTATGCACAGATAACTGCGGCAATGGAGAAGCTTTTGAAAAAGGATGCACCATTCATTTGGAATGAGGACTGCAAGAAAGGATTCAACACATTGAAAGAAAAAATGGTCACCGCGCCGATCCTATTTTTTCCAAACTGGGAAAAGCCATTTCACGTGCATGTTGATGCTTCATGTATATCATTGGGTATCATTCTTGCGCAGCCAGGAGAAGGAGGAATTGACCATCCCATTGCATTTTCGAGCAGAAAGCTGTCATCTACTGAGAAGAACTATACCACTATTGAAAGGGAAGGACTTGCAATGGTATATGCACTACAAAAATTCAGACACTATTTTCTTGGTGCGCACCTTTCAATGTTTACTGACCATTCTGCATTGAAATACCTGGTCAATAAGCCAGTGTTAGGGGTACGAATATGCAGATGGCTCTTACTCTTCCAAGACTATGATTTTGAAATAATAGTTAACCCAGGAAGATTAAATTTAGGACCTGATCATCTATCAAGGATCGAGTCAGGAGAGGAACCAATGAATCTAGAAGACAATCTGCCTGATGCGCAATTGTTTGCTATACAGATCGTCGATGATTATTATCATGATATCATTGAATTTCTAAGTACCGAGTTCACACCTACTGAATTTACTATGCAACAAAAGAAGCAGTTGGTAGTACGAGCCGCAGACTTCACCATTATTGCAGGTCAGCTCTATAAGTTAGGAACTGATGAAGTGCTGCGAAGATGTGTATTAGAACACAAGAAGCCACTTGTATTAGCTGATGCACATTCAGGAGCCGCAGGAGGTCATTATGCAGGAAGGGCTACTGCACAGAAGATACTACGTGCAGGGCTATGGTGACCTACAATCCATAAGGATTCCAAAGAACATTTCCAGAACTACGATGTTTGTCAGAGGACAGGGAAACTGTCAAGAAGAGATGAAATGCTGTTGAATCCTCAGCTGACCTTGCAGGCATTTGAGAAATGGGCAGTTGATGTTTTGGGACCTATTAACCCACCAGGAAAAAGAAGTGGTGCGAGGTATATTATCACAGCAACTGACTACCTCAACAGATGGTCAGAAGCAAAACTAGCCAAGGACCGTAGCGTGGCTACAGCCGCACAATTCATTTTTGAGAATATCCTTACACGATTTGGATGCCCAAAAATTTTGATGAGTGATCAGGGTACTCATTTTTTGAACAGAACTATTGAAGCTTTGACTGAAGAATTCCACATCCATCATCAACGCAGTACACCTTATCATCTACAAGCGAATGGTACTATTGAAGCATTTAATAAAGTACTTGAGAATGCACTAACTAAGGTATGCAATGTAAATCGCGATGACTGGGACCTACGCATTCCTTCAGTATTATGGGCATACAGAACGACATACAAGAAATTAACTGGACATACACCTTTCAGATTGGCTTACGGACAAGAAGCAATAATGCCTATGGAGTACATTATACCCAACTTGAGAATAGCTGCATTTACAGGGATGGCAGATCAAGCAGCACTAGAAGAAAGGCTGTCACACTTGGTTGGATTGGAAGAAGATCGCTTCATCGCAGGATTCCACCAGTAAGTGCAGAAAGAATGAGAAAAAGCATGGCACGATCGCCACATCAAGAATAAGTCTTTTCAGGTAGGTGACCTAGTCCTACTGTATGATAGTAAATTCATGAAGTTTCCTAGAAAATTTAAAATGCATTGGCTTGGACCATATACTGTAATAGATGTTACTAACGGTGGCGCAGTCCAGTTAGCCACTTTAGCTGGTGATTCATTACCCAATCTAATAAATGGGAGCAGACTAAAGCTTTACCGCGATAGTCCTACTTCACAACAACCATAATGATCAAAAGAAGGAAAAGTTTCTAGGTGCCAAGTATGGTCAGAATTGGGCACTAGAAATTGTGAAAAAGTCTATATATAGACTGATAGAGATAGATCTATACAACGCCCTGCATATAAAAAAAAAAAGAAGAAGAAGAAGAAGAAGAAGAAAAGAAATTATATGCCCCAAAATCACTGCGTAGAACCAACGATGACCTGCCGCGCAATTCAATGCAAGAATCCATAAAATAGCCATTACAAGTGTCAATTGGGAATATAGCCGTTATACAGTAATTCATGCCGGCCGCTCGGGCATTTAAAGCACAGATATCCGTTCTAATCACAATTTTGAAAGACAAGACAACAAAGGCAACCGAATTTGGCCAATGGATACCACCATTAAATGCATATCTAGCCATTCAAGGACGCGGAGGAGGGTCCACCACGCCTATAAATAACACTGCTTATCATCTCGCGGGCATATCAAACACTTAGAATTTATACAAATACTTCTGTCTGAGCTAGTTTTCATAAGCTATCTGCAACCATTGAAACTGTTTGCATGCCTACGAAATTTTTATTTGAAGAAGAGTTCACAGTTGAAGAGACTGTGAGGTTGTTCAAACACGGAGGAATTGATGAATTAATGAGAACCCCAAACAAGAAAATCATTAAGGAATCAGAACAAAATCCAAGGAGATCACCAAGACACGGCCCCTCAATGCAAGACAAAGGGAAAAATCCAGTAGCACCGAGATCAAAACTACCGCAGACAAGTTCGGTAGGGCCAAAAAAACCCCTTGCTGATAACGACATACCGTTAACTATGACTCCAGAATACATCTCGCCGCATGCAGTTGATGCATCGGCCATTAGACTGCTGAAGAGCCCAAAGTATGAGATACCACTCTCACCTATATCAAAGCATGTTGAGGTGGACAAAAATCTGTTAGGAAAGATTCCAGATTGCAAATGGGAGGATTATGATTTGCTAGCAATGCAAAAGGAGAAACCAATTGAACCAAAGTTCCCACAGTTCCAGCTCAAAAAATACATGTGCTAGAAGAAGAATGCGAAGGGTGACCTAACCTTGGTCGCCGAGAGCTGGTTGTCAGGAGTAGCCAAGTCAGGGCTGCTCAACCTACTAAGGCTTCCACATTTCGATAGATCACTGGAGCTCAACGCGATGGTGTGAACTCTTATGGCTCACATCCACCAGGGATATTTATGGCTAGACCAGAATATCGACCTAACAATTGAATTAATCCACCGTATAACTAGATTAAGCAAAAGGGGAGAAGACCCAAGGAAGTTCTTCCAAGAAAAGACAAAAGATAAAGAGGTAGCAGCATTAATGAAGCAAACACAATTTGTGGTCAAAGAGAAGCGAGGCTTCCAGACAAATGACATAAAGGATGATGGAATAAGGTTTGTCCCGCAATTGTTAGCGGGAAAAATATTAAAGAAGTGCAGACTTTTAGAAGTAAACGCAGGCGCAGTACTGCTTGGCGCTGCAGCCACTGAGGGACAAGAATTCAATTGGTCCCAATTGTTGGTTGTGGAGCCAGATCTTCTAGTCTCATAGATGATTTTGTATCAGCCGTGTTTGTACCCCAGTTCTATATGATATGTAGGTGGACTGTACACTCACCCTAGCGGGGGGGTTTGGGGGGGCATCGCCCCCCCACAGGGTTCCAAGGGGGACCATCCCCCCTGGTTGGGGGGTCCGGGGGTAGCGCCCCCGAGAAATGGGGGTTCGGAGGCAACGCCCCCAAAGAAAATTTTTGGGGTTGTTTTCGCCAGCTGTTTTGCGGGCCCATGGTTTTGGGTATCCCGTGGTATTTTCCCATTGTATTTCCCTTATAAAAGAAAGACATTGTAATACGGCTAGGGTTGTTGTTGTATTAGGTTTTATGCATTGTAAAGATCTTTGAGATCAGGAGAGAGACTGTGAAACAGAGAAGAGGAAGTGCAGCGGTTGTGCTGCAGGTTGTATCCCTTCGACTTGCTGGACGGTAATTGTTAACACCTAAAAAGTGCTCACTAGCTCATTCCCTTATTCACATGACCCATTTGTCCACTTTTCCACCATCTGAGCCTTTGAAACCATCAAAAGGTCACCAAAAGACCTTAGTACACCCCTTTTTCCCACTCAAAAAGATTATTTTTCCTGAAAAGCATAAAAAACCCTCAAAAAGGGTCCAAATTCCCAAAAAATATTAAAAAGGGAATTAAAATATTAATTTTATTCAAAAAAGGAAAAAGGAGGGAAAAGTACCTAAACCATGTTGGTCAATACCATTTGGTTTCCACAAAACCACAAATGGTATTCCCCACCACCAAAACCTATAAAAAGGTGGTAGGGGCTCCACATTTCAGATCCATCCATTATCTCACCCTCATGCTGCCGAAATCTCCCTTGAGCATTTTAGCCATTGTAAGCAACCTTGGAGAAGGAGACCTCTTGGAGCTTGGAGCCACTCATCTTGGGAGTTGCTCTACATCAACCTTCACCATTGGAGGTAATACTATTGTAAGCATTAGCTTGCCCCCATTTTCAAATACAAATTTATTCTTTCATATTTTCTTGTTCTTGTTTTTAAAATATTTCCATTATTTTCTTACATTCTTGCATAGATCCATGATTAGTTTTGTTTAGATTAGTTTCTTGTTTAATTCTATTGAAACTGTTGCTACTAGTTAGCAGGTGCCCATAGCACTAAGCCTGGTTGCAAAACCGGGCCAACAGTTTTTGGCGACTCCGCTGGCTTTGAACAATAGATCTCAAATTTTGCTTTCTATCTTAGTTTTTTATTAGTTTTTAGCCTTTAGATCCATAGATATGCCATCCTAGACAGCAGATCCATTGCTGCTCTCGTTTTTGGCCCCATCTATTGCCATTAACAGCCCAGAATTCTCAATTTTCGGGTTCATTTTTTGGCTCCCGTGCACGGCTTTCGCCTCGCGTTTTTTAGCCTAACAATCGCGCGGCTCATCGCGGATTTTTGGCTTTTTTCCGTGCAGTTCCCCGCAGCTTCGCGACCTATTTCCGCGCTGCACAGCGCGGCTTCGCGGTCATTTTCCGCGCGGCTCATCGCGACTGTGCGTCGAAATTCCGCGCTGCACATCGCGGCTTCGCGGTCAAAACCCGTGCTGCCCCTCACGACTGTGCGACAGAAACCCGCACGGTCCATCGCGACTTTTAGCCCGAAACCCGCGATGCACATCGTGACTTTTAGCCCGAAACCCGCGATGTGATTTTTTGGCCACGCGGCTCAATTTTAAAACGATCATATCTCCCTCTCCCGAACTCCGTTTGAAACGATTTTTTTTTCAAATTGGGTGTTTTCGATCAAGGAATCCAAATATGCTATTAGATTTAAGAAATTTTTCATAGAAATTTATCTAATCTTTTATTTTAGTTTTATTTATCACTTCAGTTCACCCATTTTGGCCCATATTTTCCAGTATTAAAATTCCAGCATTGTTTACAGCCATAGGAAAATTTTACTATTTAGAATGCCCATGTGAAAAAGTATTGTTAAATATTTTCAGAAATTGAAAGAAGGACTTGATTGCATTTTATCTAGATTAAAAAAATTTTGCTGTTTGCTTCTTTAATATTTTGCCCATAGCAATTATTGAAAACGAAATCCATTTATTTCGAAAAGAAGTTATATTATTTGCTTTCCTGTTTGAAAGATCCTTTGTTTTTCCAATAGTCCTTGAAAAGCATTTAATTACCATGTATTGAAAAAGTCATAAAATTTGCTTTTGTTTTCAAAAGATCCTTTGTTTTTTGAATACTTAGCATTTACTTTTTTCAATTTCCAGTTTAAAATACCACACGTGCACCCAATCAAACACTTAATTGAACTGAGCTTTAAAACTTACCCTAATTTCAACCCACTTTTAACCCCACTTGGGGAACACTAAAAGAACTTTGTAGCTAGGTAGTATTGAGGGGATAGGTGTTCCAATAACACCCCTCAGTTATTACATCTGAGACATAGAAGTTGTCCATTTAGGGAGCTAAAATCTCTTAGTATTTATTGGCGCGGTCACAACCGGTTTGTGGGAAGGCCTCTCCCCTAGGAGGGTTGAAGTCGCGAGGATGGTTCCGGAAGCCTAAGTGGAATACCGAAATCCATTCAGTAACCGAAGGGCTACCATTCGCAGTTCTCGGGATATCCCTGTATTGGGATATTGAGATCAAGGACCAAACGGCAGATTTACCTTTTCTCGACGCGTCATGAATGGAGTATCCTAGTAGCCATTCTTTAGGATTGATTACCCGGTGTCCCTCCCGGTAGGGGGATATCTAGCCGTGGACTTAACACTCAATATTGTCTGATTTGGATTTCATCACCTTGCAAAGAATATAGTTTGTTGATTCACAATACTTTTAGTTAGGTGTTTGCATGATTCAACCCACCTTTGGTCCAGTTACACCTATTTTTTCTAGAAGCTGTTTGCATGTTGGTACTCTGACCATTTGTTGCATCCCTCCACTTATTGTAGCACAGCTGCTAGAATAAGTGCCTTTTTTGAGGTTGATTTTTTGGCCTGAGAGCCTTCATTTTTACTCCCCTTCTTGCACCCTTGGTTGCATTAGGGTTTTGAGTTTTTTATACATTACCATTTTACACATACAGATTTTTTCACAAAAACTTATTTTCTCACCATTGAGAATTTTAGACGCTCTCGTCGTCTACAGGGCGAACTCCCAGAGTTCAGCCTACTTGGCTCGCCACATCACCGACGTCAAGCCTTATCCCTTGACTCGACACATCGTCGGTTAACTAGACAGTCATCCGATTCTGACACGCCTCACTTCACAATTGATTTAGAGGCAGAATCCGAAAACCCCACAGAGTTATTCCCAACCAACATTATGTCTGGAACACCATTTGATCCACTCTTTACCAGCACCATAGGAGAGACGTCTACAGACCCTTCTACTACAGTGCCATCCATGGCAACAACCACCCCCCTGGGTATGCTCAATATGGGCAACACTCCACATTTAGGAATTCCCAACACAGGGCCACCTCCTGTTATAGGAATTCCCAACACAGGGCCACCACCTGTTATGGGTATGCCCAACATAGGGGTCACACCCCCTCTGATTCCCACAACCCAGATTCCAGGAATCGCCACTACTATTCCTAACCCAAGTGTAACCCATGTTGCACTTGGAAGCGCTGGCCCCTATTAGACCACACCTATTGGAGGACATATACCTTCGATAGATAGCATACCTTTAGGTGCTACTGGACCCCCACATCATGCCACCATGACTAGTCATGTCCCCGTTCTAGTCACTACATCTGCTAGCTTACCGTATATGGTGAGTCTGAACTTTCCAGATTTAGCCAGGCTCACCAATGACCCTATCAGACATGATCCTGCGTGGCCTCACATGCCCACCAAACTCCCCTCCGACATCCCTAAGTTTGAGGGTAAGGCAGGTGAGGACCCCCAGAACCATATCATGTCCTTCCATCTATGGTGTTCCTCCAACTCCATAGTGGACGACTCTGTTCGCCTCCGTCTATTACAGCGCACCTTCACTGGCTCTGCAGCCAAGTGGTATATCGAGCAGCCCCATGGGACGCATGCCACCTTTACCTCCCTTGCCTTGACCTTCCTACAGTTCTTTCAGTTACCTGTCCGCTATGATGCGGGCGTCGAGATCCTACTGTCTTGTAGACAGAACACGGCCACCCACATCACTGACCACATTCATGAGTGGCGTCGACGCCGAAGCCTCTGCAAAATCAAGTTAGATGACCGTATCTTCCTAGATTGGTTTGTAAAAACCCTTCTCCCTCTCATTGCAAAGGATGTGGCATCCGAAAGACCCCAGTCTGAAGAAGAGGCCATCCTCAAAGCCCAACAGTTTGATCTCATTTACGCCCAATCGGGTTATCTGTATACCATTATTCCAGACGCCCCTCGGGGCGAGTCATCCCAACATGATGCGCCGGGGGCATCCAATTCCGCTGATGGCATCATTGGTCGTATGGCCGCACATCCCCAACCCTTTTCCATTACACATCCTAGCCATGGTCCCGACCTTTTGCGGGCTACATCTCAGTCTGGAGCAACTAGTTCATATGCTCCCATGGCACATCACCACCATACCCATGGACCTTCATGTCCACCTCAGTGTTTTGGTCATGCACCACCTGCATACGCCCTCCCAGCTGCACCTCAACCATTGTACTATCCAATAGCTCAGGGTTACCAACAACCCCAACAGTCAACTGGACCACCTCCAGCACCACAGGCTTATTATCCACCACAACCTGCTCCCGCACCTGCGGAGAACCAAAATCCTCCCACTGCTCAAGGGCAAGTGTATACACAGCACAACCAGCCCCAGAACCAAAACAACCAGTGCAACCAAGGTGCGCAACAGAACCGTGGTAGAGGTGGTAACCGCGGAAATAACCAACAACATCAGCAAGGTCCTCCACCTCCCAATCCTTCGCAGAATAACAATGTTGCTCCTCCCAACCGCAATCCGGATCGGAATCCTAAGCAGCCTAGAAATAATAACCTCAGAACAAACCACCCTTGTTCTATCTGCGGAGTCTATGGTCATTACACGCATTCTTGTCCACATTTGGAGCGAGCTCGGCAACTCTGGACTGACGATGCACATCGTCAAGGGCAAGCGGCTCCTCAGCCGCCACCCAACCCTCCACCACCTCAACATCAACCCTTGGTGCTGCAAAACCCCTTTCCAAACCAGGGTGTAGTTAACACTCAGCCGTTAGCCCCCCCTCAGGGCAACATGCCACCACAACAGATCACTTATGCAGCCCCTGATCAACCCATGTTCGATTCAGGTACTCACCATTTGTTGATGATGTCAACTGCCGATGCCAACCTCCAAACCCATCGGAACCAATATGGCTCCACGTCTGAAGCCCCTCCTACCGACAAGAACACTAATATTAATCCCACAGATCAAACGTTACGTATACCTCTGGCTCCACTTGATGGCGCTTCCAAAGCACCTCGCTTCCCACTTAGTCGCATCAACAGTAATCCCAATGCTCGCACTGCGTCGAATTACAACATTGTTGACGACTTAGCCCAGTCTCCAGCAGCCATGTCTGCTTTAGAAGTTTTGAAAAAATGTCCTTCACAGCGCAAGACTTTACTCTCTGCCATTGGCGCCATTGACCCCAATGATTCACAGCTGATCGCATTCGATTCAGACCAGTCTAAACCACGCCTGCCTTCCTCTTTAGCATTCCAAGTTTCCATTTTTGTTCAGAATCTTGTTATCCATCGGTGCATTATCGATGAAGGGGCCTCTACATGCATCATGTCCACATTCGTTTGGCAAAAGTTGGGATCCCCTACTCTCCAGTAGTCCACCACTGCATTACGAGCCTACGACGGCCGTTCGGCTCAACCCCAAGGTCTTTTAGCCAATGTCCCTGTCCAGCTGGCGGGTAAAACTGTGCTCATTGACATTGAGGTCATCAATGCCCAACTAGACTAGAACCTTTTACTTGGTCGCAGCTACATGTATGCCATGCGGGCTGTTGCCTCATCCGTATTTCGCACCATGCAGTTCCCCCATGAGGGATGCATGGTCAAGGTCGACTAGCTCACCTATTAAGATCCCAAGGCCCCCACTGCACCTAAAAATATTCTTCCCATGGTTGAACAACCTATTTCTGGTGCAACTACCTCGTTTGTTTCCTCTGTGGGACCCGGATTTTACTCAGATGCGCCGATGACCTTAACATTCCAATTCGTTCCACCCCCGTTGTGACAATATTTATGTCACCGGATCCAGTATCCCACACACATGATGACACTTGAGACCTTTTCTCGCTCCCATCTATCCATTTTTGTTCGGTATAATTTTATCCCTTTTTCGGGCCAAGCAATCCCTTTTACGAAAAAGGCACTTAGGGAGTTTCTGTTAAGCTCTTTTCTGTCTCCTAAAACAATGAAAAGATCGCCGAGCAATCTTTCTTCCTTTCATGCTCGCTAAACGTATCTGAAAGGGCGTCTACCTGGTATAAGTTTACCCATTTTCCGAACCTCGTAGACTAATTACGAAAAAGGTATACTCTAGTCACATCGGCTAGAAGAGTTCTCCATCTGCATCATTTTATGCTTTTTCGGGCCTTGGAGACTAAACTTACGAAAAAGAAACACCAATGGAGTCCCCTTACCACTTTCAGACTCTCTAAACATGAAAGCGACCACGAGCAATCACCATCCTGGGCTCGTAAAACAAATAGGACAGTAGTCATAACCACTGCAGAGTCTTCTTATTGCTTTCAGACTCCTTAAAAATGAAAGCACCAATGAGCACGAACAGTCTTGGGCTCACAAATCCACAGGACAGTACCATCTTAGAGCACACTTTTATCCCTTCTTGGAGCTCATTAAAACTACGAAGAAGGACCCAATGGTGCCTCTTGGCACCACGACAGATCACATCTACTCATATGACAGCTTCCCCATGATTGGTCGCCTTTGTTCAGAGTATTCTGCAGTACGTCACCTTGAAAATCCCTCGACAGCACCTATCAGCTCGTCCTCCCCCCCCAGATTCAATATATACCATTCAGTCAATCAAAGCAATGATCCCCTCACCTACAAGTCAGTTCCCTATGCTGCCAGGTCAACCATGTCATCATGCTCTAAACAAAGGAGGTTTGAGTCTACCCACTCTTTCACCCAGTTATTTCCCATCCCCACAAGTATGTCAGTCCTACCATCAGTACTACAACACTTCAATTCTACACCTCGTGCTCCTATCAAGGAAAAATCATTGCCTTGTTAGTTGCTGGTCTCCCTCTGTCGATGACAACCACATTTATTCCAGAGGATCAACCTAGAGGTCCCTGTGTCTTGGACTCATTACCATTTATGATGAGTTCCTACGAGTCATTTCGAGAGGAATCCTCAGTACCTTTCCAAATGATTGTTTCTCACATGCTCGACTTCAACACCTTGATCGCATCGTTGAGATTCGCACAGGACATTGATCCTTTCAGTTATTAGTAGAAGACCCCGGATACCTCCTGACTCCTCCACATTTGAGAATCTTCCAATGGATACCAGTTACACTTTTTCTAGAGATATCCAGGTTGCGCATGGCGACAGTATTCAGAAGTACCCCAGTTTCATACTCCCTTGAGTATACAGTTACATTATTTCTCAGAGATAACTCATAGTCTTTGAGTCCCTACAGATGTTGGACACCTTCAGTTTCAGTAATTCATCAGTTAACCCAGTGTATTAGTTATTGAGATCAGTTATAATCAGGAGTATATCCCAAAATAATGTCCCCCCTGGACCATTATGATGTACCAGTAGATTCTTTATGTATTAGATCCCCCTTCTTGGGACTAATTGTTATGTATATGTCTTGATACGAGCATGGGAATGCCCGCCTCATCCATTATCAGAGATTATACCTCATTCATATTGAGGCCATGTAATATTTTTTGTTTTTGCAGCTTCCAAGGGTCGTGGCTCCAGTCTCCAACCGGTCTCTTCTCTCTCTAAACCCCCCCCCAAAAAAAGACAAAAGAACTATGATGTCTATCGGCCATACGATGAGCTCCTGCCCTCACACATCAGGGGGCAATCTGTTAACACCTAAAAAGTGCTCACTAGCTCATTCCCTTATTCACATGACCCATTTGTCCACTTTTCCACCATCTGAGCCTCTGAAACCAACAAAAGGTCACCAAAAGACCTTAGTACACCCCTTTTTCCCACTCAAAAAGATTATTTTTCCTGAAAAGCATAAAAAACCCTCAAAAGGTTCCAAATTCCCAAAAAATATTAAAAAGGGAATTAAAATATTAATTTTATTCAAAAAAGGAAAAAGGAGGGAAAAGTACCTAAACCATGTTGGTCAATACCATTTGGTTTCCACAAAACCACAAATGGTATTCCCCACCACCAAAACCTATAAAAAGGTGGTAGGGGCTCCTCATTTCACATCCATCCATTATCTCATCCTCATGCTGCCGAAATCTCCCTTGAGCATTTTAGCCATTGTAAGCAACCTTGGAGAAGGAGACCTCTTGGAGCTTGGAGCCACTCATATTGGGAGTTGCTCTACATCAACCTTCACCATTGGAGGTAATACTATTGTAAGCATTAGCTTGCCCCCATTTTCAAATACAAATTTATTCTTTCATATTTTCTTGTTCTTGTTTTTAAAATATTTTCATTATTTGCTTACATTCTTGCATAGATCCACGATTAGTTTTGTTTAGATTAGTTTCTTGTTTAATTCTATTGAAACTGCTGCTACTAGTTAGCAGGTGCCCATAGCACTAAGCCTGGTTGCAAAACTAGGCCAACAGTAATAATAATAAGGACTGGCAAATTCAGTGTGGACGTAGCCCAAGTTGGGTGAACCACGATATATCTGTGTCTCTCTTGTAATATGTATGTGTGATTATATTTTCATTTCTGTTTATTTTTATTGCTCTGCGATCCTGTTTTTCTAACAATTGGTATCAGAGCCAAAGGTCTATTTGGCAGTTAAACCCGCAAGAAGCTAGGGTTTCTGGTTCGAGTGGGAGCAATGGCAGAAGAGGGAAAGTTTAAGGTCGAGAAGTTTAACGGCCAAAACTTTGGGTTATGGAAGATGCAAATGGAGGACTATCTGTACCAGAAGGATCTATTCCTACCGTTGGGAGGAAAAGCAAAGCAGCCGACAACTATGAAGGACGAAGAATGGGTGGTTCTTGACAGAAAGGCTCTAGGAACAATACGGTTGAGCATGGCTTCGTCGGTGGCTTTCAATATCTCAAAAGAAACGACAACAGAGGGTTTGATGAAAGCATTGGGTAAGCTGTATGAAAAACCCTCACCTTCCAACAAGGTATTTCTAATGAAGCGTTTATTTAATATGAAGATGTCTGAAGGTGGATCTGTTACTGATCATTTAAATGAGTTTAATACGGTTACAAATCAGCTAAGTTCTGTAAGTGTGAACTTTGATGATGAGGTTAGGGCTCTTCTAATCTTGTGTTCATTGCTAGAAAGTTGGAATAGCTTGGTCATGGCTGTAAGTAACTCTGTCTCTGGTTCAAACACCTTGAAATTTGATGATGTTATTGGTGTTATTCTTAGCGAGGAAATGCGAAGAAAAAGAACAGGCGAGACATCAGGTAATGCGTTGACCATGGAGAGCAGAGGAAGACAAAAGGAGAGAGGAAAGAGCCAAGGTAATCGTGGAAAGTCTAAAATGGGCAGATCCAAGTCCATACTGGGAAAGATAGAGTGCTGGAACTGTGAAAAGAAAGGACATCTGAAGAAAGACTGCAAATCTCTAAAGAAGAAAGGAGATGCACAGAAGGAAACTAACCAGGAAGCAAATGTAGCAGGTGATGTGTTACAAGATGCTTTGATTCTTGCATTAGATAATACTAGTGATTATTGGGTAGTAGATTCAGGAGCTTCATGTCATGCTACACCCCATAGGAAATACTTTCATGAGTATGTTCCTGGCGATTTTGGACATGTTTTATTGGGTGATGATGAGCCATGTAAAATTGTTGGAATGGGTAAGGGATGGATAAAAGTTAAGAATGGAACTGATTGGTTGTTGAAAGATGTTAGGAATATTCCTGCTATGAAAAGAAATCTAATCTCAACAGGGCAGTTGGGAGATGGCGGCTGTCTATCTACGTTCAGAGAAAAGTGGTGGAAGATCACTAAAGGATCAATGGTGATAGCAAAAGGAGACAGAGTAGGTACGTTGTATTTATGTCCTCATAATACTGACCATTCTATCTCTTTAGCTTCCACAGGAACAGATACGGCATTGTGGCATCATAGGCTTGGCCACATGAGTGAGAAGGGGATGCAGATTCTCCACTCAAGGAAGTTGCTGCCGGATTTGAAACAGGTAAGTTTGGAATTCTGTGAAAACTGTGTTTATGGAAAACAGAAGAGAGTCAGATTTCTCAGGGTTGGGAAACAGAAGAAGAATGAAAAATTAGAGCTTTTGCATACAGATGTATGGGGACCGGCTCAGGTACAATCTCTTGGTGGCTCTCATTATTATGTTACATTTATTGATGATGCAACTAGAAAAACTTGGGTTTATTGCATTAGACAGAAATCTGATGTGTTTGCTACTTTTAAGAAGTGGAAAGCTTTGGTTGAGAATGAGACAGGAAAAAGGTTGAAGTGTCTCAGATCTGATAATGGAGGTGAGTACTGCGGCAAGGAGTTTGATAGTTACTGTTCATACCATGGGATTCGTAGAGAGAAGACAGTCCCAGGAACACCACAGGAAAATGGTGTGTCAGAAAGGATGAACAGAACGATCATGGAGCGTGCAAGGTGTATGCGACTACATGCAGGGTTGCCCTTACAGTTTTGGGCGGATGCTGTAAATACTGCTGTTTATTTAATAAAAAGAGGACCTTCAAGTGCTTTGGATGGTGGTATTCCAGAGGAAGCATGGACAGATAAAAAGGTAAACTACTCATTTCTGAGAATGTTTGGTTGTGAAGCATTTGTCCATATTGATAAAGAAAATAGAACAAAGCTTGAAGCTAAATCCAAGAAATGTACCTTTATTGGATATGGGGTTGATGAATTTGGTTATCGTTTATGGGATTATGAAAATAACAAAATCATCAGGAGTAGAGATGTGATATTCAATGAAAAGGTCATGTATAAAGATCAGTTGCAAGGAAATAAACAGGAAAAGGAAAGCACATAGTACATAGTGCTTGATGAAGTTAAAGAAAATAAAGTTCCGAAGGTGCCAGAAAATCAAGAGCAGCAGCAAGTACCTGAAACTCCTGCAACTGTAAGAAGATCTACCAGGTTAAGTAGACTCCCTGAACGATACTCTCCTTCAATGTATTATTTATTGATGACTAATTCTGGTGAACCAGAATGTTATGAAGAAGCAATGCAGGTGGAAACTAGAAAGAAGTGGGAGCAAGGCATGAATGAGGAGATGGACTCATTGGTAGGAAACCAGACTTGGGATTTGGTTAAGTTGCCTGCTGGTAAAAGAGCATTGAAAAACAAATGGATTTACAGGTTGAAGGAAGAAGAAGGAGGTAAGAAGCGGTACAAGGCCAGACTTGTTGTAAAGGGGTTTGCACAGAAGAAAGGTATATATTTTGATGAAATATTTTCTCTTGTTGTAAAGATGACTTCAAATTAGGACTATATTAAGTCTAGTGGCGGTAGAAGATTTGCATCTTGAACAGTTAGATGTAAAAACAGCCTTCCTCCATGGGGATTTGGAGGAAGAAATATATATGCAGCAGCCACAAGGGTATGAGGTCAAAGGTAAGGAGAATCTGGTATGTAGGTTGAAAAAGAGCTTGTATGGTTTGAAGCAAGCTCTAAGGCAGTGGTATCTAAAGTTTGACAGGTTTATGACAGAACAAGGTTATAGTAGATGTCATTCTGACCACCGTGTTTATTTCAAGAAGCTAGACAATGGAAGATATATTATCTTGTTATTGTATGTGGATGACATGCTTGTTGCAGGGTCTGACATGCAGGATATAAATGTACTCAAAAGGAAGCTAGCTAATTCATTTGCGATGAAGGATTTGGGTGCTGCAAAGCAAATCCTTGGTATGAGAATAATGAGAGACAGGAAAAATCGCAAATTGACATTGTCTCAAAGTGAGTACATACAAAAGGTGTTGGAGAGGTTCAGAATGCATAATGCAAAACCTGTAAGTACACCTTTGGATAACCATTTCAGTCTAAGTAAGGAAATGTGTCCCAAGACACAAGAAGAGACAAATTACATGTCCAAGATTCGCTATCAATCAGCAGTTGGCAGCTTGATGTATGCCATGGTGTGCACAAGACCAGATATTGCACATGCAGTGGGAGTTGTGAGCAGATATATGAACAATCCAGGCAAAGAACATTGGAAGGCAGTACAGTGGATTCTCAGGTATTTGAGAGGTACTACCACTGAGGCATTATGTTTTGGAGGTTCAGACACTGTTCTACAGGGATATGTTGATGCAGATATGGCAGGTGACAAGGATAGCAGGAGGAGCACCACAGGGTATGTGTTTACTATGGGTGGAACAACAGTAAGCTAGATTTCGAAACTACAAAAGGTTGTTTCACTTTCAACAACAGAAGCAGAGTATGTTGCCATTACAGAGGCTAGTAAAGAGATGATTTGGTTGCAGAGGTTTATGGAGGAAGTGGGTAAGAAGCAGAAGGATAGCAGATTGTATAGTGACAGCCAGAGTGCCATTCACCTTGCAAAGAACTTAGCATTCCATTCCAGGACTAAACATATACAGCTCAAGTACCATTTCATATGCTCTGTTTTGGAAGATGAACTGTTAAAGCTGGAAAAGATACATACTAGCCAGAATCCTGCAGACATGTTCACAAAGGTAGTGTCCAGAGATAAACTGAGTTCGTGCTCGGTTTCAGTTGGCCTTCTAGCATGAAGGTGAAGAGGAGAAATTTTCCAAGTCCAAGTCCAGCAAGTGCAGCAGCGGTGGAGTTGTTGTGATTAGTCTCCAAGTGGGAGATTGTTGGTTGTGGAGCCAGATCTTCTAGTCTCATAGATGATTTTGTATCAGCCGTGTTTGTACCCCAGTTCTATATGATATGTAGGTGGATTGTACACTCACCCTAGCGGGGGGGGCATCACCCCCCCACAGGGTTCTAGGGGGGACCATCCCCCTTGGTTGGGGGGTCCGGGGGCAGCGCCCCTGAGAAATGGGGGTTCGGGGGCAATGCCCCCGAAGAAAATTTTTGGGGTTGTTTTCGCCAGCTGTTTTTCGGGACCATGGTTTTGGGTATCCCGTGGTATTTTCCCATTGTATTTCCCTTATAAAAGAAAGACATTGTAATACGGCTAGGGTTGTTGTTGTATTAGGTTTTATGCATTGTAAAGATCTTTGAGATCAGGAGAGAGACTGTGAAACAGAGAAGAGGAAGTGCAGCGGTTGTGCTGCAGGTTGTATCCCTTCGACTTGCTGGACGGTAATAATAATAAGGACTGGAAAATTCAGTGTGGACGTAGCCCAAGTTGGGTGAACCACGATATATCTGTGTCTCTCTTGTAATATGTATGTGTGATTATATTTTCATTTCTGTTTATTGTTATTGCTCTGCGATCCTGTTTTTCTAACACCAATTTCTATTAAATGAATTCCTTGAAGAACTCAATGATACACAAATCAATGGTGGATATTTTCATTTTACCTGGTTAATCATATTGATCAGCTTCCTGGGGTGGAGGGAATCACAACACTATGTCGGAGTGGTCACAAACACTTTGGACTGCAGAGGTGCTCGATTTTAGAATCTATGGGCGAGCTTGAATCCAAACAGACAACACGAGACAGTGCTGGTGTTTTACACATATTACGACCAGCTGCGCGGGGCCATCATGGTTAAACCTCGCATACCAAAGCAAGTGACAAGCAAATATATCCGCATTATAAATTTTTATGCTGCAATGAAATGCATCTCCATTTCACCCAAAGCGCAGAAGAAGAATGTTGATTGGTACCCTGGAAACTACCATATGTACGAGGAAGATATTGAGTACTTAATGAAAGAATGGCCAGCTGAATTCCGAGTTGAGGTTGTGGATATTGAAAGTGATTCTGGAGAGGATAACCCTATCCCATGTCCCATTGTAGAAGAGAAAGAGTCAGGAAAAATGAAGGATGTTGGAACTCTTTCGGGGCACAAGGAACCAAGGAAGAAGCAGAAAGCAAACAAAGACCAATTAGACACAGTGCTTCACAAAGATGATTATTTAATGATTATCGCGAGAGTAACTGAACAAATGGAAGAACTCTCAACAGACAAAGAAAAGAAGGAAAAGGCAATTCAAGACAGCTTAAAGCAGAACTTAACTACACTGCAAGGAATATTCAAAAAATTTGGTGAAGTCAGCAAAAGATTACCATTGCACCATGAGTCAACAGCTGGAAAAGGGTCTGTGGGGACTTTGCAGTAGCAAATAACGGTTCCCACGAGGTCCCATATTGTCCATTTGCAGCCACTATCAATTAGATTGCCATTACAAGATCAAGCAATGCTAGGTACAAAGAATGTAGAGCGCATGGAGCTTGATCTTGCAACCATACCATTTCCAGGACTCCATTACTTGCAAACGCAACTAGGTGAAGAAATGCATGACAGAACCATAGAAGCACTAAAAGGAGAAGCAGAGTTACAAAGGCAACTTGAAGAAGAGAGCTCACAAAATTATATGAAATTACAAGATGAAACAGATCTTCTACTAAGATTGGAGAGCACAATCACTACCGTTGCAGGTAATATAGATGAGTTTGAAATTCAAACAGAACCAGTAGATACCATCGTCAAGATTGGCGATTTGGTCAATAGCCTAAGGACTGAGAAGGAAGACATGGAGATTCTCCATGAATATGAAATTGAAGCCCTGAAAGCGGAGATCAATCCACAGACTCCACCAGATGAACAGCAGTTGAGACAAGGAGTAGTGAAGACCGCGACACAGAATATTGCTATCGAAGTCACTAAGTGTCAAAGTCTACTGGAAGCAGCACTGAAGGAATTTACTACCCTTGAAGAAGATCAACAATTACAGGAAGTAAAGAAGGAAGTGAAGGAAAAACAAGAAGTACTAGAGAAGATGGGTGAGGAGGTTAAGGCACTACCAGCAAGGGAGAAACTCCTCAAGTACAAGGAAATCAACAACCTCAAGAAGGAAGTTAAAGCGTTGCGGGAGAAGGAGACAGAAATGGGCGATAAGTCACAGTCATTATTAGAAGACACCAGCACGATCTCACAAGAGATTGAAGAAAAGTTGAAGGAACTGAACCTGAATCAAGAGCAGGTGGAAGGCCAGATCGACCAGGAGATAACATTAGAGATGGTGGAAATAGTTGGGCAAATTGAACAAGATACGAAGGCCACAGTAGAAAAGCTAACTCACACATTCCAGGAGTTCGCTGTGAAGGTCATCCCACAATCAGCAGAACACCTTCAAGGAATTCCAGGTGGCTCGAAGGCGAGCCACAAGTAAGTGTTAGGGGCCTGTTGGGCCTGGCCCAAATGGGGTAATTTTGAACAGGAAGTATTGTGAGAACTGCAGAGCTAAGTGCAGTTAATTTTGAACAATTTTGGGATAAGTTTTGGTATGCTGCGAAGTTGCGCGCAACATAGTGTCAGAGGAGCTGTGAGGTTGGTGCTGCGAGGAGTACAACACCGCAATGTGCCACGTCAACGAAGATCCAACTAAGCACAGCATTGACGGATGAAGGCGGTTATTTTGGTTAGGTCACAGAAGACCTATTTTCGGCAAAGATCATCTATAAATACCAAGCAGTGGGTAGGGGACTGATCACAACGGGTAGAAGACTACTACTACTCGAACCAGCCATATAAGGATGGAGAAGAAGGAATAGATCGGCGGAAGAAACCTATTGGCACGCATTTAATAGAAGATCCGCTGCCAGATATCAGTAATCCGATTTTGGGAAAACCGCGACAGTTTTGTAAACCTAAGGGTTCTGCCTTTGTAAAATGTAAAGACATGACCTATGGGTCTTGATCTATATAAGGCAATTTTGTAAAGGAAAAGGGTTATAAGAAGTAAACTCTCATTTTGGCTAATATTATTGAATATTGTGAGATTTTTTAGATAAAACATTGTAAAGGATCTACAGCTGAGTGCGCAGAGACCTAATTTTGAGAGAGAGGAAGAGAAGAGCGTCTGCAGCTGAGTGCGCAGGCGAAGAACTATTGTACCCTTTCTAAGATAAATAAACATCAGTTCTTATGGATGTATCTTCCCATCCGGGGGGGTGAACCACGTTAAACCATTGTGTTATGTGATTGCTGTGTATGATTGCCATTAATTTGTCATCTAATTTACTTACAGTGCATGCATGAAGTTATTATTGATTGTTATATGTTTATTGTGATCTGTATTCGCTGTCGAAAGGATGGAATAAGATGATAAGTAATTCATCTAGGGAGGAATATTAAACAGTAAAGCACCTATAATTTTTGAATGAATACATCGATAAGATAACCACACAGTTAAGTGTTAAGGCTTAAATCGCAGTATCAAAGCACACAGCACTGTGCATCTCACATATTTGCATAAGTTCTGGTGTTTATCAAAGCTAAGTAAGGATGAATGAGTAAGGTTTATCGACTAATAATTGACTAAGAAGTGATCAGATCTCATAAACGCACTGCGCGGCTTTGGGGCGGTACTGAGGGTGCCAATATCCTGTGTCTTGAAGAGTCTTGACACGAAGTAGAAGACTTTGCGCAGTTGCGCAGTCTGTCACCGCGCTGCGCATTAATCAGCTGAATCAATTGCACCACCTAGTTGTGGAAACCTACTTCTGCAACAACCCCTTCAACTTCACCTCGGGTGAGACCTCAGGCTGCTTGCAGCCTGTTGCCGAAAGGGTCGGTGAATAGGGGTTTTGTTGGTATTTTGTACCGCGAAGTACCTGGGTCTACATTGGAAAACCTCTAGAAGAGTGTTGCGACCAACACCCCTATCAGACTTGAAGATGCTCTTTTCAAAGCCAAGCTCTACAGGGAATCCCTGATAAGGAATCAACTTAGATGGATTGGAATGAGGCTGAATCCCCCATTCTTCCTTCCCCTGGTTATTAAGGAACAGATCAATGAAGAAGAAGAGAGGAGAGCATGGGTCAAGGAGGATCAGACCTTGGGATCTCACAGGCAGGCAGGGACACCCAAGGTAGTAGCATGGGACATCAGAGAAGTCATCGAAAAACTGAATCTGTCACCCAAGGATGGGTGAATCCTTCAACTATGGGGGAGAATGATGAGTCCAAGATACAGGTATCTGATAGGCTTTCCCCACAGCAAAAACACAAGAAAGGGTGCAGAAATACACTTGTTTTGTGGGAGAAATGATTTACCTTGATTATTTAATGAAGTTGTTTTAAAGATTATTCTTGTATGTTTAAATGAGTGTTCAATAAACTAATTATGTGAAAATCGAGTATGATTGAACAGGTCCAGGTACACTAAAGGACAAACACACAGATCAAGCAGAGGGTTGAAAGATCATGCAAAGCTAAGAGCCTCTTTCCTAATTTCTAGAGAGAACACCTGTTCAAACAAAATCGGAAATTAGACATAGAAGTTAGGTTAATCATTAGAGGATATATATACGGGCCTCTCGACTAGCGAGAGGATCCTGTTGCCATTTTTTAGAATCATTGTTTACGTTTTTATACTATCGAGATACTTTGAGTTACAAAAAATTTTCAAACTATGAAGCTGCTATGTTAATTAAAGATTTGATGTTGCTTTCAATTCGGCGTCTATAAGTTTCTTTCACTCCTGAGTACGTGTTGGAGAGGGCCCCTCCAACACGTAAGTCAGGAGATCTTACTTCAGGTATTTTTCCATTATGTGTTTTACATTGACTAAAATCTATATTACATATGAACGCATTTGAATGGCGCTAACTAGTATGATTTGATTTCTGTAGTAATGCGACTAGTCTGATTTCGCAGTAGTTTATTACGCATTGTGTAGTTCGGTAACACTATTTCAGTAGTCCTGTAACAACATTCTTCCAAAGCATAAACTAAGCATCTATTTCCTTCTGTACTTACATTGCTTTTGAACAATGATCCAGATCTTAAAGCTTAGGCACTCTCTCATTATTATGGTTGCTCATAGAGATTGCTACTTTCAATACTATGGTTAATTAATGATATTCACTTCTTGAAATTTGGATTACTTCGTAACATTAGATAATAGTATTCTAAACTTGAAATTCTGATTACTTCGTAGCATTAGATAACAGTATTCTGAACTTGGTTTTGGCAATTGAATAGGTTAGACCAGACTTCCAGTTTTATGCATTTGATTTACAGTAATTATTTCTTAGATTGAAGATCCAGTTTTCATTTAGAATAGATCTACTATGTTTTCAGTATTCACTTCCATAGTCTAAATTCTCTATTCTTTTCAACAAGTCAATTCTTAGGAACATATTTATTGTTTTCAGCATTTAAATTCTTTAATATAGATTTACTGTCCTCAGTACTTGAACTTCTTAGCATGGGTATCTTTCAGCCATAGATTAGGCAATCCTTTTCCAGCTTATTTGATTCCTTTTAGGCAAACCTTAAACACTGATTCCAACACCCAACCGGGACAAAGACTATCCTATAAGAGCACATATAGTGCCTGCACCTCTGAAGTTTGTATGTCCCCCAGGTTGATAATTAAAGTAGGCTCATAATCTAGCTGCCCTCATTAGGCATCCATTCTGAGAGTTCACCACTTCTCTCTCCCTATTGATCTCCTGTCTCTTGTATCTAGATCACTGTGCATGCTTGTTTAAAATATATATAATGTATCTCCGGTAACCTCGTGACCCGCAGGACTAAAAAATTGGTTCCATTGTCGGGTGATGCATTTAGAAATAACAACATGACATATGATTTCGGAGCAAGAGATTAAGGATTGGTGGGAGAAGAAAATCGCGAACTGCCTGCAGAATTATGCGCGATAGAACAAGCTGTTGACAATTATTCAAGCGAGGGAGAGATTCTTCTCAAAGAACCATGAAAAATTTGTAGAGTCCGTGCCGTCTGCCCTGAAGAAATTGCTGGATGAAAAGACTAGCCGATAAAGAAGAGCGGAGGCTGTTGTCGAAGTTGATCAACGGAGGATGTACAAATCTGTCGGAATGGTGCAAAAATATTGCGGACGAATTTTGTGAAGAGCAAGCGATTGAGGAGCACATCTTTGTGGACGAAAGCAGAAAGAAGTTCTTCACTGAGCTAGCTGATCAATTCTTGTGTTCCCTACCGACGTTATTGTTCAATTTTTTTATCGACAAAGGCATTGCACACATTATCGAGACATGACCATTTTTGTTGCCGCCCCTTCCGAATTCCAATTGAGTGGAGAAAGAATGTCAGTGGGAAATATTCATGAAAGAGCACGAATGGGAATTATTTTTGAACAAATAATGTCCTGCACCTCCCCATTTGTCTAGAAAGCTTTAGGCCGGCATTGGGGGGGTGGAGAAACATGTTCTGAGGTGCTAAAAAGTTGATGAAAAGTGACATATGACAAGGTGACATGAATAGCAGTGGAGGACCTGATAGATACGACAAAGACAGAACCATGAGTTACAAAAGCACTCCAGTTATTCATAAAATTGAAAGAGAAAAGAGAAGACAATGATGCGAAGAGCTAAGGGAGCAGGCAAGTGCGCTCCGGAAGAATCGAGGATCAAGCATCACGACAGATGCAGAAGGAAATCTGCCAGAGTCGAGTCGAGCCCACGAGGATTGGGGCGTCGATGAAAACCTATCACCGATGGATGGAGACTTGTGGATAGAGCATGGTAGAGCTCTCCAAGTTCAGATACCCGAGAGGTTAACACCCCCTTCTCCATTTCAGCTAACACAAAGTGTCCGAGTAGAAGAGATTTTTGAAGAAAATATTGGTCTCCATGCTGGCCAATCAGGAATTTGGAGTCGTCATAATGAAGAAGGTGATGAAGTCAATAGATTATTGATTCATCAACCTAAAGAGGGAAACTGGGTGAGTTTTCAGCCCAAGTTTTCGAATAGAAGTTTTCATCTAATGTACTTAGAACATGAAGAAGCACCCCCCCTGCCAATATCAAACTTGAGTGACTTGCTGAGTACTTTGGAAAATCCGATAAGTAGTGAAATCCCGTTTGAGTAGAACTTTGTTTGGATTTCGACAGAAGCAGTAGAGGAAGACAGAAGTCCAAGACCTGGTGACGCAGTAGAGACTATAGACACTAGTTCTGGAGGCATAGAACCCAGTCTTGGTAATCATCTAGCATTAATAACTGTCGAAGCTGAAAAATCACCTGAACTTGGTTTCGGTAATAATCCACCTACTCCACCATCTAATTCTCAAATCAATACATCAGCAGACATGTCGCACTCAACAACACACCTTCCATTTTATGAAGGCGATGAAGATTTGAGTAGACACTAGTTTGTGTGTGAATCGATATGGATGGCCAACCAACTCACCAGTGAGGAATGATAGTTGGCCTAGTTTGCTGGATATTTGAGAAAATGAGCATTGACATGGTATATGGGATACATCGCAAAAACACCAAATGCAACTAAGGCGCAAATTAAGCAAAGTTTCCTATCCTTTTTCATGACAGAAGATGCAACATATCTGGCAACCGAACGACTGAAGACAATGGTCCAGAAGCTGACATAAACTGTCAAGTAATATGATAAGAGGTTCAAAGACCTCTTGAGAAAAATCAACTATGAGATCAAAGAAAAGCTACTAATCAAATGGTTCGTTGCCAGTCTCATAAGTAAAATTACAATACATGTGCATCGAAAAAATGTCACTTCTTATGCAGATGCATTGAAGACAGCACTGGAGATTGAAATGGATGATGAATATCCTTTAGTATCCATTGACAGGCATGTCAATGAATGCCTTGAGAGTCTGGATGATGAATATCCTTTAGTATCCATTGACATGAATGTCAATGAATGCCAGAGCTATGGTGTACTACATGTCGAACTGCAGGACACACTAAAGAATCTTGTCGAATAGAGGATCAGCGACAAGAAGTCAAACTTATTCAAACTAGATGCTTTTGCAATCTGTGTAAAGAATATGAATTGCATTCCACTAATGATTGCCCCTACAATTTAAAGAATAATAAAGCAAAATGGTGCCAAATATGCGAAGTCAGCACTCAATCGATTGACGAATGCCATCTGAATTTGAAGAATCGACAAAACTACCATGCAGTGTACCAAACAAATTATGTCAAGCAGGAAAATGAAAGAAATCCAAGGAATGACAGATTTGACAGAAACGATGGAAGAAATGACCGATATAACTAGAACAGGAATGATAGATATCCCAGATATAATAACCACAGATATGATCGATGATATGATAGCTATAACAAGCATGGAGGATACCAGGGTCGCAGTCATGGTGGTGGTGGTTGCAGTGTCCGACCTAATCAACCTGGTCTATGTTTTACATGTCTTAGTGAAGATCATCGACATGCATAATGCCCATAAAAAGAAAGAACCTATCTAAATTTTTGTACAAAATGTGGGGTAGGCGATCACTTTTTAAAGGATTTCCCTACCATGATTGAAAAAATCAATAATAAAAAGAATTTTCATGTCTTGTCTTGTGTACCTAAATATGATGTGCTTTGAACAAAAAATTTGCAAATTGTTACTCGACAAGGTACTCATATTGGTCCAGATAAACCACAGATAAGTAAAATAGTAATCAAAGAAGATTATCCAAATCCGACTAAGCAAAAATCAGTGTTTAAAAATGCATCCGACATATTTTCTGAATTGGCATCCCATGAAGATATTGAAGAACCGACAAGAAGCACTGAATGAATTGTTCAATCTAATCACAAATGATGAAGCTGTAGGAAAGTTAATCGACCCGTTGCATAAAGTCAAGCATAAACATGTCGTGCAAAGACAAACCAAAAACATTTGCCAACTTAATCAAAAAGAAAAAAATGATGCTGACCCTCTTGTCGACCTCGACATAAATGGCTACCATGTACGCCAAGTCATATTGGATTTTGGTTCCCAAGTCAATATCATGACTCGTGATACTTGGGACCAACTCGGTCGACCACAGTTGTAGGAATCAGGTATTTATCTAAAGCTCGCAGATCAAGGACTCATTGAGCCGATCGGAGTATGGAAGGGAGTTGAAACATCTATCAAAGGCATCTCAACAAAAGTTGATTTTTAAATCATTAATCCTAAAGATGATGCAAGTTCTTTCCTAGCCTTGGTCAGTCGACCTTGGGGGTGAAAGATGAAGGCTTCGATTTCATTAGATAAAGGTCTCATCAAGCTAAAAGGCAATGGGAAGAAGGTTATTGTACCAATATTCCCATCTCAGGGAGAACCTTGGTTGGAACCTGTGGAATAAGATAACGACATTCGACGGCTTTATCGAATAGATAACAACGGAGATCATATTGAACCGAATTCTCAAGGAGAGCTTCACCTTCGAGATCCTGTTTTGATCGGATATAATTTTGACGTAGAGCTTTACGACTGGAAGATAGAAAACTATGATCTTCATGCAAAAGAATGCTGGACAGTGGAATCCATATCAAAGAAGCAAGTAAAGAAATGTCTCTCAATCTCGACCTCTCCAAGAATATTTGAGAATACCGGACTCTTGCACCAGCCAAAAATGCACAGACATGTAATCCGACGCTGAGATACAAGGAACGTGACTCCCCAACAGTATGTGTCGAACAAGTTTCGAAACATGTTGGAGAGCAAGGTAGACTACAAAGTCTGGTTGAGACTTTCACTCGGCAAGTTGCGAGATGGTGGGATACCCACCAGTCAAGACTCCAAACCTGGAATAGTGCGTCAACATTTTTTGTAGAAATATTTGGAGGAAAGAAGCTAACGACTCAGGCCAACATCCCTATGTTCACACAGGGACAAAATCCTAAAGTCCATTTCGACCGTTGTGAAAAAGAATGGAAGAACTTGGGTTGAAAAGATGAAAGGGCATGGCCTCACCTCTTCCCCAGTACACTCGACGATCTACCTAATAAATGGTATAAGATGGAAGAGGCAAGAGGAGAAACATTCACATGGAAAGATCTGAAAGAAAACTTCATCAATGATTTCCAATTTTCTCCAAAGGAGGAGCAGTTGGTCGAAGCGAGCAAACATATCAAAGAATTTCTGCAGCCGACAAAAAATATAGCACCCACAAAAAAGATGCAGACTGTTCGCCGACCCGCTACCTGTCATAACATAACGTCAAAGGAAATCCATCTTTCTACACGACTAAGCTTGGAAATGGAGCAGTCAATCGGGAAAAGGTTTCAATGGAGACAAAATCACCCCAGTATGTCGAAGCCTATCAAAACAGTATTTAACATGGAGATTGTCGAGAAAGATGAACCAATGAGATTAATAGAAAAAGACTTTCCGCCTGCATTCACACAAATAAAGGAAGGCGAAAGATCGATAAATGACATCCATGCTCCATAATGGATGGATGCAAAGATCAAAACAAAAGAAGTGGATATCTCTAATGACGACCGACCAAAGATGGCGAGAATTGGAGACTAATGGATTGACGAACAAACTGCTGAAATCACCAGCCTCCTCAAGGAATTTCAGGATGTATTTGCTCGTGATTACAAAGATCTGAAAGGACTTGTGCAGGATATGGTTGAAATGAAAATTGATATCAAACCAGACACCAAACCAGTGAAGAAAAGGCCCTATAAGCTCACACACAAGTATAAAGACATTGTTAAACAGGAGATCGATAATATGCTCGATGCTGGAATTATATATCCTATCAACCAGTCAGAGTGGGCTAGCTCGATGGTTGTTCACCCGAAGAAGCACGACCCGACACGACTAAGAATTTGTGTCGACTTTCGCGAACTAAACAAGGTAACACTTACCGATCCCTTTCCAAATCCTTCCACATATGAGATTATTAACGAACTTGCAGGGCATGAGTGTTATTCATTTACGGATGGATTCTCTGGGTTCAACCAAGTACCTATTGCAAAAGAAGATTAAAAAAAGACTGCATTCGTATGTGAATTTGGGTCATTCGCATATAAAGTCACGCCTTTTGGTCTGAATAACGCACCAGCGGTATTTTCCCGTATTGTCATCAAGGATTTTCAGGAGTATATCTACAAAACCATGGCTGTCTATTTCAATGACTAGACAATCTATTCAAGGTTAAGAGATCATTGCAAATGGCTTCGACTAATGCTAAAATGTTGTCAGCAGATTCAGTTATTGCTGAACATAAAAAAGTGCATCTTTGTGACTCCTATCAGTATATTGTTGGGCCATGTAGTATGTAAAGAAGGAATCAAGGTTGATTATGCAAAAATAAAAATTATTCTCGAGCTAAAACCACCAGTCAATTTGAAGCAAGAGTGAATCCTGTTGGGTCATACGGGGTATTATAGAAAGTTCAGCAGACACTACTCTGATATGACATATCCTCTCGAAGAATTGCTAAAAGAGAATCAAGACTACAGGTGGACGGAGGAATGCAATACTTCATTTGAAACCTTGAAG
This sequence comes from Larix kaempferi, assembly GCA_027924585.1. Lineage (NCBI taxonomy): Eukaryota > Viridiplantae > Streptophyta > Pinopsida > Pinales > Pinaceae > Larix > Larix kaempferi. The sequence goes on along the minus strand of BSBM01000242.1, from coordinate 1,379,698 downwards.
AGAAAAATGGTCGAAGCACCTATCCTCCGTTTTCCAAATTGTTCGGTGAAATTTCATGTTCACATTGATGCATCTGGAATAGCAGTCGGTGCTATTTTGACACAACCTGGAGAAGACAGAATGGACTATGCTAATGCTTTTAGCAGTCGAAAGCTGAAAGAAGTTATTCTACTACATAAAGAGAAGCATTAGGTATGGTATTTTCCCTACAGAAATAGCATCACTACTTATTGGATAATCCTTTCATATTCTATATAGATCATCAAGCTTTGAAGTATCTAGTCAATAAGCCATTGCACCACGGGAGGTTGTGTCGTTGGCTTCTACTATTCCAGGAATTTGAATTTGAGGTAATCATCCGACCAGGAAAGGCTAATGTCGTGTCAGACCACCTATCGAGAGTCGACATCAAAGAGGAACCGAAAGGTATTGAAGATGACTTACCATATGCACATTTGTTTCGAATTGAAGTTGTCCCTTCAGAACTTGCTAGGAAGCTCCTCAAGGACTGATTGAGAAGAGGAGGAAGATCCTTGCTAGGAAAGTTGAACCCTATACCCTAATTAATGGATTCCTCTACAAACTTGGCTTCGATGATGTTTTATGTTAGCTTGCACTTGAGCATGAACTACATAGTATACTTTCAGAAGCACACTACGGACCGGCAGGAGGACATTCTCACGCAGATATGACAACAAGGAAGATTTTGCAAGCTGGAATTTGGTGGCCGACAGTTCATAAATATTGTCGGTAATTTGTAACTAAATGTGATAGATGTTAACTTATGGGATGACCGCTGCCTAGTACAGAAATTACCTTGGTTCCAATTAATCCGAGAAGAACATTCGAAATTTGGGCAATTGATTTTATTGGACCATTCCCAATAATCGACAGAAGGACAGGTGCATGTTATATCATCATTGCTATAGAATTTGTCACCAAATGGGCAGAGGCAGAACCAGTCAAGACATGTTCTAGCGAAGTTGCTTCCAAGTTCATTTATGAAAACATCATTACACATTTTGGATGCTCGCTAACTTTACTTAGCGACCAAGGTACGCACTATGTATGCAAAAATATTGAGGCTTTAACAAAAGAGTTTGAAATTGATCACAGAATAAGCACAGCATACCATCCACAATAAAATGGCACCTTGGAATCATTCAACAAAACACTGACAAGAGGATTGACAAAAGTGTGCAACATGGAGAAGGACGACTGGGATGATAAGGTACCTGTTGTTCTTTGGGCATATAGAACAACGTACAAAAGAACGATGGGTCAAACACCTTTCTCACTTATCTATGGGAAAGAAGCAGTCGTTCCGCTGCATTTTCGACGAAAAGCCACGACAATTGCATAATTTTTACACATTGATGTCGAAGATGCACGACAAGAGCGCCTATTACAACTGTCGAAATTGGATGAGAATCGACAGATAGAAATGGAACAACAATAGAAAGCGTGGCATGATAGATACATCAAATGGAAGAATCTATCAGTTGGTGACTTGGCATTGCTTTATAATAGCCACGTAAAAGAAAACCAAAGAAGTTGCACATGGAGTGGATGGGTCCCTATATTGTCAAAATAATAAACCCCCACGGTTCATTCCAACTGAAAAAATTACAAGGTAGTGTTTTCAAGAAGCTCGTAAATGGCGCCCGACTAAAACAGTACAAGTCATGAATTCCCCCCCTGCCCCCCCCCCAAAAAAAAGAAACCGGTTGTAACCAACCTGGGAGAGAAAGTCATTTAAGAAATTCATTCAAAACAGGTTGTATTAGATTCACTATGACAAGGGACTGGACAAGCAATACTGGTGAAAACAGGAGACCGACACATGACCACTGATAGGAGAGGCGTCAACATTATAGAATCAGTCAACAAGATGAATGAGCTCATCGACATCACCAGACCAAGTTTGACCGACTTGATAGCACAAAGGAATCACACCAGCGTCAACCTGACGTAGAAGAAACAGATAAAACAGTCGGGATGGCCGACCGGTGGGGCAGCAAAGCTGAGACATGGTTCTCGAGGCACCGCTAATCTGTCATTCACACTTAAATTCCTTATCAAATCAAGGGTTAATGCGGCCATCTACCTCCCAGCCCACTGTGTCAAACTCTGCTGCTATAAATCCAGAGCTCGAGGATTCCTGGTTACTTTTCTATCGAGATATTGAGAACTAGAGATCAAAGATACCAGAACTAGATTGTGATTTAGAGAACCCTGCATCAACTATGGCTCCTAAGAAAGGTTAGGCGACAATGTGGTCTGCTGCTACTAAAGTCCGAGAGTTGGAGACAGCTCAATCTCCATTGGAAACTCGTCTTCAATTGATCCGGAACGCCAACATTTCGAAACCCCATTGGAGAAGAACCTGGGGCGATATTTGTAAATGGGAGAAAAAATATAATGGTCACTAGAGAGAGCCAACCGACAGGTTTAAGAGTGCTACAATTTTAAATTATATGAACGCACCTCTGCTGGAGCATTTTTTTGGATTGAAAGATATCATAGCACAGTTTATCATCAGCCGATACCACGATGGCAAGTTCTATTTCGATATCCCAATCGAAATGAACGGCAAAATTATTCACATAATCACAGGCTTGTCGAACAAAGGACACTCTCACCTCCCTAGCAACCTGTCAAACCAGTATAGTGTCAGTCAGCGTTAGCAGTTTTTGATGAAATGGATCAATTGATCCATGAAGTATTGTCACCTGTCGTCAGTCCGGGTCCGTTTGGAAGTCCCAATATTCCCCATTCGTCCCCAGTAGTTGAAAATACACTGTCGTCGCCACCAGTTCAAGTGGTGAGTAGTAGGTCGTATCCATCCCCTGCCAACAGATCCATGTCAGTTCTTGTAGCAATACCAAGTAAAGAGACACGAGTTCAAGAATTCATAGAAGCAGACATTGAAGTACTTGTACAAGACAATGTAGCAGCCAACAAGGAATCCAATACAACAAACAAATAAATCGAACCAACAATTAGAGCAGAAGTAGAACAAAGTGCCAAGAAAACTCCAAAAGACGCAGAAAAACCATCAACAGCGGTCGAATTACAAAACTAACCAGCACAAAAGACTGAGGCTAGCATCAAGTTACCATAACAAAATAAGAAGTCGCACAAGGAGAAACGTCAGAAGGAAAAAGAACAGCAGCAACAGAGTCAACAAAAACACCTTGACTATATTCGACAATAAAGCAGGCTATTTGTACACCTGGATCAGTTTGGGCCCATATCGACATATAAGACGCTGGAAGCGACTCAAGTAGAACTTGATATCTTAGAGGATGCCATCAAGATAGAGCAAAGACACTACCAACTGGAAGCAAAAGAACGAGTTAATAAGCTACAGGAGGACCTAACACAATTTATGGCTAAGTGTCAAGACTTAGTACAGCAAGTTATCCCACTCACAGCAGTCTCCGACACGACCAGTGCACTTGACACAACATTTCAAATTTTGCAGTGTGTCGTGTCGAGGTTACAAGAGGAAATTAACAAGGACCGACAGAAACAGGAAACCAAAACATCTTCCCTATTGTCGATGCAGTATGCAGCGTTCATCTTTGCTCATAATCAGTTGGTCAAATACAATGAGCAGGCATCCACAGTTTCCAATATCCTCCGCAACTAGTACACACATTTCGACAATTACAGGAGACAAAGAATCTGCTTGATGAAATCCACCAACAACGACATGAAGCTGATCAGTCCTTGATTCAAAGCATAGAAGATCAAATCCTCATGGAGAACAGAAAAATTGAAAATCTAGAAAAGAAGGAACAACAGTGGCTGAGTCAGGCTTGACCTAGCCTCAGTACAGTCGAACAACTCTAGCCATCACTTCAAAGACTATTTGCAGCTGCCAGAGAGAATATCAGTCTATTCATCCCCAACTTAACTTATTTACAGAACATGTCAACACATGAAAAGATAGCCATATTTTCGAGCCTCACTACACTCACCATTGATATCCAGAAAACGCTGAGTGCATGGGATGAATTTTAATATCAGCTTTCTATTTCAGCCGAATCCATTCTTGAGGTATGCAGTCAACATTAGAATCCGACCAGTTCTATTCTTGCACTACATTAGCAGTTATATATATTTTTGTCTGAGTAATTTTCCATCTCCTCGTTTTCTTCGGGACAAAGAAACATTTTGAGGTGGGGGAGATGTTGGAGGATCCTAAGTCATCCTGTCGACTAGGCTCCCCACCCGACCTATTGTAAATGTATGTCTACAGATGCGTCGACCAGTCGAGTCGTGTTGGTTGGTTGAACCGACCAGACGGTTACATAACCGCTTGTAAATGCATATATAGGTTGTTGAGCCGTGTACTGGACAAAGTTAGATCTATTCTATGTAGTATTCTGCTCTTGCTGGTTAATAAAGGCTTGTGCTTCTCTCTCCCTATTGATCTCCTGTATCTTGTATCTAGATCATTGCGCATGCTTGTTTATAATATATATAATGTATCTCCGGTAACCTCGTGACCCGCGGGACTACAACAAGGATCAACTTTTGTGCAATCTAGATTCTATGCATATTTTGAATCTTTTATGCATGTTTCTTTGTTGGCTACTTTTGAGAAGCATCTCTTATTTCCCAAGGCTTGTTCACATATTTGGATTTTCGAGTCATGCCATGTAGAAAAATATTAGAAATAGAGAGTTGGAGTGCTTTGGATATTGATGGATGCAGGATGGACATATTATTGCTTTCATAATTTCCCTTGCACACTTTTGGAGAGGAACAACCATCTTTGAGGGGTTCCTAGGGTTTGATGTCATATATGAATGTGGTGTTGGACCTTTCGGAGGGATCCCTCCCCACTTTTTGCACATAGAACTTAGCTAGAAGTCTCAAGCCATTTTCCACTCTTCAAAAAAATGTGAAAGTATTTATAAGAAAGTTTATTAATTTCCTTCCAAAAACATCAAAGATGATCAAATGCTCATTGGATTTGAAAAACTAACCAAAAGCGCAACCACATGAACCATAAAGAAAAATATTGCAAAATTTCTTTATGGCCAACATAAAAATGTCAAAGGTGACATGGAACCAAGTTTGTGGGGAATTTTTAGAAAGACATCTAAAACTCTAGGCACCCATTTAAAATTTGGTTGTAGGGATCACATATACAAAGATGGAAAATAAAAATAAAAATTGTATTACGTTTCATCTACAGGGACTAACAATTAGATTCTCTTGTTTTCTTACATAGCTATCTACTATTTTCTTGTTTTGTTGCTCCCTAAGGCATGAGGGGAAACCTTACAAGTTGATTCCCCAATGATTTAGTGAGTCAGTATCATCGAAGAAAAATGAATGCATCAAATGATTGCTCAAAAGTTACCTTTCCTTTCCATTTCATTCAAAATTCATATGGAAATATAAGAGGACATACTTTTTATGCAGAGGTTAGTCTTGGTTTCCTTGCTGGTAAACCTAGAAAAGCGGGACAATTAAGCTCAAATGTGAATAAGAGAGGATTTAAGCAATATGAGATTGATAATCCCCCATCATTTTTGGAACCTAACAAGGGTTTAAAACGGGCTTCCTTATATGCATTTTAAACTAATTATTTCAAACAAGCTCCCAAGGAGGCCATCATGACTTAGATTTTCTAAAACATTCTGTGAGTGTTGGAGAATCCCAGATTGCATAAGGATGACTCCTGCATTTTATTTCTAAAACATTGGAGTTATTTTTCATATATTTTACTCTATTTAATATTTGTTTGTTGTGAATACATCATTCTTTTTGTTTAATATTTCAATGGGTTGGTATGCCATTTATTTGTTGTATATCCATGTCTTCAATCTCCATATTTTTTTTCATTTCTATGCATTTTGGTGTTTGGAATGAAGGACCAATACCTCTCTTAGTGCACTGGAATTTGTCCAACACCTTGATACCAAGGCCAAAATTCTATTCAATTCCAAGGCGGTTAAACTTGTTCTCTAAAAGGAAGATTTAAATATAGAATAGGAATTTAAAGGTAGGAATATCTTACAGGCCAATAGAATATTTGACCAATCAAATACATGAACTCAAGTGTTAATACCTTTATATTTCATGCTTTAATAAACTAGTACACTAAAACATAGAGTACTACCACTTTCGCATCTTCAAGCTTAATTCAATTCTACAACTTGGCTTCTTATTTATACTTTCCCTACACAAATGGTGTGTCCACAAGTTGGTCATAGTGTTCCTTCTTCCTTGCTTCATGGTTAAGCTTAACTCATGCTTCTGCCACGTGTCATGATCTACGCCACTGAGGTATCACACCTTGTGGTTCTTGCACATACTTGGTCCTTTGCATATTAGGTCTTTCACACTTTGGAATGACTTCGTGTGGGGTCATGCGCCCTTTTAGTACCAATGCTTGTGAGTTTTGCGCACTCGACTTATCTGGCCACCACTTTCTTCCGGGACTCTTACGCTCTTCAAAAAATTGTATACATATTTCGATTGGTGGGTCTTGCGCACTTATAGGGATTGCATACATGTCTAACCGCTACTTTCTCCCAAGCCACTTGCGCACTCCCGAGATTTTTCCAACCAACTCTTTTGAATTTATGTTTGAAGTATCATGAGTATATGTATTGGTACTTGCGAATGTACCTTATGTACTTATTCAAACTGTATGTATTCTTATATACCTCTTCAAACTGGATGTACTTTTGCACTCTAGATGTACTTGTTATATACCTCTTCAATCTGGATGTAATTCTGCAATCTGGATGTACTTATTCAAACTGGCTTGCATATATTTATTCAAAATGGCATAAGGATACTGAATCCTCTTTGACATCATTTGACATCAATAACAACCAAAGTTCAACAATCTCCCCCTTTCACATTGATGTCAACACCTTGTGAAGTTGTGCATGTCAACACCTCATGAAGTTGTGCTCTTCCTATGTTTCATTCGCGATACTCCCCTCGTGTTCTTGCTAATTTGATCCTTTTCTCATATGCGTAGTTCTCAGTAATTTTATTCTATCTTTCATTTCTGTGTGGATCCCTGTTTCTGATGCATGTTTCACAGTCTTTCTTCCTTGTTCCTTTGCGCGACCTCCGATCAGTACTTCTCTGTTGTTTTTCATCTCTACATTGATTGCATGCTTCATGATATTTATCCCCTTTGAAATCAATGGCAAAGAGATGTCTTCTATTCATACTATTAGGTTTGTCTTTCTTCGGTTTTTTGCTAGCCTTCATACATCAGCTTGCTTGGATTACTCCCCCTATCTTCGTGCTTCATTCTTTTTCCTTTCGCTGGAGTTGTTGTGCAAAGCTCATTCACTTTTAAATTTGTACCTTCAACACTATCTCTATATTTGTCTCGGATATTCTTCCCCTATAGAATTTCCAACTTCCTTTTATCTTGTCCTTCTATTCCTGTCCCATAACATTCTTCCATACTTTTTTAATAGTCTCCCTGTCGTACTTTTTCATGCCATCTTCCTGTTGCACTTACCATGCACTATTGAATTCCATCTGCTTTTGGTTTGTATTGTCTTCCATGTTGATTTCTTCCAGCATCCAACTTTTCTTTTTTTCGCATTCACTATGTTGTGACCAACTTCCATCACATTTTCTGACTTCGCATATCTTGAAGCAACGTCCAAAGATTCTTCCTTAATATCGCACATATTTCCATCCGTCAGCCAACATGGAAACATGGTGAAGTGACTAATAACTCATGTGAGAAATTTGACGTGTCATTTCCGTATTCGAGCCTTTTAGGCAACATCATTCCGATCACATGGAGCATGAATTGGATTTTCGCCTTCTGTCATCTTACCCAATTTCATTAACTCATATAATAATTTTTTACGTCTCTCTAGTTAGATTCGAATCGCGTGGACATGAATGCAATTAACCTCAATGTATCTTCAATTTATTTTCGCGTGTGCAAGGAACTACCTTCTAATTCTATAAATGAGCTATGTATTTCCTAGTTCATTCCCCGTTAAGCTCGTTCTAAGTGTTGTAGCCTTTGAGTTTCTCGTCTTCATCCATCGCGTCTTCTTTCTTTCCAAGATTTAACAACCCATTCGATAGTCTTTGATCAACAGTTCATTCATAGTAGGAGAAATTCGCAAGACTAAGAGTGGACATGGGAATTTGGAAAACCCAGTTGAAAGAATATGATTTTATGAATTGGTATGCACAATCGCAATTCAATCATAGCACTACTGAGGGGTTATCCAGTCTGAACAAGAGAGTCGACTTCCTAGAGAAGCAACAACAACAAATTATTGACTTATTAAACTTGATTAGGATGGAACAGTCTACTTCCAATGCATCATCTTCAACTTTGCATCTTTTTCCACTGCCACAATCCTCCGAATTCGTTGAGAAAGTTCCAATGGATATTGAACTTTGTTTGTCTCAACAACCAACCAGTCATGATGTAGAGTTATACCTCAAGCTACAACTCTGAATCGATTTTGAAATTCCTTTTTTTGGTTCAACACGGCTCACATTATCGTCTTTGTACTTCAATTGCCATTAGGCCTTAGCATGCTACCTCTTTGTAGTTCAAATATGTTTTATGCGTTAGATGTCTTCATGTAATCTTGTAAAGGAAAATTACAAACTTCATTTATGTATATACGCAGACCTTATGTTTGTTTATCAACGATACTTATTTGTACTCTACTATTACATGTATAAGATCTTTGTGCGACAAGTCAACACATCTTTGCAAATAATTGAATATATGTGCATTTCTTTTGCAACATAACATTAGTGCGACTACAAAATTCAAATTTTATCTAACTAAAATACTTACTAATACATTCCTTGAATTCTTAATGAATATCATGTTGAATTCAAGGACCTCACTTATCCTTTCAGAGATTAGCAAGATGGGAAGCAATCACTTGCTACTTGCGATGAGCCTGGATCATTTATTTGAGTAGATTTCTTTACCCATTTCATCATGTGTGCACATCCATTTTGATACCGTGCCTGAATGTCTTCCCTTTTGGTCCTTGTGTTGCGGTTGATGTTATGTAGAGTATTTTCATCTGGACGATTTATTGTTCTTCGAAAATATTGAGCCTTATGTCTAAAACCATCACATGCATAACATCTCATAGTTTGACAATATTTCACAATATGACCATTGTAATTGCACCTTGCGCACTTCAATTTATTGATCCTTGTTCTAGTAGTGTAACGGAGATAATTGTGATCTTTGAAGGAACTATCATACCTTAATGGATTCATTTAATTTGGATTGTACTTGCTGTTGCAGACCTTCTCAGTTGTTCTATCATAGCCAAGTATTGATTTGTTTGCTGGTGATCTCTGATCATTCAAAATATTATTCAGGATTGATGTGTTATCTTTGAATTTGTTCTTCATCTCTTCTTCAAGACAAGTCTTTCCATTTCCTGAATGTGCATAGTTCGGAGTATCAATGATGTGACCTTTCCCTTTTATCTCAGTCGAGTTTTCTTCTAAGCAAGATATCTCTCTATTCTTTTGCTCAAGTTGACTTGTCAGCAAATCATTTTTCTGCTTTGACTCCTACAATGAAATCTTCAATATTGATTCCTCTTATTCAAGCTTCCTGATTTTATCTACTGCGTAGTTTAGTTGCTTCTCAAGATTCGTTTCTTTTTCACTAACCTGTTTTTCAAGAGACTCATGAACAACCTTGGCTTGCTTGAACTTTTCTTCATACTTTGACAATTGATCCTACAAGAGTTTGTTCTTCCTTGTTGATTTCTTTAATTCATCCAAGGCACTAACCAGTTCACCTTCCCACTCAACCTCTGCAGCTTATTCTTCTTTAGATTGACTATCTGATTTAATTTATGCGACAGGATTTGGAGGTGTATTAAAGGTTCCACTAAACAAGTACTTATCCAGTTCTCTTGATTGACTGTGCGCATTTGATGTGTTTTTCATGATATAGAAACTACATTTTTTATTTTCTTCACTACCTTAATCTTCTAGAAAGGCCATAAAAGAACTTCTTTTGGACTATCATCGTAATCACTTTCTTCGGATAAGCTGCTATCTTACTTAGTGTACAAACTCTTCCTTTGTTTTGGGGATTTCTCCCTGTTCTCATATCTATCATGTGTGTGTGTAAACCTTCGTTCATTGTAATTGGCCTCTTCTTCACAGTCACTATCTCTATTTTATTTATGCAGACATTTTGAAGCGAAATGGCCTACTCTTCCACATTTAAAACATTTGAAGGGTAACTTACCCTTATACTTGTCATGCCCTCTATTCAATTTTCTTACAAATTTTAACTCTTCCTCATCTAACTCGTCAATGGATATTTTTTCATGCTCATGTTTTACTTTCCCGGTGGCCTTGAAGGCTACTTCTTTCCTAGTGGTATTTTCCCTTTCAGTTCTCATCTCATACGCATCAAGGATCCCATGAAGCTTATCCTTGGTTAAATCCTCAAGATTGGTTCTGTCTTCTAACACAGACACTTTTGAGTCAAACCTTGGAGGTAGAGTTCTCAATATCTTTTTCACAATTTATTCTTAAGTTGGTGTAACTCTAGGACTTTTGATGGCATTGAATAACTCATCAATTCGAAGAAAGTATGAGGCAACATTTTCTTCATCTTTCATTCTCAAAGACTCATACAATCTAGAGTAAGTATGCAATTTTTCCTTCTTTACTTTCTCATGTCCTTCATAGATATTTTTGATCTTGTCCCATACATCCTTAGTTGAAGCACAATGCATGACTTTATTGAATTCAATGTCTACTAGCCCACATAACAATGCATTCCTTGCTCTTGCATTGCATTCATACCGTCTTCTCTTGAATGGAATATCTGGTGCAGTTGCAGGACCATTATATCCATTCTCAATAGACTATCAAACATCAACACCTAGGGATTGCATATATAATTCCATTCTTATCCTCTAGAAGGTGTAGTTGGAGCCATCAAATCTAGGAGATCTGTTAGTGGAGAGTCCTTCATGCTTGTCCATATCCGTTGATCCGAATTTTAGGGGGCATATGGTCTAAATTTGGATGTATAAGTCATAAAAGAATTAAATGGAGAGGAAACCCTCTCCAATTCATCATAAAAATACTAAATGGAGAGGCCACCCTCTCCCATCCACAGTATTTGGTATCCCATGGTTTTGTTCCATGGTATGGCTTCAAGGCACATTGTAATATTATATAAAGGGATTTATGCCTTCTCAATAAAGCAAGCTATTGATTTTGGCATCCTACCTTTCTCTTAATTTATTGATTTATAGTTTTGTTATTGGTTCTGAGTGTATTTCTTAGTATAGTTTGAGAGGTGAGAATCAAAGAACCCTCTTTGAGCCTCATCCCTCCATGTGGCATCTTTACTCTATGTTTCTTTGTCTAGGATTTTCATAAACCATAACTTGCTGTTGTGTCTATCTCACAACTGATCCATAGTTCACTTCAACTTTGAGGCTATCTCTTCTCCTACTCTCTCGTAATTCAAGGCTTTCGGATCCCATTCCCCAAGATCCAGATCAATGGTATTAGAGCAGGTACGCTCTCCATCAGAACAAGAGTTTGAAGCTTACTACGAGTTTAAAGATTTTTTTACCCTCAAATATTTGTTCACCATTACAAAGAGAACCATACATAGATATAATATATCCATTGGTATACAAAATTTTCAATAATTTTATAGGGTTTCCATGCTTCCCATGGAGGTTCCACAACCTCTGCAACATCCCATGCTGCTCTACAAACCCTTGGCCCTCTACATTCGACACTCTCACATTCAAAAATATTTAGACGGATATTGTAAACTCTACAGGACATTTCATATGGTCTATCATAGCTCATTTGAAAGGTTTTTCCATCATCTCAAATGGGTATTTCACAGAATTTCATTTCATTTCCTGGTTTGTAAGATATGCTTGTTTGAAGTAGCACATGTTTGTACACATTGCGACTGCACATACAACAAATTTAAACAAGTACTATAGTGTCCACAGAATGTTTCAGGGGCACTACAATAGATCATTGGAAATTTATTTCTGTTGGATAAAATGAGTTTTTCATGGTTTTTCATTTGGCTTTCTGGTTTGAGAGATATCATAGACTGAAGCAACATATGTATGCACAATAGTGCACGCGCATCTCCTTAGCTTCAACAAACATTTTATCACTCCCTGGGCCACTAAAGAGAAAGTATGTTATATGTATGGAAAGGTATCTTCGAGATCTCAAATGGGTCTTCAATGGAATTCAATTTCATTATCTGTATCAGAAGCTATGAATGGATTTCCAGCATGACATCAACTGCACCAAAGATCATGAATTTTTCAATTTTTGGACTTTTATTAAATCCTATTGTAATCATGGTTATGGGTTAACCACACAAAACCCATGGTTATGATTCAAACTTAAAAAACCCATGATTATGGAGCAACCACACAAAACCCTAGTTATGTATTGTAATCACGGTTATGGTCAACCACACAAAACCCACGGTTATGGGGAAACCACACAAAACCCATGGTTATGGGTTAACCACACAAAACCCTTCTCTTCATTGGTAATTAGCACATTGTAATCATGGGTCTCTTTTTAGCATGAAATGATGGGGACCATCATTTTCGAAGAGGGGAGGAATGATCTGAATTTTAGGGGGCATATGGTCTAAATTCGGATTTATAAGTCATAAAAGCATTAAATGGAGAGGCCACCCTCTCCCATTCATCATAAAAACATTAAATGGAGATGCCATCCTCTCCCATCCATGGTATTTGGTAGCCCATGGTTTTGTTCCATGGTATGGCTTCAAGGCACGTTGTAATATTATATAAAGGGATTTATGCATTCTCAATAAAGTAAGCTATTATTTGTGACATCCTACCTTTCTCTTATTTTATTAAGTTATAGTTGGTTTATTGGTTCTTATTGCCTTTATTAGTATAGTTTTAGAGGTGAGGCTCAAAGAACCCTCTTTGAGCCTCACCCTTCCATGTGGCATATTTACTCTATGTTTCTCTGTCTAGGACTTTCATAGCCCAGAACTCACTAATGTGTATTTCTCACAATTGATCCATAGTCCACTTCATCTTTGAGTCTATCTCTTCTCCTCCTCTCTCGGAATTCAAGGCTTCTGGGTCTCAGACCCCAAGATCTAGATCATTTGTGCAAGGATCAATCTTCCAGATGATAAGCTATTACTAAAGGCACCCGCTCTGATACCAATTGTTGGAATCTTATTAATACTAAGAGGGGTGGTGAATCGATATTAGCACAATTATGAACAATTTTCACTTCTTATCAAACATAAACAATAGTTATATTATGCATTCACCATAAACAATAACATTCATCCACATATGTGCAAAACACAAAACACAAAGTTTTTACGTGGAAACCCAAACGGGAGAAAACCACGGAATGCTCTCTTATATTATAAAGATTACATTCATGGAAACACCAAATTATGAAATTATCCAACACCAACTGGAAGGAGGCACCAACCCCCTCATTTTATACGATACAACTTGAAGGAAGCACTGAATCCCTGATTTACCAGCTCTAACTCGAAAGAGGCACTAACCCCTATTCCTTGCCCCGCCCTGCCACCCTGATATGACTTTAGAAGATACTTCTTTTCTATTCTACTAATTCATGCACTCTTTATATTAACCGAAGTTCATTCCATTGTGTGCACCTTCTGTATACTGATATATTGCAATCGTTGAATTGTATCACGTACTTCACTTTACTACATCAACATTATACATAGGATTTCATAATTCATAACATTCTGCAATCTATGCACTGGTTCAACATACCGTTCTGCTTCTACGTATCTACAAACTCAACTGATACTGTGCATTTTGTACTATTTTGTTGTTCTGACTTTGCACATATGTATCAGATCACACACGTCATTCTACTCACCCTCTGCTATGATACACTTTTTCCTTGGTGCATATTTCTTAGATAATATGTGACATTCTGTGTGCCATCTGCGTTTCTACCTCTTTGCTCTTACTCACTTGTCTCAGATGAACTTCATCATACTGCGCATCTTCTATTGTGCTACACTTCTGTCTTGGTGCATCTATCTTAGATAATATGTGACCTTGTGCATACCATCTGTGATTCTTTGTTTCTATTCTTATGCACTTGTCTTAGATAAAATTCATCGTAATGCACATCTTCCGCTATGGTACACTTCTGTCTTGGCACATTTGTATTAGATAAATCACTTCATCTTTCTGCACATCATCTACTATGTTGCATCTTGCGCATCCTGCTCTTCTGCTAGATTATGTTGTTTCGGTTCCACAAGCCATTGATACCCCAAAAATTAGAAGCTTTCCAAATCAGAGTACTAGCACTTTTGCATATTCAAGCTTACTTCAACTCTTCAACTTGGAATCTTATTTATACTTGTCCCACACAAATAGTATGTCCACAATTTGGTCATAGCGTTCCTTCTTCCTTGCTTCATGGTTAAGCTTAATTCATGCTTCTACCATGTGTCATGATTTGCGCCACTAAGGTATCACACCTTGTGGGTCTTGTGCATACTTGGTCCTTTGGATATTAGGGCTTGCGCACTTTGGAAACTTGGAAAATTTTAGGGGCTAATCTTAGCCCACGATCTATATTTAGTTGTTTTAAATTTTTAATGGGCTATTTTTTATTAAACACCTGTTAGGTATGATTAGCCCATATTTTATTTATTTATTTTTAATGAATAAAAGGTTAGCCCCATAGAATATAAAAAGGGGAGGCAATATAAAACAATTTCTCCCCTCTAAAAAATTGTTTAATCCTTTGTTCGCCCACAAAAATCGCTAGGGAGCTCCCATTAGCCCCTAATGTCCAGAAATGGTAGTTTCCAGGGGCTTTTCACCTTCTATCGATAATGGAAATCGAAGTCAGAGTTACATTTGTCCCAATTCTATTGGTTGAATTTTGTTTTACAAGTTCCTTAATGTCCACATGAGAAGGGCAGTTGATATTTACTGTCAGGTCTTATAGTGACCCACTTGCATCTAGGAGACTTCTGAATCCCATCGCCTAAGATCCAAATTTTCGACAAGAAAAATGGGGATTGTGAAACTCGTGATCAATGATGCGACAATAATGTTTTTGTGGGTATTTGGGGCATCATGCCAGGGGGTTGGTACTTCATTTATAGCCACATAATTGGGTGTGTTGGGGGCCATGACGTTGCCTATAACCAATGGAATTTTGTTTCTACTTGTGATTGTGTTCTCCTTTATGGGAAAGACAATGGGTGGAGCAACTTGGAATCCCACTGTCTTTGCTATTTATTTTGATTTGGGCATTGCCAGGTATTTTGACATGTTTCTTGTTTCTTTATTGAATGTTATGCTTCTGAAAATATTTTTGTAGGGTTGACATTGTATTTTGTGTTTGGTTAGCCTATTGTTGAGGTATCTATGTTTCTCTTTTAGTAATGGGGAATACATTAAATATGGAATTACAGAGCTGGAAAAATGGATATGTGAAGCATCAGAGAAGGTATGAAATGGTTAACTCTATTTTTTTGGATGCCACGTAGAAAGGTGTACATGATGCTATGTTACAATTGATGATATTGTGCATTATTTGACTAAATATTCCTAAATTAAGTATGCAAGGACGTCTTGGGATCAATTAAGATACATAAATAAAGCTGTTAGTTTCTTGGTAAGATTATCCCACACTTGTGATTCATTAAAAAAATACCTATATACATTGGTATTGCTCTCTTAAAATCATCTTTGGTAAGGTGTGTGCATAAATGAGGTATTGGTGGGCCCTTGTAATAGCATGGATATCTAAATGAGGATAGAAGTGTTAGTGTGCTTTCATATTAACATTGATTCTATTTGTTGCAGTGATGAAAAATTTCATTGTTGTTTTCCATGAATATTACTAGAGTATGGTGAATTTCTATGTACCGCTATAGTTAGAATGAGGTACCAAACTAACACCAAAAGAGGGATTTTTATGTGATCATTTATTAAGATTTATCTCCTATTTAGTATTTTTGTATATGATTCCTATTACTATATATGGTTTTATACTTTATCAAAAACTTCACTAAGACTTCACAAGATTTTATAATTTAGTAAAAGATTCGCCAAGACTTTACAAGGTTTTATAATTTAGTGAAAGATTCACCAATATTTTAAAAGGTTTTATAATTTAGTAAAAGATTTGCCAAGATTTTACAAGATTATATAATTCAACAAGAGATTCTCCAAATATATATATATATATATATACATAATATAACACTTATAAAATAGCCTTCATACTTTCCTATATATCATGGGTATTAGCCCATTTATTATACATAGAAATTTAGGGGGGGTTCTTAAAATTTTCCCTGTTTGGAACCACTTCATGTGGGGTTTTGCACCCTTAAAGTACCATTTATTGTGGGTTTTTCGCACTTGACTTGTTCGACCTCCATTTTATTTCGGGACTCTTGCGCGCTTCAACAAGTTGTATACATCTTCCGATTGGTGGGTGTTGCACACTTCCAAGGCTTGCATACATGTCTAACCG
Organism: Larix kaempferi; assembly: GCA_027924585.1. NCBI lineage: Eukaryota > Viridiplantae > Streptophyta > Pinopsida > Pinales > Pinaceae > Larix > Larix kaempferi. Next base: position 1,363,120 of record BSBM01000242.1, on the reverse strand, counting down.
CCACTCGCTCCCACTCCTCTTGCACACTCCCAATATTTTTCCAACCAACTCTTTTGACTTTACCTTTCAAGTATCATGAGTAGATGGATTGGGACTTGTGCATATACCTTATGTACTTCTTCAAGTTGGATGTACTTCTTTAATCTAGATGTACTTCTTATATACCTATTCAAATTGGATGTACTTCTGCACTCTGGATGTACTTCTTATATACCTCTTCAAACTAGATGTACTTCTTCAAACTATATTCGGCATACTTCTTCAAATTGGCTTTCATATATTTCTTCAAACTGGCACAAGGATACTAAATCCTATTTGACATTAGTTGACATCAATGACAACCAAAGTTCAACATTCCATATGTATCTAGTGTAACCTCTGCAATTGAATTTCTCTTGGTTCTTAAACAATCAAGTCTAAGTCTTTTTTATCTATGGGTATGCTCTTGAAAGCTCCCTGCCTTGTTATTAATGATTATAAATTTTTTTACTATAAAATATTATGATTTGTTTAGAAATACAAAGTCCTCCAATTGCATATCTTCGGTTATAAAAAAAATTCCATGGTATTTTCATTCGTATCCCATATTTTTGAAATATCACTCCCAATGGTTATAACTGAGGCAATTGTAACTTTTTGTAACTAAATATGGATTCCTTTTTTGTTTACAAATATGTTCGAAACTTTATTTACTCCACTATTGTGCACTTATCTTGTTCTTTTGTAGGCTTCAAAGACTACTACAACTACTCCTATCATTCGTTATCACTCTTATATTCCTTTGGAAAAGTAAATTAATGATACCAATAACCAACTCGATTGATTTTCCAGCATGTTGTTGTTGGAAGGACAGTCCATTTCTCGAAAAAAATGTCTTCATTCCTTTCACTTCATGATTTCATTTACATTGATCATCTACCAACCATAGTTTCCTAGATTTCAATATTTTTGAGAATCAACTGGGAAATTATGGTGAGGTATTGTTTGTCGTTTCTTCTTGCTTTCTTATTTATTCACTATTTTAGTAGGCTGTAAGTTATTCACAAAATCTTGGCATTCCATTGGAAAGGGAGTACAAATATTTCTTATGTCCAATACCTTTTGAGAGATATGTATTGCATGCCATCTTCCTAATATTCACAAAATATATAATCTCCAAGTGCAAATAAGATCTCAGTTCCTACATTTTATCAAGTATATACCATTGCTTACATTTGATCAAGTATGATCTTTCTGATAAAATTTACTTGGAGTGCATTTTCTGGATCTCTAAAATCTGGATCTCTAAAATTTTCTTCTAGAGATTTATGAATTAATTTCAAATTATTGATTTTCGAGTATCTCTCTTCTTTTATTGCAAACACTCCTCTACCAAGCTATTATCTGTCTTACATAGTGGCTTCACATGGATCCTTACATAGTAGTAACGATGGAGTGAACAACACTTTATTTTCCCAGTTTTTTTGAAATTCTATTTACAAAGACCAAACATCATAATATTTTCAAAAATATTATGTTTTCTTTTTGTTGGATGATTGATAGGCCATGACATCTTCGGTGTAACATGTTCAAGATACATATAAGATTTTTTACTGCAATGGAAGTGATACATTGCAAATTGAATGAGGCAATGTGAATTTCAAATACCTTGTACAATTCACTCAAATACCTTTCCAAATAAATGTAGTTATCATTGTCGTAGGCCATTGCTTAATGATTCACAATAATAATAGGCCATTACTCAAAGCTTCACAATAATAATATGCATGTCTTGTTAATTATGGAAATATCATGCAAGGCACTTTCACTCTAGACTTGAAATATTGTAATCTATGAAGGAACACAACCATGCCCATATCCACTGTTATCCATAAACATACATTGGTATGGTGAATAGTGTATAACTAAAACAATTAAACCGAAGCCCTTTACAAATCTTAATCAAATTCTAGAATGTTGAAAAAATTGTTTGCACAGAAAAGAAATCTTGGTCATTTATTTTCCCTAAATTTCATTTTACTATAATAGGTATTGTTCCCTAGTTAGCATGAATACTAATAAAAATTGTAGCACTAGCTTATATTATAAAGTGAAAAATATGAAAACCAAGATAAAGAGACCAAAAACTAGTATTGCAGTCTTATTTTTCCATTGTTGCCTATTCCATTTGTGGGAAATGGTTGTCTCTTTCCCCCAAATATATGGCTAATACGTAAGATTTAAATATACAAGTTATAGAGAACTGACCCTCTTATCCATGCACATAGATTTTGAAACTGAATCATCCCCTACATGTAAGATCATGAACTCTTGTATTGCAAGCTCGTTCCCAACATGACTACTTCCATTTATTACATTAAAAGATGGGACTAGCAACACAAGCTCCTTTATTTCAACAATTCCCTGAATATGCTTATACAGGGGTATTCCCTCTGCTCCTGCACTAGCTCTACATATACCTAGAGATACTCCAAGTATAGCATTGGTCCCCAATTTGGATTTGTTGGTTGTTCCATCCAACTGCACATTTTATTAGCCACATCATTTTGATTCCCAGAGTCAAGTCTAGCCAAGTGGGGAGCTAGAATCCCATTGACATTCTTAATAGCATTGGGAACATAATTTTTCCCATACAAAGATTTATCTCCATATTTCATCTCCGTGGCCTCATAAATCCTAGTAGATTCCCCACTAGGCACTACAAATCTGTAGACTTGATCATTAGTTTGTAGGTCCCGTTCAATTGTGCAATTCTCCATAGTGTCTATAATCTATTTCTCCTTTATAGACTTTATCTTGCAACCTCCGCGGGTTTCGCTTCTCAGATACAATGGTGGGTTTTAGATGAAGATAATGTTCTCATATATATACAATTACACTTACCATGGTCCAATATTATTTAGAATGAAAGCTTCTTCTTTTTCTCTAGAGGACTTTGATTACAGAAAGGGATTGCAGATTCCTCCTATGGAAGTTGTTCTTTGTTTACTCATCCAATGAAATATGAGGTTCTCTTGCACCCCATAGGCAAAATGAATACCCATATGGTGCCATTGTTACCACATGAAATTGGATGCCCAAATTTCGGCCCATGAAGGAACATTTTTGGGGTAAAGTGTAGGGAAATTTGGAATGTTGAAGTACTTGTTTCTTCCCAAATTTATGATTATTTAAGTTTGATTGATTCAACCACTACATAAGACTTAGAACTTGAATTAGGGAAGTATGGTTAAATATATTTAGAGCATCAATTGCAAATCACTGTTGGTGTAGTATCATGGTTGATCTTGATCTAGATTGTAGATATAATAGTTTATGGGATTCTTTATTGGATAGGGAGTCTTATTTGTACTTTTGGGGTCTTCTATTCAGATCATGGTGTGAATCATAGGTTTTGTTCAGTTCCATCCATTGACATTCAACGCACCTTTATATATGAAGAGTTCATCAATAAATTTGACCAACAAGTTCATGAACCTTGTGTTGTGACATACATATAGTAAATTAAGCATATGGATTGAGAATTCATATGAAAACCATGACACAAGGACTACCAATACTCGAGGAAAAAATCAATGCAAATTTATCTACCTTTGTATGGATACCAAATTCATCATTCAATAGCAAAATCATATTGCTAATTTCCCATGGTGAACAAATGTTTGAGATAGCTTCAATATCCATGCTATGTATTAATAAAGGAGCAAGGCCAAAGAAAAAGTAAAAAGCTAAAGACCAAGAAATACACCATGGTTCAAGCAAAAGGTCAAAGGGACTCATCTTCCAACTCATCCCTTTTAACAAATATGTATGTTGGAAATAAGCATATCAAGAAATAAAATAAAAATGAAATGGATGGCATAGAGAAGATTGATAAATCCTATGAGGAACAATAACCTAGTATTCACTAATGGTGGATGAAAAGTGTTTCTATTGTAGAAGCAAAAGTGCTTACGCAATAATGGTGTTCATGCTTCATGAGTACTAATAGTTTTGATGAAAACACCACTGAGTTTCCCCCATAGAGTTTATTTTTTCATATTTGGGGACTTATGTAACACCATAGAATGGAAATTTACCCAAGGCTACAAGTATAAATAAAGAGAGAAAAACATGCTAGCAATATAATGTACACTATATAGAATCCACATCAAAGAATCACAACAAGAGAGACAATCAATGGAACCCAAGGCTTCTTAGTTAGAACAGAGGAGTACATTTATAATAATGTTATTAATTCTACCCTTCTTCCACCGAGGCACGTTAGGGAAATGAAAACAGAGGTAGGAGGGAGGCTCATCCTTCAATAATTTTATTTTTTTATACATTCCAACATATTGTAAAGTTGAACAAGTCAAGAGTTATACAAGAAGGGAACTTGATTGACTGGTACAACAACTAGATAAACAACAAAGATCAAATTAGGAGGTCCAATAAGGAAATCATTTAGGGCCTGCATACTACATTGGAGCTAATTTTGACATAGGTTATAGCTCCACTCCCACATATATCCTTATTCAATATTGATAGAGGCAGAAAAATATTCTATTCTTATCATATAGGGACCTCCTTTGTAGGGTCTTGTTGCAAATTACAAAACGCTAAGCTAATATTTAAAGCATTTGGGGAAAATCATCATTGATTCTAGAAACCCTAACAATATGTTCATATTTCAACATGTTTCAACATGCAAGGGATATAGAGAAAAATTCAAAGTATTTGAACCATGCAATAGTCAACTCCAAAACCCACAAAAAATTCCGTTGAAAGTAAGAGACAATGAAATGGAAACATTTTATAAAAAAACATAGCATTGAATCATTCATCGAGTAATACTTGTGTAGATGAGCTCAAATAAAAGCACATGAGTAGGAGGCCCAACTTGACTAATTGGGACAAAATAAAATTCAAAGAAAAATATAGTCTAGTTAGTTCTGGACATAAGACTCCTGAGTATTTGAAATTGGATATGATACCAGAATGTAAGGTTCATGCATACAACTAATGTATGACTACAACACTAGCCTCAGAATAAACTTTAATATATAAGTACATTCATTCATTTTACCATCTAATCTATTTTGGACATAATACATCTAGAGTAACATTCGTTTCACATTAAATCAATAGCTATTAATTGAATTAAGTAAGTAATTAATGGGTTATGACATACATGTACTAATGTAGTGAAATTTGGTGACACTTACTTGGAATGGAACAATGACTCTGAATTAATCTCTAGCATCATCAACAACAATGGGAAACATTGTGTTAGGTATGAATCTCCACCCAACCTACCCCTCAATCCATGACTGAAATGCATCGAGCCCTTAATCAGTAAAACTTCCATACCACTTTATTTTCTATCACTTTCTCACCACCAAATCATAATCCCCACAACATACTCATGCATTCCACTCCTCCTAGGAAACCATCTCATCCCCCCAAATCCCTCCTTTCTTAGGTAGATAATATCCCTACTGAAGACCACCCTCTCCCCTTAAAAACACATTTTCCATATTATTAAAATAAATTTCATGTGTATGGATGACACTTGTCATCCATGCACTAATCCCACTTTAGCTTAATAAATTCCATTTTAATTGTTATCACTCTGTAATTTTCCTTAGCTATGAGAGGAAAACACAGAGGTAACCACAAACCAAGATTTCAGATTGGAAGCTATCCCTTCCAACCTAGATAGGGATCTCTCTTACAACTCAATCACTCAAGGTCACTATAGCAACTGGTTGTTTAATTGAATGTTGTGGCTAAATATTTGAAATGGAAATTTCTTTTTTTATATAGAATGGTTGAACCAGAAGAAAACCATTGGGTATGGATTCAAATAAGTGGATATTTTAGACTATCAAATACCATCATGAAATTCTTTCCACAAAGGCAAGGTAGGTATCACTTTCACAGACAAGTTTGTAATAGCAGGGTGATAATATAATAAAGAAAATAGTCCATTAATACCAAGCACCAAACAAGGATGATTTCGGTATCAACTATAGAAGAAAAATATTAATTTTTAATTCTAATTAACCAGAGCATAAAACATGAATTTTGACCCATATTATCTCACTCAAACATGAAGAAAGACAACAAAATGAAATAAAAAATGGGAATAAACATTCACGTTGAGAAAATTTACAGACTACAAATTGACAACACATGAATCTCTATTTCCAACCTCAAACTTTGGTTTTGAAACCTTTTATTAATCTCAAAAGATAGATATTACATTCACAACAACTTCTTTCTCTCGGGTTTCAACCCCAAACCCTCCCTAGATATTTCAATATATAAGATTTCATTACATTATGCTTCAAGAGGTTCACGTTCATTGGCTATCTCTCAAAATAGTAAACAATTCACAAAATAATGACATGTATCAACCGACTCCTAAATTTTAGGGTGTAGTTAATGACTCATCAAGTCATTTCTAACCAAATAAAAAAGAGCGTGACTTGTGAGTAAGCGACCTTATCTTGAGTATCCAATTCAATTTGTTGTATATTCAACAAATTTGAAATGCCAAAATTTTAGGAATTGCTTGATTTGAGAAAAACTGGAAAATTTTGCAGTGATCTTTGTCTATTTTTCTGTCTCGATGCTACAAAAATGTCATCTTCAGAACTTTGGTAGCGCTTTCCCTTGTTTTTGTACTGTAGGAACTCCAAAACTTGAGCTACATAACTTTGGTAGTGCTTTTCCTTGTTTTTGTACTAAAGTTATGAAAATTGTGTTGTTGCTTGAAAATTGTATTCAACATTCGTTTAACCTTATCCAAGTGTTCAAAACTACATCTTGAATATATTTGGGTCTAATATTATCAAGCCTTCATGTTAAAAATATCCCAACCATTTCCAGCTATAAAATATATGAAACCCTAATGATGGAGGTGCATGTACAGTTTTGGATATTTTACACTTCCTACGTACAAGGATGCTTCCTATAGACAAAATTTCAAACAAATACCAAATGAACCTTACTTAGTAGTTGCTTCAGCAAGAATCCCCAAGTTCCATGCAACAATCTCATTCTTCATCAACTGTATTTCTTTTTTCAATGTTATGTTCTCTGCCTGAAGATACATGTTTTGCTTGTATAAGTTCTGGACTTGTTTATGCAGAGGCAGTTTTCTTCTTAGAATTTTGTTGGCTTTCATTACAGCCTCTTAATACATATCTAAATTTTTGGCCACCGCGGTCCGCTACCTTGTGTTTTATGTCCTCTTCTTTTAACTGAACACTCATTATTTGTGCTTCCTTCAACTGCATCTGTAATCTTTTTGTTTTTGGGTCATCATCCTTTGCATGTGGTTGGAATTTAGGAGGTTTTCCTCTTTCTTGTTGAATAGAAGTTTCAGATGGGCTTTTATATGCCTCTTCTTCCATATGAATTAGTCTCTTTGTTGTTGACCTAGTCCTAGGTATGCCAAGTATTTCCATCTTTTCACTAGAAAATTCTAATTTTCTTCCTTTCATTTTCTTTTTATTTTTTTGACTTTCAAGACTGTCCTCAATGTCTATGATGGTATTGGTAATTTTATCCATGGGTATCTTACCATTATTCTGCTCCTCACTCTTCCTTTTTTCTCTATATCGCTTCCTGCTTGAAACTCTCAGGGTTGTTTGCTCCCTTGAACTTGGAGTGCCTCTCCTTGTTGAAAGATTACTTATAATATCAGGGTCATAGGTAGTTAGAAAGAGGAAGGTATTCCAATCTCGGTTCATCTTCCTTAGATCTTCAAGTGTCAATAGTTTAATTAGTCCAAAATGGAAAATATAATGCTCTGCTTTCTCAGGTTTTGACTACGCCTTGTCTGCCATCTTGCTCAAAATTTTATACAGGTAAAATGGGATATCTAAGGGATTTTTACCGGTGAAATGCAGCAATAAATTTAAATGGAATTGGTAGACAGTGTCAAATATACCTTCACACGTGAAATATTTTCCTATAACGTATAAAATCTTTTCATGCTGCTCAGAAATCCAAGCTTTGGGTACCCCATGTGTCAAATCAGCTCCTTTATGGTATTCCTTCAGGAATTCATCACAATTTGCTAATTGAAATTTCATGACAGCCTTGAACCACTGCTCTCCATGGTGAGGTATCTCAGTTGTAGCAGTGATGGATTCCATTGTGACCTCGAATTCCAGAGGTCCTACCTTGGTATTCTTTCCATCAAAATTAAGTACACAATATTTGGCTACCTGCTTGTGATATCCTTGTAGCTTTTCACAAAATCTGAGACAACCGTCGCACTGGAAAGATTCTATGATATCATGGTTAAATTTTAGTAGCTCTAGTTTTGGGGCTCAAAATGAACCATGAAGCCTCCCTTTTTGCATTTATTCTGTGTTGTATCAGGCTCCATTTCATTCTATGTGTTTCACACATGTCAGCTTGGATACCTGTGACAATTCGAAGATATCTAGGGCGTGGACAACATGAAGGAAAAATTGACTCAACAATATCTTGATGTATGGTATGGTATGTAAAACCGACTTATATGACCCAGATAACGAGGTTCTAAGTTATGAATGACTTGTATGACACATTATTTGGATGACTTATAGGCTTTTAAAATCATAATTAAGACTCAGACAGTTCTGTAGCATCCATAGTTTGAATTTGAACATTAGCGCTATAAGGTTTAGGAATTTTGGTAGCACCTCTAGTTTAAAAACAGGGCATGACACTACAAAAGGTGGACAATGATAATGAAACAATAAGGAATGAAAAAGCATAGGTGGGAAAACTTTGATTTAGACTCAATATGGCATTAGTGACATTGGAACACCACTTTACACCTACCGTAGACAGGATCATGACCTTTTATGGTTGGATCAATACTACACAACTTTCCATATGCATGATTTGAACTTTGAAAAATTTGACCTAGAAACAACCAAACATGACCAAAAGACTTGGCAAGAACGAGAGTAGACTGATTCTAACCCTGTGAATTTATAAGTGCTAACATTAACATCAAGTATGCACCCAATTATGAACAAGAGTATACTAATTCTACCCATGTTACTGCTTCAAGGCTATAGTGGGTCCATTAGACCTTTACCTACCCTATTTCTTTGTTTTTGAGAAACATGACCTTCCTCTCTAGGATGTGCACTGGTTACACCAGGATATATCCTTCTAGTTCCACCTAAATCAAAGCCTAACCAATAATACGATTAGGATTAGGTACATAATTTTTCAATAATGACACATGAAACACATTGTGCACTTTTATGCAAGCAAAAAATGCAAGCTCATATGCAACATTCCCTATCCTAGACAAAATCTCAAATGATCCACAATCTCTGGCCATTAGCTTAGGACAATAACCTAGCTCAAGGGAGCTCTTCTTTGGCCTACTTTTAAGTGTACACGCTACCTCACTCGGAATTCCTTTGATATTCTGCTTTTTTATGCATAACACTTCTACCCATGTTGTTTCGTTTTTAAATCATGCCTTATCTTAACCACCTATTCATCCATTTCCTTGAGTAAACCCAACTATAGATTTTTCTATTGGATTGTCTTCATTAACTGGAGTACCATATTTTCTGCAATACAAAGCTTCAAATGGACTCATCTTTAGAGAAGTATGATATCCATTATTATATGCAGATTATACCAAATACAAATAATCCTCCCACTTGTATGGCTTGTCCATCAGATAAATCCTTAACATATCTTCAATGACTTGTTTCACCTTCTTAGTCTACCTTATGTCTATCGATGATATGTTGTACATAAATTCGAATTTACTCCAAATCCTTTGAATATCCCTTTACACAATTTTGAAGTAAACTTTGGATCTATGTCTGATACAATTTCCTTAGGTATTCCATGTAATGTGGTAATCTCTTTCATGTAAACTTCTATTGTATTGGATTCTTTATTAGTTGACTTGATTCAAATAAAGTGGGAATATTTCATCAACTTGTCCACCACTACCATGATGGAATCATGTTTCCCTAATGTCTTAGGAAACTTAGTGATGAAGTCAACTATCACCACATCCCCTTTCCACTTTGGTATTGGAAATGGTTGTAGAAATTTTGATGGATGTCTATTCTCTACCTTTACCCTCTGACATTCTATAAACCTGTCTATATACCTAGCATGTATTTCCTCATTCATGGCCAAAAAAATTAACTTCATACTGCTGAAATTTTATTTTGGCATCTAAGATGTCCAACATATGGAACCTTATACATCTCATTCATTATCAGTTTCCTTAATTCACTAGAATTAAGAACATACATTCTATTTTTATGCATAAGAATTCCATCCTCTTCCATTCTGTAACCTTCACATTTCTATTATACATTTTCCTATGGTAATCCTTCTTTAATCTAAAGTTAATGTTCATACAATACAACCACCTCAAAAATTATGGTTCATAATCTAATCTACACCTGCATGAATTGCATGTGTAGATCTAATGGTTGTATCATATTGAATGGCATGTACTCTCTTCATGAGTGCATCAACAATCCTATTCTATTTACCATTAATATGTTTGATATCAAAATAAAACTCATAAAGAAATTCCATCCATCTTATCTTCTTAGCATTCAAATTCTTCTTCACACTTCTATATGGTTATGCTTGTTCTGCAATCCATGGGTGGAAGGAGCGGGAGGGAACCTCATGGATCTTGATGGAAAAATTGTGAAAAATTATGCTTGGGGATTGGCCCATGAAAATGAATAATCAAGTAGAATGGTTGGCCCTTTTGAAAGGCTTGGAATTTCTGTTTGCCTAAACAACACAAGTCTCCTTGTATTCAGTGATTCAAGAATAGGTATTCAAAAAATGAGAAGGCCTTTCAAGGAGATCTCTTCCTTCTAGAGCAAAGTTTAAAAGAAAATTACGAGTCTTATTCTCTCCAGCACATTGTATTTTTTGCATGTCAAGTGTGAAAATAATGAGCTAGAGAATCAAAAAGAGAACCAAGGGGCTTGGTTCGAACAAGGTACTATAGTCATAGATGATCAACTCACATCAAAAGAATGGATTCCATGATATTTAACAATAAGAGCATCTATATTTGAAGGTTGTATTCATATGGAAGCCATAAAAGTACAGGGAAAATAAAATCCTATGGTTTGCAAGGATTAGGAATCAACCTAAACCTACTCAAGGTATCCAATACCATATTGAAGAATCAGGGAGGCTTCATGCATCTCCCCTTCAGGTCACCTTCCTAATACAAGGAATGGGTGGAAGAAATTTGAAAGCTTGCACAAAAAGGAAAGTAGTGGAGTACATAGGATTGAAGGGCTTATTGAATGGACCATGATGGATTATGTAGTTGATAGTCTTATCATCCTTGAATTGAAGTAGGCTCACACAAGTGAGGCCTAATATTTGGTTTTTTTTCCATGCCTCATGGATTCTATTTCTAGTCAAGAAATTGTTGAAGGTCTTCCCCAGGAGGGCTCTTCAGTTGATAAAATATGTGAAGAATTGGCATTGCATTACAGTATTTCCTCTCTTGGGAGGGAGGGAACTCTCAAGTTTGAGTTTACATACAAAAATTTGCAACGGTGTGAGGTGTTGGAGTACATTAATTACAAATTTGAATATTTCACTATTGGAATAAAAAACCCAAGGCATCCTAGAGGGAGATCTTTGCCAATTTTAGAGGGAATCTCAAAGACTTAAAGAATATTCTTTGAGTGGTGCACGAAGGGGTTGGAGGAGTAATCCACAGGATTGTAGCTTTGATAGAGGACGCACAACATAATAGAAACATGGTAGTTTGCATGGAATCATGAATTTAGGACCTTGATGGAGACATGGGGGAACATATTGCGTTGATTGAACAGGTTAGGAACGAACTGGAGAAGGTGATAATAATGTGCAAATGTTGTTATGGATAGAACTATCTCTTAGAAGAAGCTCATTCTATGGACGATATCTCAATCACTCAACTGCTCTAAGGAATTTATGAACATGCATGAATAAGCTCTGGAATTCTACTAGTTTTTCCAAAATTAATATGTTATTAGGTATTTATGTGTCTTTTTATGTAATCAGTTTACAAGAATTTATAGTACTCAAATTGTAGAAGCATATAGGAAAGTAGTAAGGAAGCTTCTAAAATCTTTGCATACTACATGAAGCAATTTAGGATGGGTTCAAATAGAAAATTACAGAGTATTGCTTCCATTTTTTATAAAAGGATAATATGATGTAAAGAATAGTTGTGTTCAACCAATCAATACAAACTTCTTAAGTTGTTTCTTAAAAAAAAGTCTTATTTTTAAAACAATACTCCAGTCTACTATAATCTATTGTTAACTCAATTTTTCTACCCATGAGATAACATTTCCACATATTCAATGCATATATAATGGATGTAAGCCCAAAGTCATGTGTGACATATTTCTTCTCATGATCCTTTAGTTTTCTAGATTCATAACATATCGCATGCCAATTTTGCATAGGGATTCCACCAATTCCTTTCTTGCAAGCCTTTGTGCATATCGCAAAATATTCAGGTGGATCTACAATATTGAGAATTGGTGTGCTAGTAAGCAATCTCTTTAACTACTAGAAAAAAAATTCACACTTTGATGTCCAATAAAATTTGACTCCTTTCTTCTGCAATGATGTAATTGGATGTGACACTTTTGAGAACCCTTTTATAAATATTTGGTAGTATCCAATCCCATAAATGACCTTACTTTAGATACATTTTTGGGTTTATACCATCCCATAATATCTTATTCACACCATGTATCCCATAATCCCAGAATTGGTGTACTAGTGAGCAATCTCTTTAACTGTTGGAAACTTTCTTCACACTGTAGTTTTAGCTAAAACTTGACTCCATTCTTTTGCAATGATGTAATTGGATGTGCTACTTTGGAGAATCCCTATATAAATATGTTGTAGGATCCAACTAATCCCATGAATGACCTTATTTCTTATACATTCTTGGTTGCAGGCCATCCCATAATAACTTCTATCTTCTTTGGATCCATTGTTATTCCTTATGCATAGATGATATGTCCCAAGTAAAGAATTTTCCTTTGATAGAGAAATTTTTTTACTCAACTTGGGATAAAGTTGATTCTCTCTTAACACTTGTAATAAAAATATCATGTGTTCTTCATGCTCCTCTTTTGAATTTAAATAAATAAGAATGTCATCCAAAAATACAATGACAAAATTAACTAAATACTTACTGAATATCCCATTCATTAAGCACATAAATTTATCTGGTGCATTTGTTAACCCAAATGGCACCATCAAAAACTCATAATTACCATATATGGTCCTAAAGGCCATCTTGCTAATGTCTTCATCTTTTATCATCGCTTGATGGTAACCAAATCTCAAATATATCTTTGAGAAAATATTTGCTCCTCTGATCTGATCAAACAAGTCATCAATTCTAGTAAGTGGATATTTATACCTCGCATTGACCTTGTTCAACTACCTAAGTTCAATACACAACCTCAGAGTTCCATCCTTTTTGTTTACATATAGACTTACTGGTGCTCCATAACATGACATAGTTGGGTGTATATACCCTTTCTTCTATTGAATTTTTACTTAGCAGTATATTTTTTTTAAAATATTGAGAATTATTATCATCCCACTGTAATCATTGCATAATTTCAACATTCACATGCAGCGGAAATAAAGAACAAGGATCAATGAAAGATAACCATGCACAAGAGACACAAATATTTTACATTGTGAAACCTAATTATAGGGAGAAAACCCAACAAAAATTTCTCAAAATAAATCGATCCAATAAAGTACAATACCAATCATGAAGATGATCCTTATCACAAGAGAGGTTCACCCTCCTTCACAAGAAACCCTAAAAATGGTAGCGAATCTTCCAAGAGAATAAGAGAACCCCAAAATTATACTTCTTACCTTACCTAGGATTTCCTAGGAGGTGCACACAAGTGGAGAGAAGAAATGTGACGTGTTGAGTATGAACAAATGAAGTGTGAAGCACTTTATTTATATTCTTCAATTCACTAGAACTTTCCTCAATGGGGCCGTCTTGTACACATTCATTGGGGCCGAATTTCTATTTCTGATCTTCATCTTTCCTGTGTCTTCAATTTGACTTGTCTTCTTGTCTTCATTTTCTTTTGGAGCTTCTTCAGTGCTATCTGGAACTTCTTCAATGGTTTGTCTTGACTTCTTGGTTATTTATTCATCATAGAAAATTTCTCTTCGTTGATGTCCATCTCCTCACATGCGATTACCACCACTCATCTTGGTGTGATCTGTCTAAATGCAAATCTTAGAAGACATTTTTGGAAAAAGTGTTGACATCCAACGCGTTTGACAAGACGGTGGAAGAAGTGGATCCAGACGCAACGACCCTTCTGACATCGACATCGACCACTCCAGTAGCCTCGACTATCATCGACGAGGAGGAATGAGAGTGCATGTTCCATACAAGGATATGGGTCTAGCACAACCCATTACATCTGAATGTGGATAACGATAGCCAGAAGAAATTCATTTCTAAAGATCTTGTGAAGAAACTAGGTCTTGTTACCACTCCGCATCCTCAGCCTTACAACATGGGTTGGATGAAGGATGGAAAAGAACTACGGATCACCCAAAAATGAAAAATCGCCTACTTCATAAATCCTTTTTAAGATGAAGTACTCTACGATGTAGCACCACACTCCATAGCCGATGCCCTATTTGGGAAACCTTACCTATGGGATCGCCATGGAATTTATCAATCATGACCATAGAAGGTGATTGTCAAAATCCAAAATCGATGGTACAACATACCAGAGAGATGACCTACACCAACAATTTCAATGATATCTACTAAACAGACAAAGAATCTCATCAATCATGCTCAGAAGTTTGCATTAATCATGATCAAACCGCAACATTCTAGGAAGACTACAACAACGAGTCGACTCACTGAACAAACCAGCTCCCAACATAAGCAGTTGATCGACAACGTTCTCGATGAGTATCAAAGTTTATTCCAAGAGCCGAACATAGTCCCTGGACATTTCCAGGTAAAACATCCCATTGAACTTGCTCCTGGTTCTTCTTTTCCTAATGCATCTATTTGCAGAAGATCCATTCTCTAAAATTAAGAGATTCACAGACAATCCAAGATTTGATCGACAAAGGTCATATCCGACCCAGCTCCTCTCCTTGTGGAAGTCCAGTCATCCTCGTTCCAAAAAAATATGGGACTTGACGCATGTGCATCGACTATAGGGCACTCAAAAAAATATCGGTACCCTCTGTCGTGGATAGACGAGCTCATCTACTATCTGAAAGGTGCTAAATTATTTACTAAGCTCAACCTCAAGTCGAGATATCATCAGATTCCAATCAATCCCTAAGATGTGTGGAAAACTGCTTTCAATACCAAGGAAGGATTGTTTGAATGGTTAGTCACGCCTTTCGTCTTAACCAACGCACCTGCGACCTTCATGCAATACATGGATAACATTCTTCGACCTTTCATCGGCAAATGGGTCATTGCTTATCTCGACGACATACTGATTTTCAGTCGATCATGGGAAGAACATGTCAGACATCTTCGACAAGTCCTCGACACTCTCCAACAACATCGACTTCACTTGAACATGGACAAGTGTACCTTTGCAAGGAACAAAATCAAATATTTGGGGTAAGTAATTGACTTTGCAGGCATTCACATTGATCCATACAAAGTACATATCCTCAAATATTGGTCCATTCCTCAAAGCATTCAAGAACTAAGAATTTTTATTGGTTTGGAAAATTTCTATCGACGATTCATACTCGGCTTCAGTCACATAGCGTAGCCCTTGAATCAGTTGACGAAAGGAAATGGAAAAACTATCTTCAAATGGACATCGACACAACAAGAATATTTTGAACAGATCAAGCAAAAGATATGCACTGCACCAGTACTTGTGTTACTTAATTTGCATCATCCCTTTGATATTGAGACAGACGCATCGGACTATGCCTTGGGCGTAGTGATTACTCAGTTTGGTCACCCAGTCGCTTTTCATTCTGAAACTTTTAATGACACAGTTAGAAGGTATTCGATGTATGAAAAAGAACTATATGCCATTGTGCAAGCTCTCAATAAATGGAAGCATTACATCCTTGGAAAGGAAACGATCATCCTCACTGACCATAAGCCTCTACAGTGAGTTTCGACCCATTCAAAAATACAAACAACTCGACAGCTTAAGTGGATTAATTACCTACAACAATTCCAGTTGGTAATTAAGTATCAGAAAGGTAAAGCTAACGCCGTCGCTGATTGTCTAAGCAGACCGCCCATTACTCTCCTTTTTACAGTGATGAGTATACAAGGATATGACACCACTACTTTGCCTCAGTTGTATTAGGAAGATATCGAATTTTCACCAGTCCACTGACAGCTTCAGATTGACAAGTCGTCAACCGTCGACTATTTCCTGAAAGACACGTTGCTATACAATCTTGGACAACTTTGTGTACCAATAGGTGAGCATCGACAACAGCTCATTTGGGACATGCACTATAGCAAGACTGCAGGCCACTTTTGAGTAGCAAAGACACTTGATATTCTGCATAAGTATTTATTTTGGCCTACAATTAAAATTGATGTCAACAAGTACATTCAATCATGCATGGTTTGTGTCATTGCTAAACCACCTAATCAACGGCATGGATTATACACACCTCTACCAATTCCTAGTCGACCATGGGAATCTATTTCTATGGACTACTTGACAGGATATCCTACTACCAAACATCAACACGATGTGATATTAGTATTAGTCGACATATTTTCCAATATGGCCATTCTCATACCATGTAAGAAGACCATGACAATGCAGCACATTGCTCAACTCTTCTTCACACATGTTTGGAAACACTTTGGTTTACCCACAACCATTACTTCCGACTGAGATTACATATTTGTCAGCATCTTTTGGAAGACTCTCTGGAAACATATGGACACACAACTCTCATTTTCAGCAGCTTTCCATACTCAGACCGACGGACAGACAGAAGTTGTGAATCGCTTGGTCGTACAACTGCTTCGCATGTACAACCACAAGCATCGACGCACATGGGATGAAAATATTCCATACATAAAACACAGTTACAATCGTGCTCAACACAACTCTACGTGCAAGAGTCCATTTGAGATATGTTACGGATTTCAACCCTCAGCGCCTATCGACTTGATTAGCTCCTCGACATAGCCAAAATATGACACCGACTACAACCAGTGATAATTTGATAAATCTTCGAAGTTTCAAGATCAAATCTGCGACATCCAGAAGCAAGCACATGAAATGTTTCAATGGGAAAACGAGAAAGCTAAGGCCCGACACGATAAGCATTGTATTCCTCATTAATTTCAAATTGGGGACAAGGTTTAGTTACATCTCAAGAAGGAGCGCTTCACTGGTCCATTCAAGAATCTCAAGCCTTTGCGATATGGTATGTACAATATTCTTTGATAGATTGGAGAAAATGATTTCCATCTTGACATTCCTGTATGCCTGGGTCTGCATCCAATATTCAATGTGGATCTACTTTGACCTTACCATGCACCATTGTTGGAACAGAACAACTTACCAACAACAGAACCCAACGAAATCAATCTCGACGTTTAGGAGCCTCTTCATTGCGACACAATTTTGGGAAGACGAGTATTCCATACAAGGACAAACACCATTCCCTTGTTTCAGGTTGCTAAATCCAGACAGATACCAGCACAAGGAAAGTGGTACTCTACTACTGAACTAACCAACAAGTTTCCTCACCTTCACTAGCAAACAATGGGGACCATTGTTTCTTAAGGAAGGAGGCTTGATCCACATCGCAGTTGGCATTATTGTCGGATGATAACTTCGACACATCTTCGACAAGTCATCGACGTCGACACAACTTCGACAAGTTACGAATTCGACATGGCTTCGACAACTCCGTGACTTCAACATGTTCTGCGACCTCACAGTGTCATGACATCAACATGCAGCGTCAATTTGCGACTCGCGACTATCGAACTCCAACAGACTATCTCTCTATCTTCCAGTCTACTATAACAGTTGAACTGTCGAATCGTTCTAACTTCTTTTGTAACTGAACGTAACAGGAAAGCACCCAAGCGTCTCAACAAATTCTATATAAGCATGTATAATATTGTAACATACATTAGGTCATGAACTTATATCCAGTAATAGAAGATCAGTTTTCATTCCTGCATATTGTCTATGTACATTTGTGTTCTGTCTGTGTGTGTAATCTTTCTTTGCGCATTTTGTTTCATAAGCTTCTGCCATAACAGAGCCACTTCATTTAGTAAAACTGTTGTCTCCCTCGTGCTTCCCGGCCACATGTGGATCACTAAGCATTTGATCCACATACACATAGTCAATACACATGACTAATAAGGGTTGCGATGGGGCCATTATCTACCAATCATTGGTTAATACACATGATCACTCTAGGAGAATGATCTACATAATGTTTTCCTAATGTTGGAAGCATGGATAAATATCAACATCTTCAACAATTCTTCTAGATGCATATGTAACTATTTTAACTCAGGTGTACTCATTCTGTATGTAAATTTGGAAAAGGGGAAGCTCCAGGCATCAAATCAATAGAGAAATCAAGACCTATTTTTAGTGGAAATCTTGGTATTTCTTCAATCACATCTACAAAATCTTGTAATATTGGAAAGTCTTCTAAACTTGGGATTTTACACTTATCTGGTTCTTGCACATGAGCTGCATACAACTGACATTATTTTCTGAAGCACCTCTTTAATTACAAAGATGAAATTTCTCTTATGGAAATAGGCCTTGGAATGCCTTTCACGATCTTTCAATTCCCTTCTTCGTCAAGACAAGTAAATGACTTGTTATGACAACTCAATATCACATGGTGTGCATCTAACTAGTCCATCCCAATAAGTACATCATATGAACCAAGTGGTATTATGTTCAAATCTACAAAAGTGTTCATTCCATTCATATCCAATGGAAAACCATTCACTAATTCATTAATCTTCCTTTTTGTTTCAACATCCAATTGAACCATCCATGATCTATCATGCTTACTTTTATTTTGGTTAAATATTTCAACTAAATTAGGAGCAATATAACTATGACTTTCTCTTGAATCAATGAGAATAGCAGTAGGTTGATTAACAATTTTACCTTCAACCTCAATCATGTGGATTGATGATATGCATGTCTATTTTCTAAGGATGCATAACTTTTGGGAATGATCCTACCTACATCCTTGACAATACCCGTTTTTTGTAAATTGTGCACATTTCTCATTTTGTTTCATCTTTGTGGACAATCTTCATACAAATGGTTTCCTTCACATCCCCAACATTTCAGTTGTTTCCTGGTTACTTTTCCAACATATTGTGTCATCCCAGGTGTAGCTAGTGTTTTCACACTAGCCTGTGCAAGTGGGCACCTACTAAGGGTTAGGAAACCCTTAGTAGAAGATTCAAAATATGGACAAAAAATTACAGAAATGAAAACTACTATGTATGACTGCAAATGATAACAGAAAACAAATCTAACTAATTACAACAGTAAAAACATAAATGATAGATTGGAACCCATGAAAGATTTTGTATTATATTGCAAACTGGGGTTTACAAGAATGGTTACCTCCAAAGATGAGGTAATGGGATCCCTTGCAGCAGTACGAGAGTAGTGTGTCGGGTCTCTTGAGTTCCTTGCTCTTCTCCAAATGCTCAATGGGATGGCCAAATTCCAGCAAAATGGGCACAAAATCCCTAATGGGTAGGCTAGAGTGTTGTAGGGAATTCGACAGCATAAGGGTATGAAGAGTTATTAGTGATGAAATGGAAGGCCTCCGTTACCTTTTTATAGCAATTTTGGGTGGTGGAGTATTGGCCCATGGTTTTGGGAAACTAGTAGTATTGGCTAGTAGTATTTGATATTTTCCCTCTTTTTTTTATTTTATTTTGAATTTTTTTCCCTTTTTCTTTTCTTTTTGGGGATTTTTTGACCCTTTGTGGGTTTTTAACCTTTTTTGGAGGAATTTAGTTGTTTTTTTAGGAGAATAATGATTATTTTCCCTATTGGTTACCAATTTAGGGTTTTGGAGGCCAAAATTGTAGGAAAAGTGGACAAATGGGTTATGTGACTAGGGAGATGAGATAGTGAACAATTTTTGGGTGTTAAACACCAGGACCATTTTCAGTTGGGTTACTTTGATGATATGAGTTATGTTGGTTCCTGAAGAAATATGGTTTGAATCCTTTATTCCTTTCAATGTGCTTATCCTTCCTCTTATCTCTCCAAGACTTCTAAAAATTTCCCCTTCCTTTGTTCAGATCATACATGTGCTTGGCCTTCCAAATTGTTTCCTCAAGAGTCTTGGGTTCATCATACTAAATTTTATCCCTATAAAATGAAGGAAAACCGCTTAAAAACCTGTGTATCTTTATCTTCTCTTCCTTGATAAACCAAACATATATTAGCAATTCTAAAAACTTATTTTCATACTCATCCATGCTCATTCCTCCCAATTTGAGTTCAAAGAACTATTACATATTATGATAATAATAATGTTATGATAAGTAATTTTTTGGAAGTACTTATTGAATTACCTCCATGAAATCCTCTTTTCATTGATATGCTTAACTTGAACCAATTGGTCCCACCAAATGGAAGCCTTTCCCTTTTGTAAATGGAAATCCTAGCTTCCATGTTAGAGGAATAATTATGTAGTTGAAGATATTTATTCATCCCCAACATCCAAGCTTCAAAATATTCTCCCTTTTTATTCTCACCATCAAAAGTGGGAGGTTTAATTTTTCTAAGTCCCCCATGCAACTCATCTTTCACATGCCTTCTTTTATGATGTTTAACTGGAGACATTTCCGGGATGTTGCTAGAATCCTCAAATATATACGACTTCCTGACTACATAGTGTGGTGAGTAGCGCTTATTATGCCTCTAGGTAGCACTTTTAGAGTGCTCAGATATCTCATGTGATCTCTTCATTTTAGAATTCTCTTCCTTCTTTATCCTCAATTGAGGCTAATCCCATTTTGATTTTCCACTGTAGCATATTTAGACTCTACATAAGCTAAGTGTTCAATTCATTTTTTTGTTCATGGGACCTTAACATCCTCTCATTGTCTACCCTATAACTTTGTACTTCCATGATTATACTTCTCATGGCTTCCAAAAATTCCCGTTGGTTTACATCTTCTCTATGCTCATTATTTTTTGTTTCTACATTTCCCACACTGATATATTGACCTCTGACATCTTCTTCATGGCTATATGGAAGCTCCCTTTCTTCCATTTTAAAATTTTGTATTTTTTTGGAAACTTGTCCCGTGATTATTTTTAATTCCAAACTATATCTGCAATGTGTTCATGTTCTTACATTTGTTAGACAGAATTTTATTAAAAAATTCAATAAATATTTCCATATATATATATATATATATATATATATATATATATATATATATGTGAAAAACCCCATTTGACGTTTTTGTCAAATAGGACCTACATGTCCCTTTCTGCTCATTTCTTAAAAGGATATGTAATGCTTTATTATGAAAATCTATTTATTTTTACTATCCCCGTGATAATATTTCCCCCTGACACATAAGATCCATTGTATTTTTTAATTTCCAGCACCTGAAAATAAATTTTGAGACCCTTTCTATTTTTCAATCATTTCTATACATTCATGGAAATTTTTTTGAAAAAGTTGAATGTTGTTAGCATGAGATCATCATGATGCCATAGTGGTCCCATGTCCATGCTTCATATCTCGGTTGGTCCCCATTGAACTTATTTTTCCTTACCAAGCCCATTGTCACCTTGTTGACACACTCGTCACCGACAAGGTTTTGGTGGGGTGATTGAGTGGTTTCGGGGGCACCTAATGGTGGTTTTCGAAACAACATTTTAGCCCCCGAAAACATTATGGGGAAAACCAATCACCCTTGGTGGTTTTGGTTTCGGGATAACCCCTTCTTGTTAACCTGTTGTCACTTCAGGCCCTCGAACTCCATCCAGAATCATTAATATTCGGTGTAATTTGTTCGATCAATCTAGGTCGTTCATGGTAGGACCCCTTCCAATGCTACCACCTATCTACTGAGTTCCATGTGGTTGGTCCATGTCACCTTGTTACACATGGATGGTCCATATCATACTTGTCCACTTATTTCCATGTGGCTATTCCACATCAAGTGAACTACCCCCTATGCCCTCTATTTCCTTGGACACTTGTCCACACTCGATAAGTTGACCCTTCTATGTCTTCTCCTATCTAGAAGCACGTTGGTTGAGAAGCTTTGGAGGGCGAGGATGTTGGTTGTGGATCCTAATATTCCTGATTCAGAGATCTTGTTGTTCAGTCGTGTTTGTACCACAGTTTGATATGCTGTGCAGGTGGATTGTACACTCATTCCAGCGGGTGTGGGGGACCATCCCTCTCAACTGGGGGGTCTGGAGGCTAGCAAACTCTCAGCGGGGGTTCAAGGGTGAATCCCCTGAAGGAAATTTTTTGGGTTTTTTTTGGCCAATGGTTTATGAGCCCATGGTATTGGGTATCTTGTGGTATTTTCCCATGGTAATCCCTCTTTAAAAGGAAGGCATTGTAATATGGATGTGTATTGTAGTATTATAAATATCTCAGTGATTGTGTAAGAGAGACTTTGAGAGAGTGAAGAGGAAGTTGAAATATATGTGTTGCAGGTTGTATCCCTTCATTTTGCTAGATGATTTAATAAAATGACTGACAATTTATCCATGGACGTAGCGTAGATTGGGTGAACCACATATATTGGTGTCTCTCTTTTATTATGTTTATGTGTTTTATTTCTGCATCTTATTTTATGCCATTATTCTATGATCTTGTTTTTCTAACAATTTGTATCAAAGCCAAAGGCCTTCTTGGCGCATAAAATCGCAGGAAAGAAGGGTTTCTGATTCGAGTGGGAGAAATGGCGGAAGAAGGAAATTTTAGGGTCGATGAATGTAATGGCCATTTCTCTGAAGTGAATTTAATGGTCATGAATTTAATGGTCAATGGAGGTGAATGGTTGCTATAAGATGTAAGGCATATTCCTGCTATGAAAATAAATCTGATCTCAACAGGGAAATTGGGACATGGCAGTTTCTTTTCTACGTTTGGAGAAACGTGGTGGAAGATCACTAAAGGATCAATGGTAATAGAAAAAGGAGATAGAATAGGTACGTTGTATTTATGTCCTCATAATACCAATTTATCTATATATGTAGCTTCCACAGAAATAGATACAACATTGTGGTATCATAGGCCTGGCCACATGAGTGAGAAGGGGATGCAGATTCTCCACTCAAGGAAATTGTTGCCAGATCTGAAGCAGGTGAGTTTGGAATTATATGAGAACTGTGTTTATGGAAAACATAAGAGAGTCGTATTTCTTAGAGTTGGAAATCAAAATAAGAGTGAGAATTTAGAGCTTGTGCATACATATGTATGGGGACTTTCTCGGGCACAATCTCTTGGTGGCTCTCGCTATTATGTTACTTTTATTGATGATGCAACTAGAAAAACTTGGGTTTATTGCATTAGACATAAATATGATGTTTTTGCTACTTTTAAGAAATGGAAATATTTGGTTGAAAATGAGACATGAAAAAGGTTAAAGTGTCTCAGATATGATAATGGAGGTGAATACTGCGACAAGGCATTTGATAGTTACTATTCATACCATGGGATTCATAGAGAGAGGATTGTTCCAGGAACACCACAAGAAAATGGTATGTCAGAAAGGATGAATAGAACAATCATGGAGTGTGCAAGGTGTATGAGATTGCATGCAAGGTTTCCCTTACATTTTTGGGCAGATGTTGTAGATAATATTGTTTACTTAATAAACATAGGGCCTTCAAGTGCTCTGGATGGTGAGATTCTAGAGGAGGCATGGATAGGTAAAATGGTAAATTACTCATTTATGAGAACTTTTGTTTGTAAATCATTTGTCCATATTGATAAAGAAAATAGAACAAAGTTTGAGTCTAAATCCAAGAAATGTACATTTATTGGATACGAGGTTGATGATTTTGGTTCTCGCTTATGGGATTATGAAATAACAAAATCATTAGGAGTAGAGATGTGGTATTCAATGAAAAGTTCATGTATAAATATTGGTTGTGGGGAAAGAAAAAGGAAAAAACATAATACACAATGCTTGATGAAATCCAAGAAAATGAAGTTCCAAAGGTGCCGAAAATCAAGAACAGCAACAGGCACCTCAAACTCCTGCAAGTGTTAGAAGATCTACCAGGTCAAGTAGACCCCCTGAACGATACTCTCCTTCACTGTATTATTTATTGATGACTGATTCTGGTGAACCAGAATGTTATGAAGAAGCAATGCAGGTGGAAATTAGAAAGAAGTGGGAGCAAGGCATGAATGAGGAGATGGACTCATTGGTAAGAAACCAAACTTGGGATTTGGTTCAGTTTCCTGCAATTAAAAGATCATTGCAGAATAAATGGGTTTATAGGTTGAAGGAAGAAGATGGAGGAAAGAAGCGGTACAAGGCCAGGCTTGTTGTAAAGGGGTTTGCATATGTTAAATTTTCAGAATTTACTTCAATCTGATCTAGGATCTTAACTGAGAGAACAACATGTACAGCATATCTACAGCATATCAATCATGGAGACAATAATGCAAGCACACAAGAGACACAAAGATTTACTTGGGGAAAACCATAAAGGTGAAAAACCCCAATAACTTCCTCAGAGATAGATAGAGCAATGATACAACCAACCAATAGAGATAGCCATAACCTAGCAGCAAACTCCTCCTCCATAAGTGCGCCTCTCCTCCTTGAGAGCATGTGTGAGAAGTGAGTGAGTAAATAGAGTGCCTCCCGCACTCTATTTATACTTGACTTGACTTGCCTTTTTACCTAACTCATGTCGGCTCGAACTTAACCACATAACATAATGCTGAGTGGGCCGACCCCCAATAGGGTGGTCTAATAACCCTTTGACCCACATGGCCGACCCCCAATAGGGTGGTCTAATAACCCTTTGACCCACATGGCCGACCCCCAATAGGGTGGTCTAATAACCCTTTGACCCACATGACTTATACATGGCCGACCCCAAATAAGGTGGTCTAATAACCCATCAAGTATAAGTTACGACACTTACAATATAAATGACGACACTTCCTTATAGAGGAATAATACCATCTCTATAGGAATACAATATACATATATGTGAAATACATTCCGAAGTTACATATACATCAACACTCCCTCTTAACTAGGAAGGTATTTCTCAGCACAGTTCTTCTAGCACAAGTCATCTTCTCTGGATAATCGTCATCGAGTCATCATCATCGTCACTGCTGCTGCTATCTCAATCAATCTCTGAATCTACTCTTTATAGGAAGTTCTACAGAGCCAGTCCTTTTTCATACTGGATGTAGGCCCACCACCTGCAGGTCTTCGTCATCACTGGCCATACTGTGGAATCCTCAGGACTTATTACGTGCGTCACAAAACCTCGAAAGAGCATCCCAGGATGTTACGGGTACACAACTCCGACCTGTAGGATCTCCCAGGGCGCTATTACATGTGACCCCACCACAAAACCTCGCAAGAGCATCTCAGGATGTTACGGGTACACAACTCCGACCTGAAATCTCCCAGGGCACAAATTACGTGTGGTCCACCACAAAACCTCGCAAGAGCATCTCAGGATGTTACGGGTACACAACTCCGACCTAAAATCTCCCAGGGCAACGAATTACATGTGGTCATGGCAAAACCTCGCAAGAGCATCCCAGGACTGATTACGGGCACACAGCCCAACCTATCGGATCTCCCAGGGAAAC
The DNA here is from genome assembly GCA_027924585.1 of Larix kaempferi. Taxonomy (NCBI): domain Eukaryota; kingdom Viridiplantae; phylum Streptophyta; class Pinopsida; order Pinales; family Pinaceae; genus Larix; species Larix kaempferi. The sequence continues at coordinate 1,337,224 of BSBM01000242.1, read as the reverse complement.
GAATTACATGCCATAGGACAAAACCTCGCAAGAGCATCTGCCAGATATCCCAGGGCGCTATTATATGCCATAGGCAAAACCTCGAAAGACTATCTGCAGATCTCCCAGGGCAACGAATTACATGTCCTCCCAGAGCAAAACCTCGAAAGAGCATTTGCCAGATGTCCCAGGGCACCGAATTACATGCCATAGGCAAAACCTCGAAAGACCATCTGCAAATCTCCCAGGGCAACGAATTACATGCTCATCTGCACAACCTGATCCACGGCCATAGAGTATCAACCTGATACTCACCATACATCATCCTGATGTATCCATGATCATCCTGATCATCATCACTGCAACGTCCTGCTGCATGTCATCTGGAGCAACATCCTGAAGCTCGTCATCTATGATCATCCTGATCATCACTGCAACATCCTGCTGCATGATCCACCTGATCATCAATGCATCTACCTGATGCATACCAAGTATCATACATGATCCTCCTGATCATCAATGTATCCACCTGATACAAATACATGATACATATCATCATACATGATCCTCCTGATCATCAATGCATCTACCTGATGCATACCAAGTATCATACATGATCCTCCTGATCATCAATGTATCCACCTGATACAAATACATGATACATATCATCATACATGATCCTCCTGATCATCAATGCATCTACCTGATGCATACCAAGTATCTACCTGATACATATCATCATACATGATCCTCCTGATCATCAATGTATCCACCTGATAGAAATACAAATACATGATACATATCACCATACATGATCCACCTGATCATACAATGTATCCACCTGATACATATACAGATACATGGTCCAAGCATCCAACATGATGCATACATACATACATAAAATGATCCAACTGATCATATCCAAGCAGAAACCAGAACATCATCCTGATGCTCATCATCCAGCGCTTACATCCACAGCCATGTGAAGGATCCTCCTTCCAACATGCTTGGAATGGCTTCAGCAAATGTGTCCATCACTTCTTCCTCGAAGTATCCTTGATCTGAAGCACGCCAAGCCTCTCTCTGAATTACTCGAACTTCACCCTGGCTAGTGGCTTCGTCAGCACATCTGCAATCTGCTCGTCCGTCGCAACATACAGGAGCTTCACAGCTCCTTTCTGCACCATATCCCTGATATAGTGATATTTGATCTCTATGTGTTTCGACCTATCATGAAACACTGGGTTCTCGGACAGCTTCACACAACTCTGGTTATCACAGAAGATACCAGTAGCCTCCAACGGGAGATCAAATAACTCAGACAGTAGCTTCCGTAGCCATACTGCCTCACAACTAGCTGAACAGGCTGCAACATACTCTGCCTCAGCTGTACTCAGTGCTACGCAGGACTGCTTCCTGCTAAACCAAGAGATCACACCTGATCCCATACTGAAGTAACACCCAGATGTGCTCTTCCTGTCTGCAGCACTGCCAGCCCAGTCTGAATCAACATAACCCTGTAGGTTAAACTTTTGATTCGCCTCATACCTGAGCCCATAATCCACTGTACCCTTCAGGTACCTCAGAACATGCTTTACAGCAACCAGGTGAACACTCCTCGGATCCGTCAGGAACTGGCTCAATGTGTTCACAGCAAAGCAAATGTCTGGTCGTCAGGTACATCAAGGACCCAATCATCTGAGGATACAGAGAGACATCAACCGGCTCAGATGAAGCATCACATAGAAGCTTCAGATTCGATGCCATTGGTGTGGCCATTGCCTTGCAATCTATCATTCCGAACCTCTTCAAGATTTCTACTGCATACTTCCCTTGTCCAAGGAAGATTCCATCTGCACTCTGCCACACCTCCATGCCAAAAACAAATAGTGCATCATCCCCAAGTTCTTCATCTCGAACTCGGTAGTAAGCTTCCGCTGCATGTCGGTAATCAATCTATCTTCACCTGTAACAAACAGGTTATCCGCATACACTGGATTGCCTTCCTCAACCTTGTAGTAAAGGTTGGAATCCGCTTTACTCTTGGTAAAGCCCAAACTGGATAGAAAGCTGTCTATCCTACCATACCAAGTTCTGCACATATATGTGACTACACCATGCTGTCTTGAAATCCATCTGGTACATCTTCTATTTCATCACTTTTATATTTCTCAATGTTGCCATCTGCAACATGCTTGATCTGATAATTCCATTTGGAAGTCATAGCAAACTTCCCTTCATGTCTTGGGATTACATCCCAAACATCATTCTTCATGATCGACGGATCATGGCATTTCATTTCTTCATCCCAGATACTGGGAACTTCAATATCTTCAATATCTTCAATATATATCTTTGTTGCTGGAACAAATGTTGTAGTTCTTCTTTTGTAGGAGATGGCATACGATCTTTCCTACACAACAAGTTAAATTGCATGATTAGAAAACATCTCATAGTTTTCAGAACAAATTCTTACACATAAAGAAATATGCCATACAGTCATGCAATTATCTTAGCCAATGCTTCAATACAACATTTATCCATATTCCGTAACTTTCTAGATGCCTTCCAATCTCTACCAGAACATTGTTAAGAGTGTGCACAACTCCCAACATGTCAGCAAAGAGGTTTCATTCTAGATAAGTAGCAATGGAATGTTGTACAGTGCCATAGGCCACTTACCCATGCATATTAGGAGTATACTGTTAATCAATGCAATTATTCTAATATGCATAATACACAACCTAATTCTAGAAACATCAGTATATACATTTATTGAACAGTATTATTTAAGAAATGACAATTCAAATACTTATCTTTGTTTGTTCGTTGGGTGGACTCCCTCTGAGTCTTCGCTTTCTTGCAGGAGCTGCTGGAGTCCTAATCTGAAGTAGCTTCTTCTACACCTTTCTGTTGTGGGATGTAGAGAGATGATCAACTCCCTCTGAATATCTGCATCCTTGCAGAAACTACTGAAGTGTGCTCCTTTGCTTTCTTGCAGGAACAACTAGAGTGTGCTCCCTCTTGATCTTTGCTTCCTGAATTACCTGTTCTTGAACTCATATTCATCCTTGGTCCCTATGCATGCTTATTAGTATCATGAATGTGTTGTCCTTGTGATCTCATATAAAATCATACATTCATTAGTATACTATTAAAACACAATACTCTCAAGCATGTATAGTCATGATCATTTCAAACAGAAATAATAAGCATTAGCATTCAAGGATTCTTATGGTTAGTCAAATCATAAGAAACATAACATGTCTAAACCTGTAATTACTCAAGCCTATGACTCTTCAGGTTAGTTGAATCATCAAACAAGATAAGAGATATAAAATGCATAAAACCTGTGATTATTCAAACCTATACCATCATGATTCTTCTGGTTAGTCATATCATCAATTATGGTAAGAAACATAATATGCATACAATCATGATTATTCAAACCTATGCCATCATGATTCTTCTGGTTAGTCATATCATCAATTATGGTAAGAAACATAATATGCATACAATCATGATTATTCAAACCTATGACTTCATGAATAATCATTATCAACAACGCGATAGTATAAGATCCTAACCCAAGGTAGGAATCTAGCTTGATATAGGAAAAACATACCTGGATTATCATGTTAGCTAGTTATGTCTAACATACCCGTATAATGTCTTTTGGTTCTCTTCAGTGACTTGTGCTAGTAACCTGCATGTCTCATAAGTTAACCATTATAAAACCAAGTTATACATACCTCGTGAATGGATCTTGTATGAGATCCATGACAATGGATGAATCTTTGTCCTCATGATCATATGTTCTTGAACTAGAACATGATTTGTCTTCTTGGTGTACCTTTCATGTTAGTAGACAACATAAAACTCATACAACATCACAATGTGTTAGTACAAACATAAGTTTCATACTCCTAATAAATGAATGACTTCTATCATGCATTCATAATTTTATTAAGGTGATATGACAAGTCTAAAATCAAGATTGTACTAACCGTGATAATATGAAGACAAGCATACCATAAACTTAATTATGAACAAATCTCAAAACATACCTCGATGAGTCATACTAGTCGAGATCACTTGTAATCTTCTTATGTAAGGCCTTAGCCTCATCTCCCTCTGAAACAGGAACTTCTTCACTTATGCAAGTGACCAATCCATCTTCTTCTAGGATTAACCCAATCCACTTGATTTGCAAGAACTGGACCTTGAGCTGGATATGGGTTTGTCAGAGAAACCCCAAAAATTCAAACTTTGAATTTCAAACTTCTGATAGGATAGAAATATGTGCCTTGATGAGCTGATCAAGTTGGTATATTCAGAATTTGAAAACTGCAAAGTTTCACTCCTCAATTTTGCCTTTGAAACTTCTAGATTCACTGGACGTGACCCTGAACTGGGGTTTGATGAAGCCCACTCTTTTGCCCCATCAAAATGTTTGATCCAAAGCTCTAAGCTTCTATTTTTCTGAGGAGCTTCCAGCCGTGGTCACAGATTTCAAAAATTCCCATTTTTACAGAAGCCCTAATTTTCCACTTTTCTGATCAAAGTCCCGAACTAGGGTCTAATCAAGCCCGGCCTTCTGCCCAACCAAAAATTCTGATCTTGGTCTCTAAATTTCTATTTTGATGAGTAGCATCCAGCCGTGGTCTCCGATTACAAAAATTCCAACTTTCTCCAAAGCCCTAAATTCCGGAAGCCATGAATGAAGGTACCAAAAAATAATTCTGTTTTGACAGAAATATGTACCTGATTGTTTCTGGTGTAACTCCGAAATTTTTGATCCACAAAGTCTGAAAAAGTTTCTTGAGATAGTCTGACCTGTTATCTTTCCATCCTGACAGGTCTGACCTCAATTGGATTCTCTGAGAGAGAGTTATGCCAAATGTCGCAACGTGACCTGTTTTGGGATAAAACAGGAGAGCGAACTTGTACGGAGTGCCACGTGTCACTGTTTTAACTTCGGCCTCTGAAAAAGTTTTCTGAGATAGCTCGGCCTGTTACCTTTCCATCCTGACAGGTCTGACCTCAATTGGACTCTCTGAGAGAGAGTTATGCCAAATGTCGCAACGTGACCTGTTTATGGGATAATACAGGAGAGCGAACTTGTACGGCGTGCCACGTGTCACTCGTTCAACTTCGGCCTCTGAAAAAGTTTTCTGAGATAGTACCGACTGTGTACTACCTGTCACTTTTTACGAAATTTCATTTGGAGCTTCCTAGCCCAAGATATGACCTTTTTCCCAAGGTCACCTGATTTTGACTCAGATCTGGAAGAGGCAGAAACCCTATATTGTACAGATCATAAATCCCAAAGTACAACGAATTAGAGGTTGTCCTTTGGACACAAGATACCTGGAGATCTTAGCTTCGGCATGTAACAATTTCAGATCCGAAAACTTCGCCAAAACGGATTTATAGCGAAAGTTCTATGATGACTGGTTTTTGCTATATCAAGCCCTAGCATCGTAAGTGCAACAAGTGTCATACATGCCATATCATGCCTTCTTTCAGGCTAGCTCTGATACCATGTTAAATTTTCAGAATTTACTTCAATCTGATCTAGGATCTTAACTGAGAGAACAACATGTACATCATATCTACAGCATATCAATCATGGAGACAATAATGCAAGCACACAAGAGACACAAAGATTTACTTGGGGAAAACCATAAAGGTGAAAAACCCCAATAACTTCCTCAGAGATAGATAGAGCAATGATACAACCAACCAATAGAGATAGCCATAACCTAGCAGCAAACTCCTCCTCCATAAGTGCGCCTCTCCTCCTTGAGATCATGTGTGAGAAGTGAGTGAGTAAATAGAGTGCCTCCCGCACTCTATTTATACTTGACTTGACTTGCCTTTTTACCTAACTCATGTCGGCTCGAACTTAACCACATAACATAATGCTGAGTGGGCCGACCCCCAATAGGGTGGTCTAATAACCCTTTGACCCACATGGCCGACCCCCAATAGGGTGGTCTAATAACCCTTTGACCCACATGACTTATACATGGCCGACCCCAAATAAGGTGGTCTAATAACCCATCAAGTATAAGTTACGACACTTACAATATAAATGACGACACTTCCTTATAGAGGAATAATACCATCTCTATAGGAATACAATATACATATATGTGAAATACATTCCGAAGTTACATATACATCAACAGCATAAAAGAAAGGTATAGATTTTGATGAAATATTTTCTTTTGTTGTTAAAATGACTTCAATTATGACTATTTTAAGTCTAGTGGTGGTAGAAGATTTGCATCTTGAATAGTTAGATGTAAAAACAACCTTTCTCCATGGAGATTTAGAGGAATATATTTATATGCAACAGCCACAGGGGTATGAGGTCAAAGGGAAGGAGAATTCAATATGGAGGTTGAAGAAGAGTTTGTATGCCCTGAAGCAAGCTCCAAGGCAATGGTATTTACAATTTGACAAGTTTATGACAGAACAAGGTTATAGTAGATGTCATTCTGACCACTGTGTTTATTTCAAGAAGTTAGATAATGGAATATATATTATCTTGTTATTGTATGTAAATGGCATGCTTGTTGTAGGGTCTAACATGCATGATATAAATGTGCTCAAAAGGAAATTAGCTAATTCATTTGCGATGAAGGATTTGAGTGTTGCAAAGAAAAGCCTTGGTATGAGAATAACAAGAGACAAGAAAAATCACAAATTGACATTGTCTTAGGGTGAGTACATAGAAAAGGTGTTGGAGAGGTTTAGAATGTAGGATGCAAAACCAGTTAGTACACCTTTGGCCATCCATTTCAAACTAAATAAGGAGATGTGTCCCAATGCATAGGAGGAAATAGAATACATGTCCAAGGTCCCTTATTAATTAGAAGTTGGTAGTATGATGTATGTTATGGTGCTCACAAGACTAGATATTGCACATATAGTGGGAGTTGTGAGCAAGTATATGAACAATCCAGGTAAAGAACATTGGAAGGAAGTAAAGTGGCTTCTCAGGTATTTGATAAATACTGCTACTCATGCATTATGTTTTAGAGGTTCAGACATTGTTCTATAGGGATATGTTGATGCAAATATGAAAGGTGATAAATATAGAGATAGGAGCACCATAAGGTATGTTTTTACTATAGGTGGAACAAAAATAAACTTGATTTCAAAATTGCAAAAGGTTGTTTCACTTTCAACAACGGAAGAAAAGTATGTTGCTACTACAGAGGCTGGTAAAGTGATGATTTGGCTATAGAGGTTCATGGAGGAATTGGGTAAGAAGCAGGAGAATAACATGTTGTACAGTTACAACCAGAGTGTCATTCATCTTGCAAAGAACTCATCTTTCCATTATAATACTAAACATATACAACCCAAGTACCATTTCATACGATCTATTCTGGAAGATGAACTGTTGAAGTTGGAAAATATACATACTAGCCAGAATCCTGCAGACATGTTGAAAAAGGTATTAACAAGAGAGAAACTAAGTTCCTGCTCAGTTTTAGTTGGCCTTGAATCATGAAGGTGAAAATGAGAAATTTGCTAGGTCTAAGGCTTAGAGCATAGTCCAGCAGATGCAGTAGTGGTGGAGTTGCTTTGATCAGTCTCCAAGTGGGAGATTGTTGGTTGTGGAGCCTGATCTTTCTAATTCATAGATCTTGTTGTTCAGCCGTATTTATACACTAGTTTTATATGTTTTGCAGGTGTACTGTACACTCATTCAAGCAAGGGTGTGCAAGGTCCAATGGGCCCTCGGCAGGGGTTCGGGGGCGAAGCCCTTGAAGGAATTTTTTTGGGTTGTTTTTTGGCCAATGGTTTACAGGCCCATGGTATTGGGTATCCCGTGGTATTTTCCAATGGAAATCCCTCTTTAAAAAGAATCCATTATAATATGGTTGTGTATTGTAGTATTGTAAATATCTATGTGATTGTGTAAGAGAGACTGTGAGAGAGTGAAGAGAAAGTTGCTGCAGATGTGCTGCGGGTTGTATCCCTTCATTTTGTTGGACGATATAATAAAAGGACCGGCAATTTCTTTGTGGACGTAGCCCAGATTGGGTGAACCATGTATATTGGTGTCTCTCTTGTAATGTGCTTATGCGTTTTATTTATGCATCTTATTTTATGCTATTATTCTGCGATCCTGTTTTTCTAACACAAGTAAGCGGTTTCAAGGGGAAGGGGGGCGATAGTGGTTTTGAAAACTGGGTTTGTTCCCTTATATACACTATAACACAAAATTCTATGCTTTGTCGGTTTCAATTCTATGGCCACCCTCCTTTATTATCTCACAGTTATTGCATGCCCCCGATATCATCCAAATTGTTGATCTCTGGCGATGATCAATAGTGGGATTAGGCTTGTCTCGTATTCCTCCAAATTCTTTGTGGTTGTCCATGGGGTAAACCAGACCTATGTTTGTCCTATGTGTATGCCACCCACACATATGATTCCTTACAAGGATTCAACATGTACACTGAATCCACGTAGTTGAACCATGCCATCTCTATCCATGTGGCAATTGTGGGGCACACATCAAAATTTGTAGATTGCTAATACATTGCTTTGATACCACTAATCAAGACTAGATTGAGAATCAAATGAAAGAACATGCAAATTTGTAGAGTGAACACAAACACATTATTGAAAATATAGTATTATGGTGAAAACCCAATTCTATTAATGAATTGATAAAATGGTGAAAACATTGTAATACATATAGCAATACATAATTATTAGAATGGTCATAGCTCATCTCTAAGAAGATATGTGACAGGTATGCTTACTTGAAAAAAAATCCATAACAAGTGTACGGAATTACATTTTATAATAATACCAAAAATATCTAATAAGGAAAAACAATAAAATGCAAGAACTCTAACACTATAATGATTAGGCATGAAAGCATAACATTAAGCTTCCCATAACAAGTGGAGTCTTGATAATATCATTAATTATCACTAGTGCTATGTTTTGGGTCTTCTTTAACATTAGCACAAGGAGTTGTATCCCTAGGGGTTTGGAAAAGCTACGCCAAAAATGTATGGGAAAGTAAAAAAAATGAGTATGTAAATCATGGCCCCAAAATTGATAATAACAACATTATTTTGGGATAGTTTTGGATGACTGCCTCAATCAAATAGAAATAACTCATCATGTTATCTTGTGGGAGAGAAAACCAATAAGAAGAAGAATTTGTTTTTCTCAAAATATTATTTTACCCAATAACATGGATACAAATTATTTGTAAACTATCGTGGATATTCCACTAGAATAGTTCATCACAATGGATCGTACAACTTAGTTATTTTTATTAGCTTATTTCCACTAAATGCTAAATAAACTGGAACTGAAAGGAAAATAAATAGACCAAAGAAAAACGCAATCCACACAAATCACACAATGTTTACCCTAGGAAAACCCACTAAGGGGAAAAACTCAACAAAAAATGAGGACTATGCCTTGCTCTTATATATATAGTGCAAATGCAAGTAAAGTGGTACTTTCTATGGAGTTACCTATGACTCTGAATCTAGAATGGCTACTACAGGATCTCCTACTTCCTTTTTTCTTCTCTACTATCCACTTATGTGTTGTTGCTAAACTATGGAACAATACATAACATCAAAAGAATACAACCCCTTCTTTTCCTAACGGTCTGGTTTTTAACACAGCCTAATAGTCGTCTAGGGTTAGTTTTAGGGTTTTTGCATCCCCCAAATCGTGATTAGGGTTAGGGTTTTGAAATTTCTAGAATTATATTGAAAGTCCACGCGTGACTAGCTCTGCATGTGTGAGAAACAAGAGCTAACGTGGAATCTACTCGGTACCATGGTGGTCAACTTGATAGGTCAACTTGCAAGAGGCGTAACTTCCTCATACAGACTCTGATTGAGGCGATTCTTGGACTGTTGGAAAGGTCTCAAAGTGTAGAATAACATCAAGGAGAATGAATGAAGTGATGAACTTTTCAACCCAAAAAACATTTAGACCCTCAAACAAGCCTCATAAGGTTTTGGACCCCAAATTTGCAAAGTGAGACCTACCCCTAAAATGTTCCCTGCAAGCCAATTCTTCCAATCTTTCTACCCAAAAAGCACAAAAATAAATGACAATTTATATATTGATCAATTTCACATCAACAAACTTCCCAAATTTAATCTAAAATAAGGTCATAACTTTTTAATGTATTAATGTATACATTTTAAAATAAAATCAAGGTTATGATATATTCAATATTCCATCTCAATTCATTGTGATAGATTCTTGCTCATCTAAACTATATACATTATTATTATTATTATTTAAATATAATACTTCATAAAATAGAACATAAAGAAAAAATGTATTGTAAAGAGATGAGATTAACTTACCACAAATAAGGAAAATGTAATTAAAGTTAAAGAAAAAGAAGAAAACATATGTATGATGTTGACCTGTCTTTAAAAGATGTTACCAATAACTATACTCACAACGATCCATTTATATTTAATGTGGTGACCATTTATATTTAATGGTTCCCTTACATGTTGACATACTAATCCTTTTGCACACCCTTTGTTTCCTTTATGTTCTCATTGCTATGCAAAAACCTGACCGTATTGTGTTAGCATTGCATATGAGAAGCATAACCAAATCCATGTTTTAACATATGTACTTGCCTATTGTTTTAACATAATTTTATTTATGTTAACATCATGATTAAATTAATCGAAATTCAATATTCTCTTACAATTCAAGTCCAATCATTAAGATTTCATTGTTGGTACCATATGATTAATTTGTTACGGGCTTATCAATCATTAAGTCCATAAAATAAACTAATCCAAATTTAGGACTTATCAATCATTAATATTTAATTGTTGGTTTGTTTTCATTTTAATTCTAATCCAAATTTAGGACTTATCAATCATTAATGTTTATTTGTTGGTTTATTTTCATTTTAATTCTAATTATGGGCAGGGAGCACTCAGTACAAATATATTTTACTTTTTTCAGTATTTGTCATAAACTTATGATGTGTTGGCGAAAAACAAATTCCCTTTTATGATGTAAACTACCTAAAAGGAAGAGCAATATTAACGTGTGGTGTCTGGGTGAAAAGAAAGTTCAATTGAAAAGTAGTATTAACGTGTGGTGTGGGAGAAAAGAAAATTCATTTGAAAAGTAAATTTTTTGTAATGATAGTATAAATATAAAAGTAGAATTCATCAATTTTAGAAGTATTTTTTAATTGTATTTCTATTATAAGTTAAATTGAAATTATTGTTAATTTTTTTTGGGTGTAATTGTAAAGTTGTAAAATTATGGTTAGAAAAAAGAAATGACTTTTTAATACTTTGTTATTTTAGTATTTTGTATGGTTATGAATTTTGGGAGTTGTAATATTTTGTAAAATTAACATAGATTCATCTTAACTCTATCAAGCATCAAGAGGGATAAAATCTCTTGAGGTGAAAACTCCTTTTAGAGTCATAAACTCAAGGCAAGGTTTGCATCTTAAGGGATTTAATCCCTCTTCGCATTTGATAAAGCCATAGTTAAGATGGATCTGTGTGTGTGTGTGTGTGCACGTGCACCTTGGATGGGGAAGATAAAACTCCGTGCCACAACCACTTAAGCTAGACCCAATTGATGATATAAGCCTAGATCCATCTTAACCCAAGATATATCAAGCATGAAAAGAAATCAAATCTTTGAAGTGCAAATAGTTCATCAAATTTTTATCAAGATGGATCTATGTTGGTTTTAGTTTATTACGTCAAGAGGCGCTTTCCAGCCCAATTGGGTGAGTTGTGTAACACCTTTGGTGTAATTGTAAAATTATGGTTCTAAAAAAATAAATGATTTTTTAACACTTTGTTACTTCAGTGTTTTGTATGGTTATGAAGTTTGGGAGTTGTAATATTTTGTAAAACCAACATAGATCCATCTTAACTCTATCTCTATTAAGCGTCAAATCCCCTGAGGTGAAAACCCCTTTTAGAGTTGTAAACTTGAGGAAAGGTTTTCCCTCAATGGATTTGATCCCTCTCCACGTTTGATAGAGCCATAGTTAAGATGGATCTATGTGTGTGTGTGTGCACGCGTGCGCACGTGCACACCTTGGGTGGGGAAGATAACACTCCATGCCACAACCACTTGAGCTAGACCCAATTGATGATATAAGCCTAGATCCATCTTAACCCAAGATATATCAAGCATGAAAAGAAATCAAATCTTTGAAGTGTAAATAGTCCATCAATTTTTTATCAAGATGGATCTATGTTGGTTTTAGTTTATTACATCAAGAGGCACTTTCCAACTCAAGTGGGTGAGTTGTGTAACGCCTAGAATGCTTACATGGCACATGTTGATTGAAAAAAATAAATCTAATTTTTTTAATCAAACCAAGTACATGTCAGCTTCAAAAAAGAAAATAAAAAAAAAATTAATAAACCAAGCACATGTCGGCTCCAAAAACACAGATATTAAAAAATTATAAAAGCAAGCACATGTCAACTTCAACTTTTAAAAACCATAAAATTAAATGAGTTTTTATGCATTCAAGTGATTTTACAAGATGTGTTTAGGTATTCCATCTATAAAGTTTAAAAAAAGAAATTAATGTACAAATGTAAATATGATAATCACTTAGAAGAAATTATATTGTTTTTATTTTTTAATTTTGTATTCTAAATATATTGTTTTTTATTTCTAAGTTAAGTATTAAAATTGATATCATTAGTGATTATCAAGATGATGTACACTATTGTTAATCATATCATTTAAAATCAACAAAGTTGTAAAAATTTAATTTTGGGGGGAATTTTAATTACTATAATATCAAAATAAATAAAATAATATAAAAACTATAACTATTAAATATGGTATCCAAGCCACTATGTATGAGATAGTAATGTAATGTTAATAAACTAAAACCAACATTGATCCATCTTGATAAAAAATAGATGAACTGTTTGCATTTCAAAGATTTAATTCCTTTTCATGCTTGATATATCTTCGGTTAAGATGGATCTAGGCTTATATCATCAATTGGGTCTAGCTCAAGTGGTTGTAGAATGTAGCATTATCATCCCCACCTAACACACACACACACACACACACATTGTTGGGTGCAGCCCAAGTAAGGAAGTTTTGATGATAAAGTACTATTAGGCGAGGCCTAGCATTAAACTAGTTTTGGGAAAAGCAACTCCGCAATTCTCGGGAGAAGGGCATGGAGCGATGCGAAGTTGGTAGAAAAGGACCTTCCCCCTTAGTAAAAGCGAAGTACTAAGGACAACCAGTGGTAGTTGGAGTAGTTATGAACGACGTAGCGAACTGTCAGCTATGGGAGCAGAAGTAGAGAAGAGGAATGGTGTAAAGGATGCACCATGTCAGAGTCAGAGCCGCGCGGTCAAAACTGCGCTGTCAGAGCCAGAAGCGGCGCAAAAGGACAGCGAAGTAGCTAAGAAGTTAAGGCAAGACGTGGTCGACAGAAGAACCATGCCATTTTGGGTTTAAGGGTACTATGGGGGTTGGACCATAGTTATTGTAAAGATGTGACCTTCGGGCACAATCTATATAAAGGAAAATTTTGTATAAGGAAGGGTTAGACTTAGAGAGGCTTGGTTAGACTTTTGTAAGAATAAGAGATCTAAGAGAAGAAAAGACTCTGCAGTTGAGTGCACAGAGATCTATTGTATAGAAGAGTCTGCAGCTGAGTGCACAGACTAGAACTATTAAACCCTTCCTTCTAATATAAAGAACAATTCCTATGGACGTAGCTCCCATCTGAGGGGTGAACCACGTAAATCACTATGTTAATTGTATAAATGCATGATGTGTTTTATGCTTGTATTATGAGATGTTCATGTATTTGCTTTCATATGCATGTCAATGAGAATGTTATGTTAAGTGAGCAGAACTCATGTGTATGAATATGTGAAGTGTCAATGAATGCGATGGATGTGTAGTTACATAGATAAGAGTAACAATGATTCAGCGAAGTCTGTACTTTCGGTAACTATAAAGTGCGCAGTCACATATCGACATTGTTATATTCTAAGTATATGCGAAGTAAGAGTAACTTCGTTGACGGTCATTTCCATATCCACGCATCACCAAGGTTACAGAAACCTACTTCTGTAATCCCCCCATACTTTGCCTCGGGTGAGACCTCATCCTGTTCGCAGGTTGTTTCTGAAAGGGCTGGTGAAAGGGGTTTGTTGGGTCTTTAAGAACTAGGCAGAACCCGGGTCAACCCAAACCAAACTCAACAAACACACACAGATTCATCTTAACTTTGGCTCAACACACACACACAGATTCATCTTAACTTTGGCTCAACACACACACAGATTCATATTATTTTATTTATTTTAATATTATAGTAATTAAAACTCCAATATTTTTTTAAATATTTCAACTTTGTTGATTTTAAATGATAAGATTAACAACAATATACCTCATTATACATCGTCTTGATAGTGAGTGATGATATCGTTTTTAATACTAAACTTAAAAATAAAAAACAATATATTTAGAATACAAAGTTAAAAAAATAAAAATAATATAGTGTCTTCTAAGTGATTATCATGTTCACATATGGACGTTATTTTCTTTTTTTCTAATTTTATAGACATGGATATACCAAAATACATCTTGTAAAAGCACTTTAAATTCCAATACAAAAAATATCACATAATTCTAATATTTTTAAAACTTGGGGTCGAGATGTACTTGCTTTTATAAAAAAATTTGGAGTTGACATGTGCTTGGTTTTATAATTTTTTTACTATATATTTGTTTTTTATAGCTAACATGTACTTGGTTTGATAAAAAAATTATATATATATATGGACCGACATGTGCCATGTAAGCATTATAGACATGACACATCCCACCCACTTGGGCTGTAGAAAACACCTGTTGGTGCAATTATGAAAATCTAAAAGCGATTTATAGTAAATAAACTTAAAACTAGGTGATTCAAGTATTCCTTATCTTATCTTAATTTTAAAAGTTGGCATTCTTTTTATTGAGAGTGAGGTTATAAGTACTTAATGTACAAACACAAAATAATTAACATGAAAAATGAGAGGCTTCATATCATTGCTTCAAATATTAATAAATATAACTAAAGGATAAAAAAACAGATGCATTCTATCATGATTTAATTTAAAAGGAAAATGTGGAGTTGTATAGAGAATGGAAATAATAAATTTTCGAGTTATTATAAAGAAAGAATTAACCCTAAGGGAGAAGATCAAAATGATCTTTCTATTGTTTCTATCTCAAATGAGAAAACAAAGTGTGAAAATAAGAACAAATTCTCATAAAACTCATATTGACAGAGGATGCTAAACAAGACCTAAAAGGTTTTAATGTCAACAAAACTAGAAAATCTATAAAAAAATAATAAACAAAATAAAAAACACAATCTCTTTGACCTACACTAACTTAATAACTCGTATTTAAAAGATAACTCAAAAAATAAAAATCGTAAAATCTTAAATTAAATTAGATTCATTTTTTATCATGCAGTTTGTAAGGTCAAGGACTGAAATGTTTTGGAGGATGAAAAGTAATATGTGTCAAATTTTGACCAATCTATCAATGTACTATTTTAATTCAATTTTGAATATAAATAATATACTTTTTTTCGCTGGAAAAAAAAATTTCACAAAAACTTAACCAAAATAAATCAATGATTTAAAAATAAATCTTTAAAATATCAAACAAAGACCTAGTAAATAAATAAATAAATCATGTGTTAAAACCAAATGAAAAAAATACAACTCATTTTCACTCCTTAATCCTCAATCTTATAATTCCTTCAACCTTGTTACTTCATTTATGCATTGAACCCCATCTATATCAAAATAAAGATCATTAATGATCAAATATTAAAATATCTAATTATTTATAATTTTAATTAAATATTAATATATAAAAAAATCATATCACTGTAAATGTATATTACATCAAAATATAAACTATCACATAACTAAATCATAACAACTAATATCAACTTTCACACATTCATAATTTACAATACACAACCAACATGCCACTTTATATTTTTAATATGAAATGAACACTATATCATAAAACCAAAACATAATTCATTTATTTATATTAATATATAAATCATCATCATGTTACGAAAGCAAAAGAGTCTAACTTGAGTTAAACAATATAACTTGACTTGACTTTGCAATTGTGAAAAGAATATGACAATCCATTTACAAATATTAAAAGTAAATAATCCGTCTCTAAGCTTTCAGATTTCCTGTGAGGGGAGGTGAATTGTGAATTTATAAACCTTCCTTAGAACAAGGAAACTTTTTCTTCTATGTTTTTTTCTTATAATCATGGGAACAATAATCTCTTAAGGGTATATTCAACAGCCCGCAAGCCAAATATACCAGTAACTTGTGACTCAGCAGGGGCCGAGACGTCTCAAAGCTCACCGGGGTGAGCTTCTATCCCAGGGGTCGCCTACCCTTCGAGCCTTGTCACAATGGGCCAATGAGCAACCCTACCCCCCACCGGTTTTGAACTTGTGACCTCTACGGAGATAACACATATTCTTAACCATTAGGCCCACTCAAGTGCTCTAATTTTTCTTCTATGTTCTTGGATAAGTTGTGAAAAAAGGGAGTTAGGACTCCCAATGAAAGGATCTTCACCCACCCAATTTAATGTTCCTTCCATTTCTTAGTTTCCATTGGGGCCAGTCTTGGGCAAGGTGAGTTGCCTCTGAAAGTGTTCTCCAGACAATGGACACTCTAGGTGGCACATTAATTTCATTCCTAAGCCAACATTCGACTGTCAAATTTGGCAAGTATTCATCATAACACAATTTTCCATCTCGATAACACAATGATAACATTTGACTAAACGGATACCTACTTGAGTGTGTTCATCATGTTTTTCTATTGTAGGGGTGATCAATGAAGTTTATAATATGATATGGTTAGTAGTAAAATTAATAAAGGGGGAGGATATCATGTATAATTTTAATTGACTATAAAGGTTAAATAACATGCTCAATATTAGCAATATCAATAGGAGGAGTAATCATTTATTTAACTTTTCAAGGAGTAGGGGTTATGGCAACCTCATAGTCAACAATGAAGGGACCCTCGAAAGGTTTCCTCTCTACAACCTAGCATCCCCAACTCCATTCAATCATAAACATAGAGAACATATTACATTCTTCTCTTACAACAATTAAAATTTTGAATTGAATTGAAATCTACAACAATTATTTATAACTTCCACAGTTCATATACATGCAAGAACCTCCTTCCTATCAACAACATAATTTATGCATATTTTGCTAAGCATTAATCAAGAATATCCTAAAAATGACATTTGCTACAATTAAAGACTAACCTGGATCTTGGTAGCCCTCGTCCTGTGGCACACGTCTTGTCATAGCTCCAATTGGAAAGCCAATCATGGTGTCCACTGATTGACCATCTTTCCTACTCCCTATAGGTACTCTTCTTCCCTAGGGACCCTCGAGCTGCAACGAGGTTGTATGGAAGAAGCACAATATCAACACAATCGAAAGTGGAGCATTATGCTTTTAGGACCCCCTACCTTAACCACTTCCAAGGACCAAAATCTCCAACATTCTCTGTAACAATCATCTCCCTTCGCGTATGAGGAAAAATATCAAAGATCTAAAATCCAAAAGTTCCCCAAAAAACATGATCCTCACTCATCTCCTTGCCTTTCTTTTATATAGTTTCTTATGTTTTTGTTGCATGTTCATGTGTGTGTGTGCACTTGAGTCTTATTTTCTTACATGTGTGTATGCACTTGAGTCTTAATATTCCTTTAATTGTTTTTCTCATTTGGTTCTCTTTAATGAAATGGTGTGTTTTAGTCTATATTCTCTTTCACTAATTGTTTGTCTTTGTTATTCACATGTTCTGATTTTAAATTAAATTATTATTTATCCTTGGCATGCATATAATTATTTATTCTTAGCATGTACATGTTTTTATTAATTTATTGTTTATCATAATTTTCTCATTTATGTTTTATAAGTTTTATATTTTAATTTAATTTTACCAAGGTTCTATCAAGGGTGTCATAGATGCCTTTCAAAGAAAATTCATCAAGGTTCTATCAAGGGTTCCATGGTTGTACACATGCCCTTCAAATAGACCTTATCAAGGCTCTATCAAGGGTGCGATGATCATACACATGCCCTTCAAATAGGCCTTTTCCTACAGTGGGGACGTGATACAATGATTGAGACCACGTTAACTCAATCCATACGTATCCTGTTGAGACACTAATGGTCACTGAGGAATAAGGTTGTGTTCTTATTGCACGCCCTTCTATCAAAACCTTGTGAGTGACCGAATACGAGGCCTACCCTCATGGAAGCATGCATCTGACGAGAAAATGTCTCTCTCATTTTTCAACTTGTTGCATGGAAACCTGTGCTATTTATGGCATGCATTCTACCATAAAACCCCGTTACCCATGTGTGGATCGATTGGAAATCATGATCCTATGCTTGTGCATATGCAATTCACATGCATCAAATAACTCATGTAAAATAATCAAATATAAATTCATCACATTGTATCACCCAATACCATATTCAAGCTCAATCTAGAGGCTATGCAACATTTACGCCATATTGCATTAATTTGCACCTGTGCTTTCCTGGCACACTTCGAAGAACTTTGTTAAAGCATATAACGATCATATATATATTTTCATATCCATTTTCATGCATCATGTTTCCAATGGTTAGTCAACATACATACATCCATTACAACTCATCTCGTAGCATATAATATTTAAGTTTTAGTGTTAAGATGCAGAGCATGAATCCAGGTCATTAATTTGTTATCAAATGTTACCAAGGAATAATCATCACATGAGTCTAGTTAGAATGGGGCATTACATACTCCCCATCTTCAATAAAATTCATCCCAAAGTTAATGAAAACCTTTAATAGTTATCATATAAATATCACCAGAATCATTTCTATTTCATATCCATGTAATTATCTTTGTAATCAACTATATTTTCATCACAAAAATTTGGCAAAAATTGATTACTAGCAATACATCATAGCATAGTAAAAATTTCTAAGAAAATATCATAATCCAAAATTCTAAGCATAATCAACATGTCTAAGAAAATGGGGCACTACATACACCCCCACTTCAGGAAACTTTGTCCCAAAGTTATAGAATAAGGATATGATCGGTGTCTTTCCAATGCATCTTCCCATGTCACTAAGATTGGATTGTAGCTATCGCATTGGACAGTTATCGGTTCATCCATCAAGGTTCCCTCATCTGATATTTGTCGTCTCAAACAAAATAGATTGATGTCCTCCCTGTCGGTTGTTAACCGTTGTATGAATTTTGTGGGCCTTTCCTAGATATCCAATCATAGGTGGTCTCTACCCCTAACTAGAGCCTCTTTGAGCATTGGACAATTTCTCTGGAGATGTGGCTCCCCATATGTCCAACATCCTACTCTCGGAGTCTTCTCTTGTACACTAGGTTGTGAGAATGTAGATCTTCTACTATACTTGGATTGTTGTATAGATGGCCTATCATTGCTATATCAAGATTGTTGTTCGGATGGTTGGTAAGGTGGCATTTTACCTCCTGGTCTCCTTTGTTCTCCTTGTCTATGTCCCATGAACCCCAAAGGTTGAGGTTTTCTAGCATGGCCTTCTCCTATAAGTTCCTCCTCAACAATAATAGCTTTCTAAGCTGCCTCATGCAACGTGTGCGACATCAGAATGCACACCTTTGATTGAATGTTTAAATTTAACTCATACACAAACTTATTTACCTTTAGCTTCTTAGTGCTTAGATGTGGTGTTAAGATTAAACCAAATAGACTAGAAAGATCACTGAAAGAAACACAATCACAAGATAGACACAGAATATACCCTGGGAAACCCTCATGGGGTAGAAAACCCAGCAAAGCTTTCCTCAATAAGATGATCAACCAAAATACAAGATGTGCTCCCTCCTTCTTTGTCTCCTTAGCAGATCTCCCAGATAAGTGCGCTATCTTTCACAAGTGAGTGAGTGTGTATAATGAGGAACACACCTCCTCTATTTATACACTACTCTGACATGTATTTTACACAAGTACATGTAGGCTCGTATTTAACCATTAGGTTAAATACCCTATTATAACTGACTGGGCCGACCCCCACATGATGGGTCTAATAACCCTAGTTACCACAACTGCTCGGAGGAATAAACATCTCCGGATTCATAGTATAATCACATCGGAGGTATGGAACATCTCCGGAATAAATAATATACAAATATAATATTCTTAGAAGTTACAATATTCAACACTCCCCCTTAACGAGAAGGATATTATAACAACATCTGCAGGAGCAACGAGTCATACATCATACATGATACATCTATATATCATCGGAAGCTTTCTTCAGTTCATCATCATCAGTAACTCAACTAGTTACTGGAACATCGACATCACTCGATCATCAACATCGTCGTCATCAGCATCGTCATCACACGATCATCAGCATCGTCATCACGCCATCATCAGCATCGTCATCACGCGATCATCAGCATCGTCATCACGCGATCATCAGCATCGTCATCACGTGATAATCATCATTGTTCTCTTTAGGACATAGGTCCATGGATGATACAATCCAGATCAAGTTCCAAGATGATCAGTCCTTATCCATTTAAGACAAATCTCATGTCTAGGGGCGATGCAATCCCGATCCAGTTCCAGGATGATCAGTCCTTATCCATTTAAGACAAATCTCATGTCTAGGGACGATGCAATCCCGATCCAGTTCCAGGATGATCAGTCCTTATCCATTTAAGACAAATCTCATGTCTAGGGACGATGCAATCCCGATCCAGTTCCAGGATGATCGGTCCTTATCCATTTAAGACAAATATCATGTCTAGGGACGATGCAATCCCGATCCAGTTCCAGGATGATCGGTCCTTATCCATTTAAGACAAATCTCATGTCTAGGGACGATGCAATCCCGATCCAGTTCTAGGATGATCAGTCCTTATCCATTTAAGACAAATCTCATGTCTAGGGACGATGCAATCCCGATCCAGTTCCAGGATGATCAGTCCTTATCCATTTAAGACAAATCTCATGTCTAGGGACAATGCAATCCCGATCCAGTTCCAGGATGATCAGTCCTTATCCATTTAAGACAAATCTCATGTCTAGGGACGATGCAATCCCGATCCAGTCCCAGGATGATCAGTCCTTATCCATTTAAGACAAATCTCATGTCTAGGGACGATGCAATCCCGATCCAGTTCCAGGATGATCAGTCCTTATCCATTTAAGACAAATCTCATGTCTAGGGACGATGCAATACCGATCACGTACATTTTGAACCGAGGTCGAGGGACGATGCAGTCCTATCTTCTATTCTCGGAGACATCTGTCTACGGCTCACTTTAGAACTGAAGTTCAAGGATGATACAATCCTGTTTCTTTCTCGGAGACATCTGTCTACGGCTCACTTTAGAACTGAAGTTCAGGGATGATACAATCCTTTTTCTTTCTCGGAGACATCTGTTTACGGCTCACTTTAGAACTGAAGTTCAGGGATGATACAATCCTTTTTCTTTCTCGGAGACATCTGTCTACGGCTCACTTTAGAACTGAAGTTCAAGGATGATACAATCCTATCATGTCCACCAAGGACTTCATTCTCGGAGACATCTGTCTACGGCTCACTTTAGGACTGAAGTCCAGGGATGATCCAATCCTTTTTCTTTCTCGGAGACATCTGTCTACGGCTCTCTTTAGAACTGAAGTTCAAGGATGATACAATCCTATCATGTCCACCAAGGACTTCATTCTCGGAGACATCATGTCTACGGCTCTCTTCAGGATGATGCAATCCTCACATGTATTCTCATCAATACAGGTACAAGTATCCTCATCCATACAAGTACATTTTAATCAATACATGTATCATAAAACATATGTATTCTTACTAATACATCTAATATCAAAAGCATGTGTTCTCACTAATACATCAAAAGCATGTATACATCTAGCATGCATTCTTTATCAAAATCATGTATACATCTAACATCAAAAGCATGTATTCTCACTAATACATCTATCATCAAAAGCATGTATACATTTATCTTCAAAAGCATGTATTCTCACTAATACATCTATCATCAAAAGTATGTATACATCTAACATCAAAAACATGTATTTTCACTAATACATCTGTCATCAAAAGTATGTATACATCTATCATCAAAAGCATGTATTCTCACTAATACATCTATCATCAAAAGTATGTATACATCTAACATCAAAAGTATGTATACATCTAACATCAAAAGCATGTATGAGTAATAGCTAAGTGTTTTAAGCATAAGAATCCTAAATCTAAATATTTCTAAGTATCTAGGTGTGGTGAACAGGTAACCTCATCATCAATTTGTGTTTGATGAGGCAATCTCATCATTAGTGACTATGCTACTCCCCCTTTCGAGGAGGGTCCTTCTGAACTACACCAAGCTTGTCTCGGAAGTGTTTAAATTTTACTCGAGACAGAGGTTTAGTCAAGATATCAGCAATCTGATCCTCAGTGCTTATATATTCGATCTTGATAGCTCCTCTCTGCACCATATCTCGTATATAGAAGTATCGGATCTCTATGTGTTTTGACTTATCGTGGAACACAAGATTTTCAGTCATCTTAATGCAGCTTTGATTGTCACACATAATCACAGTAGGGTCCATTTCTAAGTCAAACACTCCATATAATAGTTTTTGAAGCCATACTGCTTCACAGCTGGAAGAGCAGGCAGTTATATATTCTGCTTCAGCAGTACTGAGGGCCACACTAGATTGTTTCTTGCTAAACCATGAAACCATAGCAGATCCAAGACCATAACATCCACCTGAAGTACTTTTTCTATCTGAGACACTTCCTGCCCAGTCAGAGTCTGAGTAACCATGTAACCTGAGTTCATGACCTCCGAGATAATATAGGCCAAAATCTAAAGTACCTTTTAGGTACCTCATCACATGCTTTTCAGCTATTAGGTGAACCTTTCTAGGTTCTACTAAATACTGATTTAGGGTATTTACAGCAAAGCATATATCAGGCCTAGTATTTGTTAAATACATCAATGATCCAATGATTTGTCTATATAGAGTTATGTCCACTAAATCTGATGAGTCATTGACTAATAACTTCAAGTTGGAGTCCATGGGAGTGGCCATGGCTTTACACTCCAACATATCAAATCTTTTGAGAATCTCCATAGTATACTTACCTTGATTTAGAAAGATTCCTTTTGGTTCTTGCCATACTTCTAAGCCTAAGAAGTAGTGCATTAATCCGAGATCTTTCATCTTGAATTCTGAAGAAAGCTTCTTCTTGCTTTCAATAATTTGTTTCTCATTTCCAGTTAGAAATAGATCATCTACATATAAAAACAATATAACTGGTTCATCATCCATCACTTTGAGATAGAGATTGGGGTTAGCTTTACTTTTGGTAAAGCCCATGCTTGTTAAGAAATTGTCAATCCTTCCGTACCAAGCCCTGGGAGCTTGCTTCAATCCATATAATGCCTTTTTCAGTTTGCATACATGGGTCCTTCTGTCCTTGACCTCAAATCCTTGTGGTTGTTCTATGTATACTTCTTCTTCAATTACACCATTCAGAAAAGCTGTCTTAACATCCATTTGGTGCAATTTCCATTTCATCATGGATGCAAGTGCCATGATAGTTCTAATTGAAGTATACCTAGCAACTGGTGCAAATGTTTCTTCATAGTCAATTTCGTCTTTCTGAGAGAATCCTCTGGCTACAAATCTTGCCTTGTATTTTTCAATGCTACCATCTGCAGCATGTTTTATCTTGAAAATCCATTTGGAAGAAACCACACTTTTATCTTTTGGTTTGGGGACTATATCCCAAACATCATTTTTCATTATTGACTGATATTCTTCTGTCATTGCTTCTATCCATTCTTTATTTTGAGCTGCCTCTTCATAGCTGGTAGGTAGTTGATCCACAAGATCACACATCAAGGCCATGTAGTTGGACACTAGCTTTGGTTTCTTTCTTTCTCTAGTGGAGCCTTCAGGAGCTCCATATCTTTCAGCCCCTTGAATAATGTCTCTAACCCATGCTGGCCTTCTTTTCTTAGAAAAGTCTGTAATAGGAGGCTCTTGTGGTTCCAGCATGTCATGATCCTCTGGAGAATCATCTTCAGGAATGGGCACAGCCTTAGTGATCCTGGGAGAAGTATCTTCTTCATAGATTTCTTCAAGTTGGCACTTCTTGGATTTCTTGAGAGATGCTTCTTCATCAAATGTTACATCTCTACTTATTTCTATGTGATGAAAGCCTGGAATGTAAATTCTGAAGGCTTTGGATGATTCACAATAACCAACAAATATTCCCTTCTTACCAGAAGGGTCCAACTTGGTTCTCTTTTCTTTTGGAATGTGGATGTACACAGGACACCCAAATATTTTAAGGTGACTTACCTCAGGCTTCTTACCTGTAAACACTTCTTCTGGAGTTTTGAAATCAATAGCACTATGAGATAATCTATTTTGCACATATACTACTGTCTTGGCTGCTTCAGCCCATAGATACATAGGAAGATCTTGGTCATGTATCATAGTCTTCACAGCTTCCATGATTGTTCTATTTTTCCTTTCAGCCACCCCATTTTGTTGGGGATTATATGGAGTAGTTACTTCCCTCTTAATTCCAGCTTCTTTACAGAAGTCCTCAAATTCCTTAGAGGTAAATTCTCCGCCATTATCTATTCTGAGAATTTTGATTCTCTTTTATGATAGATTTTCTATTAGAGCCTTGAACTCTTTGAATTTTCCAAAGACTTCATTCTTACCTTTCAGGAAGTATATCCAAGTTTTCCTTGAATGGTCATCAATGAATGAAAGGTAGTATTCAAACCCACTTAGAGAATTAGTGGGCATTGGTCCACATACATCTGAGTGTATTAGCTCCAAAATGTTCTTAGTCTTTGTTTCACTCTTTGGAAAGGGGTTCTTGATATTTTTCCCTTTCTTACATCCTTTACATGAGCCATCATGATCACCTTTCAAATCTGGTAATCCTATGACTACCTTGCTTAAATAAGGTAAGGATTTATAGTTGATATGAGCTAACCTTCTATGCCATAGCTCATTGGGGCTAGAGATCTCATGAGCAAGGGCAGCTTCTGGATGACCCTTGAACTTATAGAGACCTCCTTCTTCTTCACCAATAACAACTGCATCTTTAATTGTCTTTCCTTTGGACCACATGAGTACTTGTCCATCTATGAAAGCCACCCTAAAGCCTTTCTTATCTAGTGCTGAGATAGAGAGAAGGTTCTTCTTTAAACCTGGTACATATAAGACTTCTTTCATCTTCAAGGGATTTCCAGAATCAAGCTTGTAGCTTGCTTCACCAATTCCCTTGATGGGATATTGATAATCATCTCCTAGAGATACCTTTTGGGGTGAGGAATTTTCTTCAATTCTTGAGAAGGTTTTCTTTTGACCTGTCATGTGCTTTGAAGCACCACTGTCAATGAGCCATGTATCTTCACTAGGAGACACAGATACAGAGAGTGCAGAAAATAGGACATATTCTTCTGGATCTTCTTTCTTTACTTTAGATCTTTTCCTTTGAGGCCTTTCCTCCTCTTCTTCTTCTTCTTCTTCTTCTTCTTCTTCTTCACTATCATTTTCTGCCATATGTGAATGATGTCTTTTGTGAACAAACTTCTTCTTCTTCTTTCCTGGAAGAGTACAGTCTTTAGCATAATGTCCTAGTTTAAAACAATTATAACATTGGACTGTGGAGAGGTCTCTTTCTGAGTTTGTTCCTCCTTTCCTTTCGAATCTATGAGAGGGTTGAGACCTTTTGTAGTTCACTTTCTTGAAGTGGCATCTCTTTCCTCTTTTGGTGTGGGTGGCCAAAGCTTGGTCATCTTCCTTGAGAAGAGCTTCTCTGTTGGCTACCCTAGCCTCTTCTTGAACACAGTCCTCCCATACTACATCAAACTTCATGCTTTCTTTTCTGGCACACATGGTTTGTATGAAAGATTCCCAAGGTCTAGTGAGACCATTTAGGGCTGTCATCACAAGTTCATCTTCATCAAGAGCATCACCAATGGCATCTAATTGCTCCTTGATTAGAGAGACTCTTGAGAAGTAATCTTGAATGGATTCTCCTTTGTGCATTTTGGTACTCTTCAACTGAGTCCTTAGATTCATCTTCCTATTGATGTTCTTTCCTTCATACATCCTTCCCAGAGCATCATACATTTCCTTTGGAGTCTTCTTGGAGGCCACTTGGGGAATCAAGTGGTCTTTAATAGAATCAGCTATGATTCTCTTTGCCCTAATCAAATCCTTCCTATGCTTCTCTTTGGCTTCATCTCCTTCTGGTTCTGCAACTTCATCCTTGATATAATGAGCAAGATCATTCTCTTCAAGTATGAGACCAATTCTGTACTTCCATGCCCGGAAATTCTCTATACCTTCTAGCTTGTCTTCAAGCTTAGTATTTGGAGCCATCTTCTCTTGGGGGAGTCCAAGAGACAGAGTAGTACTTACCTGAAGAGTTACCTTTTACTTTTCCGGAACCTGAGACCGAATTTTATCGCACTTTTGGTAGAATTAGGGTTTGACTTTCCCGGAGTTCTACCCAACCAAAAAGTTTGATCTAGGGCTCAAAATAATTGTCTTGAGAAGGACTATCCAGCCATGTAATCAGATTTCAACAATATCAAATTTCTGCTGAAACCAATTTCTCACTTATTGCACTTTTGGTAGAATTAGGGTTTGATTTTCCCGGAGTTCTACCCAACCAAAAAGTTCGATCTAGGGTTCAAAAGAAAGGTCTTGAGAAGGGCTATTCAGCCATGCAATCAGATTTCAATAATATCAACTTTCTGCTGAAACCCTAATCTTCACCGGAAAGAGAGAGAGAGATTCTTACCTTGTGAAAGATGTCCTATTCAGTCTAGCTCTGATACCATGTTAAGATTAAACCAAATAGACTAGCAAGATCACTGAAAGAAACACAATCACAAGATAGACACAGAATATACCCTGGGAAACCCTCATGGGGTAGAAAACCCAGCAAAGCTTTCCTCAATAAGATGATCAACCAAAATACAAGATGTGCTCCCTCCTTCTTTGTCTCCTTAGCAGATCTCCCAGACAAGTGCGCTATCTTTCACAAGTGAGTGAGTGTGTATAATGAGGAACACACCTCCTCTATTTATACACTACTTTGACATGTATTTTACACAAGTACATGTAGGCTCGTATTTAACCATTAGGTTAAATACCCTATTATAACTGACTGGGCCGACCCCCACATGGTGGGTCTAATAACCCTAGTTACCACAACTTCTCGGAGGAATAAACATCTCCGGATTCATAGTATAATCACATCGGAGGTATGGAACATCTCCGGAATAAATAATATACAAATATAATATTATTAGAAGTTACAATATTCAACATGTGGTGCATATCGTAGTAATTCCATGAACTTTGTCTCATAATCTAGCACTACCTTATTGCATTTCGTCAATGAGTTGAATTCATTGAGTTGCCTCTCAATAAATTCTTCAAATAGGTAGCATTCCTTAAAATGCTCTTTAAACATTTCCCAGGTGATTTCCATGATGTCAATGTTGAGTTGTGATAACAATGTCTTCCACCAAAGTAGGGCACTTCCCTTTAGTTGCAGTATGGCCATGTGCACCTTTAGATTTGAAGTATAATCTCTTAGTGTGAAACACATGGTCATATTCTCTAGCCATGCTTCGGCTGTTATCTTGTCTGGTGCACCCCAAAATTCTGGAAATTTTACTTTTTTGAGTACCTTTGAGCATTGGCCTACAGTGAGTGTTGCAATCCTTCGGCAGGGGTCGAACTACCTCCAACCTCCTTTTCCAAATGACTAATTAAAGCATCGTACATTCATTAGAATGCACGCATCATATCCATTACCTCTCCAACCAACATGAGGTTCTGATCATCAACTTCAATTAAAGAGTGCAAAGGTGAGGATGGAGGTGGTGATGGTGTGCCACATCCCCTAAACCTTGGACATCCATATTAATAAGATTTATGTCTTTATTCTATATTTGGATAATTAGAGTTCATGTTATTACTCACAATTAATTTTTTATCATAAATAACAGTGGCAATAATTAATAGTAAGTAACAACACTTGAATTTATATAAAGTAATAAGTTGAGCAATGATGGAAAGACAATAGAAGTAGTTTTAATTGACCTTAATCCATTTTTCTTCAATCCTAGCTGCTAGATAATGATTAAGGACCAATCATTAAATGTACTGTAAATACTTGTACTTCTTATTTATGTTGTATTTTATTCTTTTCCTCTTGAAACGTAAATAAAGAAACATAATCTTATATTAATTCAACACATATTAATAAAAATGAAAACAACCAAATTTTTATTTATTCATTATTATTGCATTTTATTATTTTGTTTCCTCATAATTGGTAATATTAACTACCATAGATTGATCAACAATACTACTCATATAATCTTTCATTCAAAATATAAACATATATCATTTTATTACTACACTCCTCATCAATTGTATAAACTATATTATTAAGTTTATATTTCCTTGTAGAAATATATAACACAATTAACATTAAATATGAAAGGAATGTACTTTAATATATTTAACTACTAGTTTACTAATCATGTAAATACTTGTACTTCTTATTTATGTTGTATTTTATTCTTTTCCTCTTGAAACGTAAATAAAGAAACATAATCTTATATTAATTCAACACATATTAATAAAAATGAAAACAGCCAAATTTTTATTTATTCATTATTATTGCATTTTATTATTTTGTTTCCTCATAATTGGTAATATTAACTACTATAGATTGATCAACAATACTACTCATATAATCTTTCATTCAAAATATAAACATATATCATTTTATTACTACAATCCTGATCAATTGTATAAACTATATTATTAAGTTTATATTTCCTTGTAGAAATATATAACACAATTAACATTAAATATGAAAGGAATGTACTTTAATATATTTAACTACTAGTTTACTAATCATTATATATAAAGATTATTAATTCATTTGGGATTCTCTTTGGCGAAGAATTACTTCGCGTACGTATAATTTCTATATCATAATTACTTAATAATCACTTTCCCTAGAAAATAATTAATTCTAAGTTCCATCCTTAGATAAAATATGGCCATCATTTCTTTTATATTCAATGTATCATAATTCTATATTAAAGTTCCTTTTTTTTCACACTTGTGAGATACAGGGGAACTGAACCCTGCCCCACCCCCGTATGTTGGGCGCCTTCACTCCAACCGAGCTACTTAAAGTTCCATTACTAATTCGTTATGCTTGAACCGCATAAAACACATATATATCTTTTAATAAAATGCAAGATTAGTTAAAATACATTTTTTGAAACATTTTGACAAGCTCTAGTTTAGTACAACTAATAGCTTATCTTAACCTAAAAAATTTAAATCAATCTATTCCATAGTGTAACGACTCTAACAAATTGGTGATTCTCAACATCCCATCTGAAGACATGTTAATGTGTTCCATGTGCAAGGATGTTTATATTGTATAGTATCATGGTTTATCGATGGAAACAATGGGTGCTTAGGGTTTCATGGCGTTTAGGATCCCTGCCTGGATGCTGGTAATGGCTAGTGGGTTGCTGGCCTGAGCATCGAGTCTAGGTCCTCCCATGGCGGGGCTGGAAGCTCCGTTTATCACTTTGTTTTTTCCTACCCTACTTTTGTTATCAACCTTATTTCTCCCAGTCATTGGCGGCTGTGTTTAAACCCTGGTCCTGGAGTCTAGCTTGTCTCTCTGGAGGTAGGCCTAGTACCAACCAGGCTAAAAGAAGTGGTAATTGGGACCATAAACCCAGGGTTTTCACACAGTTATGTTATTTTATTTCCTATTTTTGGCATGGGCTTGTTTCTTCTAGCTGAGCTGGGGTCTTCATGTGTTTTTCCTTGGTTATTGTCGTGATGGCGTGTTGTTCCTGGGGTCTTCTGTACCGCCGGTCTCTTTCAGGCCAAACCCCTCTATCATGGTGGAATTTGAAGACTGGACGGTTTCACTGAGGTCACGGGTTACTCAGGGTTCGGTAGGGTTTGCTCCCTGGAATGGCATTTCTACAGAAAACCCTACTATGCCAGAACAGGGCAAGATTTGTAAGGAATATTCAGCATCTGGTTAGTCGAAGGTTCGGTTCGAAAGGGTAAAAAAGGGTAGGCCTTTGTGTCTGCTTGGTAAGGATGTTACGTTCGACATGGTTTCTTCCCTTAGCAAACATGCCCTTGTCGGGAAGTTTGAATATCTCAAACTATCCAGAGTTGAGATTGTTTCTTAGGTGCGCAGCAAATGGAAGGTCCATATTGTGAACATCCCTCGGATTATGATACTGGCTAATGGGTGGGTCTTATTTCTATTCCTTTCGGAAGATGATCGTTTGGCGGTTGAACAACGTTACTGGGTGTTGGGGAAGGGATCCCTGGTGTTGTCACGGTGGTACCCTTCCTTCGACCCAAGGAAGGTTGTCCTCAAACATCAACACCTGTGGGTCATTCTACCCAACTTTCATCTGCAGTGCTAGAATTTCAAAGGTTTTTGGCAGTTGCTAACACTATTGGTAGGCTCATCCTCATTGAAGACGAGACCCTCATTGGATCTGAAAGGAACTCTCCCCGGATGTTGGTCGACCTCGAATGTGAGGAGGGTTTACCTGAGGATATGGAGATTGTTTGGGACGATGGTTTCTTTGTTCAAAAGTTGGACTACTGGCGAGTCCCATTTCGTTGTTTTCATTGTAAAGAAACTGGTCATTCTATGGAGAAGTTCTCTCTGAATCGTCATTCTACAAAGTCTGGGCTGGACCCTATGTCTATGGTGGAGGTCAAGGGCCGGGACGACTACATTCGCTGCCTTCTTCCTCTGGACTCTGCTTTTTCTCAGGAATGCTTAGGTAAGTTTAACAAAAATCTACGTACTTTATCCAAATTCATTCCGGTTTAGGATATACTCAGTACCCTTTCCTTTTCGAGTGCACCGTCAGTTGACCTGACCTTAACTATTGGGTCCCTACCGGTCTCTTGCTCTCCTAGGGATTCTCCTTCCCCTCTTAGTAGGGATATTAGTCCTGGGATGGACAGGAGTCCTCCTGTGGCTCCCTTCCCCCCGATCGAGCCACCCTTGGGAATCAACTTCTCCCCATCATCCATCCCAGACCATGACAATGAACCTTTTTGTGATTCAGTGTTGCCTGACTTTGCTCTGAGTTCGAAGAAACCTCTTCTGATATACTCGGATAGAGTTTCCAGAGATGTTGATATCCTACCTATCTCCTCCATCATGAAAGAAAATGTCACGCTACAGAAGCCTCGCAGGAATTTCAAAGGCAAGGTTTGGAAGGAGGTCTCTCCTCCAGTATATTTGAATCTGGTTGTGAAGTCAATGTTTGATAAGGGATTGGATAGGTCCCCCCCTCCTGATGTGACTCTTTCTGCTCATTTTTCGGTCCTTAGAGACAGCGCAGACTTGAATTCGATGTCTCAATGACCATTTCCTCATTAAATGTTCGAGGGCTATGCAGCAACCCTAAGACAACAACCTTAAAGTTTTTTATTGAACATTACAAACCATCCATTTTATTGATTCAAGAAATCATGCTATTTGCTGCTAATGCTCTTAAGTTTTTCCTTCGTATTATGCCAGGTTGGCGAGCTTGTGCAGTGGATGCCTCAGTGTTTTCCAGGGGTGCTCTCACTGCATGGAACCCTGAGGTTGCTGACATGAGGGATTTCCACACTTGTGCAAGTATTAAGATTGAAAGAAAATTACAAGGTTTTGGTAGGTGTATCTGTGTTATCAATGTGTATGCTCCGTATAATAACAGAAGGCATTTCTGGGAGCGGGTTTTGTCTAGTGGTCTGTTACATGAGCCTGACCTTATTATCGTCGGGGATTTCAATTTTACCCTCTCGGCTTCTAATGTTTGGGGTGTTGGTCGGTCGTTCGACCCTTTGGTGGAGTTCTTTCAGCAACTTTTTGATGAAGCCAACTTGGTGGATGTGGTTCCTCACAAGCTCATTCATACTTGGTCTAATGGTAGAACAGGCAAGGCTGGCATTGCAAAAAGGATCGATCAATTTTTCATGGCCGAAACTCTTTGCTCATCTTTTGGTCAGTATCACTCGTGGGCCTACATGCTAGGTCATTCTGATCATAAAGTTGTCTCTCTACAGATTGATTTTGAGCAATGTTTTCAAAGGTATCCTTTTAAGTTTAATCCAATTTGGCTCGACGATGACTCTTTTTGTGAGCTTGTCTGGGACTTTTGGCATACAAGCTCATCTGAGGTTCATGGATCTCCCTTGTTTTTTCTTACTTATCGTCTCTCACTTCTTCAGAAGAAGGTCATTAGTTGGGAAAAGGCCACTAAGTTATCCAATGATAAAAGAATTTTGGAAATCGATAGTGAAATACAATCCCTCTCTTCCTCGGTTGATGGTGGGATGTTCTTTGTGGACAGTTTGGATAGATTAAAGAATTTGTAAGGGGAAAAGAAACATATGTTGGGGATTCAAGAGGAAACCTAGCATTAGAAGAGCTGGGCAATTTGGTTAAAGGCTGGGGACAACAACACTAAGTTTTTCCATAGGTACGCTAATCAAAGAAGTCTCCCAAACTCTATTTGGTAGATTGAGGGGGAACATGGTCAAGTGATTTATGACTCTTTTCAGCTGAAAGAGGCTGTTGTGAAACACTTCAAAGGGATTTATAAATCCAACAATGCCTCTAATTTGGAAGATCAGTTGCGGTCTATCAAACTCTTTCCCCGTATGTTTGATGAGGAGGCTTGCTCGGTGATAGAAAGGCCGGTTACGTTCGATGAGGTGTTAAAGATACTTAATTTGTTTGCAAAGGATAAGTCACTAGGGTCCGATGGGTGGACAGTCGA
Source organism: Larix kaempferi (assembly GCA_027924585.1). NCBI lineage: Eukaryota > Viridiplantae > Streptophyta > Pinopsida > Pinales > Pinaceae > Larix > Larix kaempferi. Next base: position 1,304,165 of record BSBM01000242.1, on the reverse strand, counting down.
ATTTTTACTACATTTTTCCCACCTGCTCGGTGATGGCATTACTCGGGCTATTGAAGAATCTCGTTTGAAGGCACACATCCCTAATCATTTAAATTCTACCTACATTACCCATATCCCGAAATTAGATAAGTCGACTGTCTTTGGGGACTTTAGGCCTATTTCCTTGTGCAATTTAATTTATAAGGTGATTTCTAAGATTAGCTCTGATCGTCTTAAGCCTTATATGGAGAGATATATTTCGGCTTAGCAGTTTGGTTTTCTTCATAATAGACAGTTGTTGGATGCAGTGGGTATTGCTCAAAAGTCATTACATTCTATCAAGTTGAAGAAGGTTGATGCCTTCATTCTAAAATTGGACCTTGTCAAAGTGTACGATAGGATCGACTGGACTTACTTACGCTTCATCCTCCTTCAGGTGGGCTTGAAGTTGGAGTTGGTGGATTGGATAATGTCCTGTGTGTCCTCTACAAATTATTCGGTGTTGGTGAATGGCACACCATCTGCTCATTTTTTTGGATCGAGGGGCATTCGGCAGGGCTGCCCATTATCTCCCTACTGGTTTATCTTGACTATTGAAGGCTTAAGCCTACTCATAAATGATGCTCATTTCAAGAGTCACATTGTTGGTATTAAGGTGGCAAAGGCCTTAAACATCTCTCACCTCTTGTTCGTAGACAATGTGCTTTTATTTGGCAAGGGTTCTTTGAATGAATGAAAACACTTCAAAAATATCACTAATTGATTCTGTAATGCAGTTGGGATGGACATCAGTCCGGTTAAGTCTTCTTTTCTCTATCAGTGTCAGGATGAGCATCTTAGAGAACAGATTGGTGATATGTTTCCTTACCATTTTTGGGAGATTGATACTGGTTTCAGGTACCTTGGTTATTTTCTCAAACCTGGTGGTTATAAATTGTCATACTGGAGGTGGCTAATTAAAAATTTTCACTATAGAATCAATGGTTGGTCTTTTAAATACCTTTCATTGGGTGGCAGACTTACCTTGTTATGCTCGGTCCTTCAAAGCATACCTGTTTTTTGGGTTTCTCTCTTCCTTGTCCCAGTGACTGTCATTAATACACTACGCAGTCTTTTCTCAAATTTCCTCTGGTCGAGGGCTGGAAGTACCACTAAGATCCATTTTTCATCATGGGACTCTATCACGAGGCCCAAGGGTTTGAGTGGTTGGGGCGTCAAGGACCTTAGATATTTCAATTTATATCTGTGTGCGAAGTCCTTGTGGAGGATATTGTTTGATGAAGGCCTTTGGGGGAAGGTTATTCAGGCGAAGTCTCGTGGCAGACTACCACTTCCTCTTTGCCTTCAGAATGGTAAGATGAGTCCTTTTGGTTCTTTCCTTTGGAGAAGTTTGATGAAATCCTTCCCTATTATCAACCTTGGTATTGGTTGGGAGGTTGGCAGGGCACACAGATTTTTGTGGGTATTGATCCAATTGCCGATCTTGGGGCCGAATTCAAACTTCCAGATGTTGTTACCCATGCCCTGCACAGTCGTAATATTTTCTTTTGAAGAAAGCTACTATCTCCCAGGAGAGGGATGGCTCATATTGAATATCGACGAAGGATATCGGACTGGATCCTGGTTTTCATGTTTATTGGGATGGGTATGTTTCGAAGTTGGTTCATGCGGGGATCACTTTATCTTCGGAGGAAGATTCTCTTCGTTGGTGTATTGACTAGTCCTCTGGTATGGTTATGACGCAGAAAGCATATGACTGTATTATGCATTTGGAGATGGATGTAGGTAGCTGGCGGCACTATAAGATGATTTGGAAGGTTAACTGTCCCCTTAAAATACAATGTTTCATTTGGTTTCTTATACATAATAAGATATTGACGTGGAGCAACCTAAACAAGTGTGTTTTTGCTGGCCCGAGCCTCTGTATCCTGTGCTCTATTGTTGGAGAGGATTTCGATCACATGTTTGTTCACTGCATTTTCTTCAGGAATTTGTGGGAATGCCTTGAATCCATCCTCCACTTTCACTTCAACTGGAGATGTGACATTGTTGTGGAAAAATTCCATTTATGGTTTCAGGACCATACTTTTGATTCTACTCTACCGTTTATAATGGTGTGGGAAGTCTGGAAATGCCGCAATCGGTGTATTTTCCAGGATGTGAAGGGATCGATCTCTATGTCTTGTGCTAAAATTGCGGGATACTTCTCCTCGTCTAGCATTAATATCCTTAACAAGCACTGTAAGATATTGCCTTTTTCGGAGACAAAATATGGCTTGCCTCTTGGGTTTTTCGACGGTGTTTCCTAGCAGGGCCTCTATGGGGCAGGTATGATCCTCAAAGTTTCCTTGAACCTATATTTTAAATTGCAGATGAGAGATGGTAAAGGATCAAACACCCGCTCCAAGCTACTTTCCTTATGGGGTATTCTTTTCTTCGCTAATTTTATCGGCTTGCACACTCTTACTATATTCAGAGATTCTGGAGTGGTTATATTATGGGATAAGGGTGAACAAAGCCTTCATTCTTTAAAATTGGGTGGATGGATCAAGCGCACAAGGGATATTATGTCACTTTTATCATCCACCACCTTTGTCCATATCTATAAGGAGCACAATATGGAGGCTGATCAGCTCTCCAAACTGGTTGTGGGTGAATTGGATGGGTTCATCCTTTTCGAAGAATACAGAGAAACAACTGTGTATAAGACTGATCGTGTGCAATTCATTTGAAATTGTGGATTAGACTTGCATGTATTTAGTTATATGGCGTAGAATTTTATAGTTCTTTTTTGGTATGCACCATTTATGAGAGCATGAAACATAAGTATCAGACTCTTACAATTTTTATGTTTTAAAATAGGCATCTCGCCTAATATGTATCTTTTGACACAACTTTTTCCCTTAATAAAAGTTATTTTTTCGTTTGAAAAAAAAAAACATCCCATCTCACAAAAATTCATCTTGACCTTATTTTAGTAATGTCTACATCGCCTTCATTGTAATGTCATTCATATATATCATATTTGTCCATGATCTGCATAATAGCCTATGGACTATCGTGACAACTTTGAAGTTACTCTTATATTTCTCTTAGCTATTCAATAAGTCCTAAGTGGGTTTTTAACAATGTTTCCTTCAATCACTTCGCATGAAAAATAGAAATGTAGAGTTGTATCCCAAAAGCACATGTAACACATTTACTTTCTATTTAAATGCACTAAACGAAAGGGATTAATTTGAAATATGTGAAAAGAACAAACAATAGCCAATGATGATGGCATGAAATAATATATGCATGGGAACTTATGGTATACCAAATACATTTAAACCATCTCAACTTTCATGAGTAACAAATAGAGTCATCTTAGCTTACTGAATCAATATTTTTTAGGTGTTTAGGGGGATTTAGCTTTCAAACACATGTTTACGTAAAAACTAATCTTCATTTGCCTAATAATCCTCCTCTTTCAATATTTCATTGCTAAATCCCCAATTTATTTATTTTGTCCTTAAATTTTAATAGTTTCCTCTAAATTAAATTTAACCCTGTCATATCATATGTAGGGACACCCATTATTTTTTATCGTAAATATACAAACAATTTGCAATTTTCTCATATATATACATATATATTAGCTTTCAAATATAAATATTATTAACAATTTCTATTGATCACCAAACAACAATCTGAAATCTCTTTTAAATTAAATGATCCAAGTGGATCCTCTCAATCGATCCAAATTGATGTTCTCAAATGCATGTGAAAATGGCTCTGTGTCGAAGAGCTCGTTGATATATTTCCAATGCAATTTGAACGAGCTCAAACAAACGTCATATGAGAAAGTTATGATGTTCTAAAAAATTTCCCAAATAGGGAAAAGACAAAAGGGTAGGTGCCACGTAGTATCAACAAGGACTACCACGTGGAGTAAAAGGATTATATAGTGCTGACATGAATTATACGAAGTGATGTAGTGGAATTGTATGGCTAGTGATGTGGCAACTGACTATGCAGCTGATGTGGCTGGTGACGTTGCAGCTAATTATGTAGCTGACATAGAAGGTGACGTGGCACCTGACTGTGTATTTGACGTGGTAGGTGACATGGAAGTTAACTATGCAGGTGATGTGTGTTGATGTATATGTAACTTCGGAATGTATTTCATCTATGTATTTTATTATACTCCTATAGAGATGTATTATTCCTCTATACAGAAGTGTCATCATTTGTATTGACATGTGTCACAAGTGTCGTAGCTTGTCGATGGGTTATTAGACCACCATGTGTGGGATCGGCCCTGATTAAGTTAACCTGGGGTTATTAGGCTAATTTAGATAAGTCAGCCCCATAGGTTTATTAGGCTGCTCAGAACAAGTATAAATAGAGAGCGGGATCTCTCTATTTGATCACTTCATTACTCACTTATCCATCACTCGGAAAGTGGTGCACATGTGAGGAGGAGGATCAACTGCTAGGAGGAGACTATCTCTGTGTACTTGGGTTGTACTTGGGTTGTATCATTTCTCTATCTATCTCTGAGGAAGTTGTGGGGTTTTTCATCTTAGGGTTTTCCCCACGGAAACTCTGTGTGTCTATTGTCTCTTATGTTTGCATCTTGTGATGATTGATATGCTTGCTATGATTGATATGCATTGATATACTGTACATGTTATTCTCTCAGTAAAGATCCTAGAGTATATTGAATTAAATTAACATGGTATCAGAGCTAACCTGAGAAGAAGACACTATGCAGTTGCGGAAGCTAAGGCTTCTTGTTTTTGGGTTTCTCTCCACATATTTTGGAAAAGCAATATGATAGATTGACTCTCCTCAGCAAGTTGAATCTTTATGTCCAATCAGAATTCAGTTCTAAGCACTTTCAGTTTTGGCCCTAAAAATTAGGGTTTCCACAAAAATAGGAATTTCTGAAATCTGAAGACATAGTTGGAAGCTCCTTGGAAAAATCGAAGTTTAGAGCTTTGGATCGAGATTTTTGGCTGGGTAAATCTCCAGGAAACACAAACCCTAATTCAAGGTCCTCCCTAGTGAACCCAGGAAGACTAAAAGGCATTTCTAAAGGGTAAAGCTTTGCAGATCTTAAATTCTGAATACACCAGGCTGATTAGCTCATCTAGGCGCATCTTTCTATCCTTTAATAAGGTTGAAATTCACATTTTGAATTTTTAGGGTTTCTCTAACAAACCCTAATCCGGGACCAGATCCAGTTTTCAACAAATCAAGTGGTAAGACCTAAATCTTTTATATTTCCATTTGAAGTACTCTTTAAGATGTCTCACCACACTAATCTTGAGGATAAGCATGAAGGGGATGATAACTTCCGAGCATGGAAGTATAGGATTGGGTTAATCCTGGAAGAAAATGAATTGCATACTTACATAAGGGAAGAGGTCCCTATCCCAGAGGGAGAAGAGGCTAAAGCCCTCAACAAGAAGAACTTAGTCAAGGAAAAGAGAATCATTGTTGATTCTATCAAGGACCATCTCATCCCCCATGTATCATCTCTGAAGACACCCAAAGAGATGTTTGATTCCCTATCCAAGCTATTTGAAGGGAAGAACATAAATCGGAAGATGACTCTGCGGAACCAATTGAAAGGGGTAAAGCTTCAGAATGGAGAATCCATTCAATCTTATTTTTCTAGGGTCTCTCAGATCAAGGCACAACTAGAAGCAGTGGATGAAATGGTGGAGAATTGTGAAGTTGTCATGACCACTCTGAATGGCCTACCCAGGTCATGGGATTCCTTTATCCAAGGAATCTCTGCAAGAAATAAGTTGGTATCCTTCAGCAGACTGCGGGAAGAATGCTCACAAGAAGAAGCAAGGCTTATGGCACGAGAAGAAAATATGGGGAATGAAGATCAAGCTCTCACAACTCACACCAAGGGAAGCAAGTTTAAGAGGGAGAAATCTCATAACAAGAAACATTCTCACCCTCATCACAAGAAGAAAGATCTATCTCATGTTCGATTTTACGAATGTAATGAAATGGGACACTTTGCTTCAAATTGTCCCAAGAAGAAGAAAGACAACAACTTCAACAAGAAGAAGAAGAATAACAAAAGAAGATATCATGCTCATGCTGCTGAGGATGATGAACCTCCCAGGAAGAAATCTAGAGCATAAAGTGATGATGATGACTCATCAAGCGAAGAAGAGTATGTTCTAATCTCTGCTCTCATAGGTACTATTTCTCATGGTTGTAATGATTGGTTAATTGATAGTGGGGCTTCTAAACACATGACTAGGTTTAAAGAATCTTTTGTAAATCTATCTGAACATGAATCACCCCATAAAGTGAAACTTGGGGATGATTATCAATATCCTATCAAAGGAAGTGGGGAAGCCTCCTACAACCTAGAATCTGGAAATTCCTTAAAGATGAAAGATGTGTTATTTGTACTTGGGCTCAAGAAGAATCTACTCTCCATCTCTGCATTGGATGCAAAAGGCATGACGGTTGCATTTGTAGATGGCCAAGTCCTAATGTGGCCAAAGGGTAAAACTATTGATGATGCAGTGGTGATTTGAGAGCAAGAGGGAGGATTGTACAAATTGAAGGGACAACTTGAACATGCCATGGTACATGAATCCATGGAGCCAAATGAACTTTGGCATCGAATGCTTGCACATGTGCACTACAGAGCACTACCAATTGCAAGCAAAGTTGTAAAAGGTCTTCCTGAAATCAAGACCAAGCATGAAGGTGTTTGCAAAGGCTGTGCAAAAGGAAAGAACATAAAGAAGGAATTTCCAAGCAGTGAAAGCAAATCAAAAGGAATCTTGGAAATTATCCACTCCGATGTATGCAATCTGATGTCATCCAATTCTCTGAGTGGGTATGTTTACTATGTCTCTTTTATTGATGACTTCTCCAGGAAGACTTGGGTTTATTTCTTGAAGAACAAAGATGAAGTGTTTGACAAGTTCAAGGAATTCAAAGTCTTGATGGAAAATCAAACTGATAAGAAAATAAAGACATTCAGATCAGACAATGGCGGAGAATTCACTTCAAGTGACTTCAAGAAGCTATGCAGTGATTCAGGGATTAAGAGGGAGTTGACTGCTCCCTACAATCCACAACAGAATGGAGTTGCAGAAAGGAAGAATAGAACAATCATGGAAGCAGCACGGGCAATGCTACATGACTAGGATCTTCCTATGCATTTATGGGCAGAGGTAGCTAGGACAGCTATATATGTGTAGAACAGAACACCTCACAAGATATTGGACAACAAGACACCAGAAGAGGTCTTCTCTAGTAAGAAGCCTGAAGTCAGCCATCTCATAATTTTTGGTTGTCCAGTATATACACATGTTCCAAAGGAAAAGAGGACAAAGCTAGATCCTTCAGGAAAGAAGGGTATCTTTGTGGGGTACAGTGAAAGCTTGAAGGCTTAGAGAATATACTTTCTAGGGTTCAAGAATATTGATGTCAGCAGGGATGTGACATTTGATGAAAACTCAGCATTCATTAAGTCAAGGAAGACACCTGTTGAAGATCATGAAGAACCAAAGGAAACCAGATTTCAAGACACTACTATGACTGAAGCAGTTCCAGATGTTGATCGTGAAATTGAAGATCCGCAAGAACCTGTAGATCCACCTCGTGAGAAGGATTCTCACAAGAGGAAACTTGCATGGGCTAGAGAGCTCATTCAAGATGCAGAAAGGTATGGCATTCAAGAAGAAGAACATAGAGCAAAGAAGAGAACTAGATCACATACTAGCTATGTTGCTTTACTCTGTGATATCATGAACAAAGAACCTTCCAGTTATGAAGAGACGGTGGAAAAGAAAGAATGGAAGGATTCCATGGTCGAGGAATACCAATCAATAATGAAAAATGATGTTTGGGATGTAGTCCCAAGACCTGAAGGGAAGTCTGTTGTGAGTTCCAAATGGATCTACAAGATCAAGCATGTTGCAGATGGTAGCATAGAGAAATACAAAGCGATATTTGTAGCTCGTGGCTTCTCCTAGAAAGAAGGGATTGAATATGAAGAAACTTTTTCTCCTGTAGCTAGGTACACTTCCATCAGATCAGTACTTGCTCTGGTTGCAGTGATGAAATGGAAGATACACCATATGGATGTCAAGACTGCTTTCTTGAATGGTGTAGTTGAGGAGGAAGTGTATGTGGAGTAGCCACTTGGTTTTGAGACACATGACAGGAAGTCATATGCGTGTAGATTGAAGAAAGCCCTGTATGGATTGAAGCAAGCTCCTAGGACTTGGTATGGTAGAATGGACAATTTTCTATCTAGTTTGGGCTTTACCAAGAGTAAAGCGGATTCCAACCTTTACTACAAGGTTGAGGAAGGCAATCTAGTGATACTACTTATGTATGTGGATGACCTATTTGTTACAGGAGAAGATAGTTTGATTGCTGATACCAAGAGGAAGCTTGCTACCGAGTTTGAGATGAAGGACTTGGGGATGATGCACTATTTTCTAGGCATGGAGGTGTGGCAGAGTGTAGATGGTATCTTCCTTGGACAAGGAAAGTATGCAGTAGAGATCCTGAAGAGGTTCGGGATGATGGAATGAAAGGCCATGGCCACACCTATGGAATCAAACCTGAAGCTTCTGTGTGATGCTTCATCTGATCCAGTTGATGTAACTGTGTATCGTTAGATGATTGGGTCCTTGATGTACCTAACAAACACTAGACCAGATATTTTCGTTGCGATGAACACATTGAGCCAGTTCCTGACGAATCCCAGAGGTGTTCACTTGATTGCTGTAAAGCATATTCTGAGGTACCTAAAGGGTACAGTTGACTATGGGCTCAAGTATGATGTGAATCAAAAGTTTAACTTGCAGGGTTATGTTGATTCAGATTGGGCAGGCAGTGCTGCAGATAGGAAGAGCGCATCTGGGTGTTTCTTCAGTATGGGATCAGGTGTGATCTCTTGGTTTAGCAGGAAGCAATCCTACATATCACTGAGTACAGTCGAAGCAGAGTATGTTGCAGCATGTTCGGCTAGTTGTGAGGCAATATGGCTCTGGAAGCTACTGTCTGAGTTATTTGATCTCCCATTGGAGGCTACTGATATCTTTTGTGACAACTAGAGTTGTGTGAAGCTATCTGAGAACCCGGTGTTCCACGACAGGTCGAAGCACATCGAGATCAAATATCACTATATCATGGATATGGTGTAGAGAGCAGCAGTGAAGCTCCTGTATGTTGCGATAGATGAGTAGGTTGCAGATGTACTAATGAAACCACTAGCCAAAGTGAAGTTCGAGTACTTCAGAGAGAGGCTTGGTGTTCTTCAGATCGACAACACTTCGAGGAAGAAGTGATGGACACATCTAATGGAGCCATTCCAAGCATGGTGAGAGGAGGATCCTTCCCATGGCTATGGATGTAAGTGCTGGATGATGAGCATCAGGATAATGCTCCAGTTATTGCTCTATATATGCATCATGTTGGATGTTTTTATCAGTGTGATCATGTATATGTATATGCATCATGTTGGATGCTCGTTATGATCAGTTGGATCATGGATTTGTATATGTATCAGGTGGGTACTTGTATGATCAGGTAGATCATGTATTTGTATATGTATTAGGTGGGTACTTGTATGATCAGGTAGATCATGTATTTGTACATGTATCAGGCAGATGCATTGTATGATCAGGTAGATCATGTACTTATGTATGTATCAGGTGGATGCATTGTATGATTAGGTAGATCATGTACTTATGTATGTATCAAGTGGATGCATTGTATTATTAGGTAGATCATGTACTTATGTATGTATCAGGTGGATGCATTGTATAATCAGGTAGATCATGTATGATGATATGTATCAGGTAGATACTTTGTATGCATCAGATGGATATATTGTTTGATCAGGATGATCACAGATGACGAGCTTCAGGATGTTGCTCCAGATGATATGCATCAGGTTGATGCTATGATAATGATCAGGATGATCATAGATGACGAGCTTCAGGATGTTTCTCCAGATGATATGCATCAGGTTGATGCTATGATGATGATCAGGTTGATCATGTGATGATGTACATCAGGATGAGGTATGGTGAGTATCGGTTGATACTCTGTGGCCGTGAAAAGGTTGTGCAGGTAGCATAGAAAAGTTCCTTTAAAATCCGGATAGGTAGAGCGGTGTGCTCGTAACATCCTGGGATGATCTATCGAGATCCAGACAGGTAGAGCGGTTTGCTCGTAACATCCTAGGATGCTTTGAGTAGGTTTTGCTATAGTTTCGCATAGAAAAGATCCTTTAAAATATGGATAGCTAGAGCAGTGTGCTCGTAACAGTCTGGGATGCTCTATCGAGATCCAGACAGGTAGAGTGGTTTGATTGTAATAGCCTGGGATGCTCTGAGTAGGTTTTGCGAAAGTTCACATAGAAAAGATCCTTTAAAATCCGGACAGGTAGAGCGGTGTACTCATAATAGCCTTGGATGCTCTATCGAGATCCAGACAGGTATAGCGGTTTGCTCGTAACATCCTGGGATGCTCTGAGTAGGTTTTGTGAAGGTCAACATGTAAAAGATCCTGGGAGATCCGATAGGTTGAGCAGTGTGCTCGTAATCAGTCATGGGATGCTCTTTCGAGGTTTTGTTGAGGCACGTAATCAGTTCTGAGTATTCCACAGTATGGTCAGTGATGATGAAGACCTACAGGTGGTGGGCCTACATCCAGTATGAAAAAGGACTGGCTCTGTAGAACTTCCTATGAAGAGTAGATTCAGAGATTGATTTAGATAGCAGCAGTAGTGATGATGACGATGATTCGAGGACGATGATTCGCTGATGATGATCCAGAGAAGAAGACTTGTGTTAGAAAATCTGCGTCGAAAAATGCCTTCCTAGTTAAGAGGGAGTGTTGATGTATATGTAACTTCAGAATTTCATCTATGTATTTTATTGTACTCCTATAGAGATGTATTATTCCTCTATACGGAAGTGTCTTCATTTGTATTGACATGTGTTGCAAGTGTCATAACTTGCCGATGGGTTATTAGACCACCATGTGTGGGGTCGGCCCTGATTAAGTTAACCTGGGGTTATTAGGCTGAGTTAGACAAGTCAGTCCCATAGGTTTATTAGGCTTCTCAGAACAAGTATAAATAGAGAGCGGGATCTCTCTATTTGATCACTTCATTACTCACTTATCCATCACTCGGAAAGTGGCGCACATGTGAGGAGGAGGATCAGCTGCTAGGAGGAGACTATCTCTGTGTACTTGGGTTGTACTTTGGTTGTATCATTGCTCTGTCTATCTTTGAGGAAGTTGTGGGGATTTTCACCTTAGGGTTTTCCCCACGGAAACTCCGTGTGTCTATTGTCTCTTATGTTTGCATCTTGTGATGATTGATATGCTTGCTATGATTGATATGCATTGATATATTGTACATGTTATTCTCTCAGTAAAGAGCCTAGAGTATATTGAATTAATTCTCAAAAATTAACAATGTGGCATGGATGATACGGAAGATCACTTGGCTTCCATGTGGACCAATCATAGGGTTCCACATGGAAGCCCCAAAATTGGTAAAGTGTTCATAAGCCATGCACCAATGAAAAGCCTGGCTCCGAGTGTTGCCCCTCTATAACCTATGAAGGGACCCTCCAAGGGTTTCCCCTATACAACATATGAAGAGATACTATGAGGGTTTCCCCTCTACAACCTATCGTCCTTGGCTCCATTCAATAATAAACATAAAGAAAAAATTACATGCTTCTCCTACAACAATTAAAATTTTGAATTGAATTGAATTTAAGGACAATTATTTATAACTTCTACAATTCATATACATGCAACAAGAACCTCCTTCATATCAACAAAATAATTTATGCATATTTTGCTAAGCATTAATCAAGAATATTCTAAAAATAACATTTTCTCCAATTAAAGACTAACTTGGATCTTGCACTTATGTAGCCCTAATCCCGTGCCGCACATCTTGTCGTAGCTCCAACCGGAATTCCAATTGCAATGTCCACAGATTGACCACCCTACCTACTCCCTATAGATACTCTTCTTCCTAGGGACCCCCGAGCCACAACGAGGCTGTATGGAAGAAGCACAATACAATGCAATTGGAAGTGGAGCATTATGCTTTTAAGCCTCCTAACCTTAACCACTTCCAAGGAACAAACTATCCAACAGTCACTATAACAATATTCTCCCTTCGCATAGGAGGAAAATATCAAAGATCCCAGATCCAAAAGATTCCCCAAAAAGATGATCCTCACTCATCTCCTTGCCTTTCTATTATAGAGTTTCTTAGGTTTCTGGTGTATTAGCACTAAGAATTTTCAAAATCCTAACATGGGGCTTACTAGCATAAAAGAGAACATGCTAACAAAGGCTAAAATTTTGTCCCGAAGGAGCTAAAGTAAAATATATTCAAGCAAGCGCAGAGACAGAAAAACCTTGGGCTGGTGACCAGAGGCTAAGCAATAGAGCACCAAGCAATATGAGTGGAACACCGTTATATCTCAAGATATTTATGGTTAGGATTAGCGACGCCCACATAAATTGCAAGCGAGATAATGAAAAGTGTTGATGAGCTGATCAAAGGAGAAGAGAAACAAATCGACAATTGTAAATAATATTGCACCGATAAAGTGCTCTTCGACTAATTTTATCTAGAGGGCATGTTGTCCCCAAAACCACCAAGGAAATGTGCAATGATCTAATTGGTCATGCCTCCATAATGTCCTTTTGTAATGCCACTAACATTTTCAGGTGTTACCGCTTATGGAAATAGAAGTGGTTTCTTCCCAAAAGGTGATTTGATAAACTGTACACAAATGCAAAAGGTGACCACCTAGCTTCCATGTAAATCCTATCTTTGGATGACATGTGTCATGGAGTGTCCCACTAAAAATCACCCCTTCATCAAACAGTGTCAAATGAAATGATGCCAAGTGTAAATTTCAAATCAGTTTAACCATTAAAGTGGTAAATCCTAAATTTCAAAGCCAATGTTTACCCAAAGAAGACTCCAGCTCTTGGTATTCAATGTAGCGAACCAGTCAATATTAGCAACCAATAGTCTAAGCTCATCACCCAGGTATCGCATGGGTTTTTTATTGTTTACAAATCCCAATAATTTCTATTTTTACCATCATATAAAATAGTTAAGTCCATCCCCTAATTTACCCTAATTTACCTTGCACATCATTTTAACCTACCAGCTGAGTAAATTTGTTCAAAATGTGACTAAATCCAAAGATAAATTACCTAAAACAAGATTCTCTAGAGATGATCATGTCTATGACCATCAAGCATACATTTTCGACACTATAGTTACAAATTCAGGCCTCAATTCCACAATTAGATAAGCCAAATCCCTTTCCAACTCATATCAAGCACTGCAACCCTTCGATAAACACCAATTCTTTTCTCAACACATTGACAAGGGAATGGCCATCCCTGCAATTCCACCCCCTTACAATACATCAATATTTTCTGAAAATACCAGGAAAGAAATCTCTATTATATTCACCATAGTAGGTATTGAGTATGACAACACAGTGGACGATGCCATCCTAGGAATTCTCCTCGGTCTGACCCCTACGTCAGGCCTTAGACCTCCAAAATTTGACTTGTGTATCTTCCCAGCAGAATCCATCCATGAAAAACTTGAAGAGCTACCAACAATAGAATGGTTCATATACCACTACTTCCTATTTTATATGTTGCTATACCAGAACTATGAGCAATAGAAGCACCTCAACTTGAGGATATTATATGAGAATGGTACTCAAGCACATGTCTATGAATGGAATAATTTAGTCATAAGAAGACCCAAAAAATCCAACTATGTAGAATTCATAAACAAGATGATGAGCACTACCTACAGTCTGGTTTTTGGTGCCATATCTCCCATGACATTGCCAGACAATTAAAAAACATTTACAATTGTCTCCAGACATGAGGTTTGGAGACTGGTTTTTATATGAAAATTACATAGTGATTAGGGTGTACAGTTTTGAAGAAGAGCCATATAATCTCCCAGTGTTACTTACCCCCGAGATGTTTACAATGGAATATGTCACACAAAGATTTATCTCATATGAAATGCACTTCAAGCATTTCAAATAGCACAGAACCTTTCTCTTTCCTAAAGAAGTGGGACCCTTTCAAATAAGATGTTTGAATGCACTTCAATATATGGAATGTTTCTTAAGTCAATTAAATATTGGAAAGGTAGATAAAGGGACCTATGACCCTCATCAAGTTATATCAAATCAAAGACTACCCAATAAAAATTATGCTTATATATGTGCACCTAGACCAGAATGGGAAATTATTGCTAATAAAGAAAGTTGGGAGGACGTCCAAAGATATTCAAAGGAGCTTAGAAGAGCAAGCTTCTATAGAATAGTTGGTAGGATAGAAAAGGGGAGTAGAGGAGCTACAAACAGATATGGAAATTGATGGTCCTGAGAAATGCCCTCGGTCCAAGAAAGCCATCACAAAAGTTGAGGGGGGGAACCAAGCATTGGTAGAGGGAGATGAATATGAGAATTTCCTAAGAGAGTTCGCAGAGTTGATAGAACAACCATTGGTCAGCCTAAGAGTTCCACCCATTAGGTACACTCATTATCCCTCTCTGTAGTTTACCACACCTCAAGGCTTGCAAGCATCACCTTCAGGAGGCCCTGTACCAACCAAAACATAGTTGCAGGAAAGGCATAGAGGAATCAGGGAAAGGAGAATGAAGTTGATAAATGATACTAGACAGCAAATACCAATAGCAAAGAAAAGACTCATTATAATGGATGATCATCATGAAGACACCTTCAGATTCTCTATTGTAGAACCAAAAGTTCCAAATCCTTTGAATCGAAGTGAGTGGAGGGCTAAAGAAGATACAATGCACTTTAAGTTGTTTGGGAAACTTGATAAGTTGGGTTTTTAAATAAAGCAAGTAATATGTTTTGCACTAAAGTTGTAAAATCAATCAAGGAAGATATAAAGTTGAGAACAAATTTAGAGATATTTGAACTTCCTTGGAAGGATGAAAAATGGACCACTATAGCAAAATAGGTCACAATAAATGAGCTTGACAAAAAATTCATAGCCCTAGGGGCCAATCCTTCAGATGAGACTCAAATTAAATAATTATTACAAAAGA
The DNA here is from genome assembly GCA_027924585.1 of Larix kaempferi. Lineage (NCBI taxonomy): Eukaryota > Viridiplantae > Streptophyta > Pinopsida > Pinales > Pinaceae > Larix > Larix kaempferi. The sequence continues at coordinate 1,289,032 of BSBM01000242.1, read as the reverse complement.
AAGACAATGATATAGCCCACTTAAGGAAGCAACTAAAAATTCCCACAATAGAACCAATCCAGTCTGCTGAACTAAAGCAAGTTCAAGCAAAAAAGGAACAAATCTATGCAAGCATGAGGCAGTATAAGAATATGGTAGAAGAGAGGGAGAAAAAAATAAACGAGCTTCAATGGAAAATAGATTCTCTAAAATTTCAAACACTAATATGTTAACTGAACAAACCTCTCAAACAGAAGCCTCTATAGTACAATAAGAGAATCATCTAGTAGAAAAGGTAGCATCAGTTGAACATGATCCTAAAAATCCAACAATAGAGAAATTATTGATTGATCTGATGGATGAAGATACTCTAGTGCAGAATACAGTTCAACAGTCAGCTCAAAAACAAGCTAATACAGATAGTAAAATCAAAGAGCTAGAAACTAAAATAAATCAAAAGGATGAAATAATTTTAGAATTGGAATGTCAAGTCAGTAAATAGGAAGATGATATAACTGACTTAGATACTAAGATAAATGAGCTAAAGATCCATATTACAAAGTTACAATCAGATGTTCAAGGAGAGCAACTCTTGAGAAGAGAAACCCAAACACTTTGGGATAAGATAACCTAGTTGTTTCTAAATAAGTGGAACTATTTTGAGGTTATCCAAGAGGAACTCGAAATGGCCACATCAGCTCAAGAAGAGTCCAAATCACTAGAAAAGAAATTAGGAGAAGTGCCAAAGCAGGCTAATCAGGTTATTGACTATTTGAACAGTAGAACCAAGAAGCAGCTAGCAAACCTTCATATTGATAGCATGAATTAGATGATAAAAATAGCTAGGATGATGGTGATGAAAAAAACCTATTCAAGAAGGATGCAAGATAATATAAATCAATTAACTGATGAAATTAGTGCTTTTAAAGGGTTGTTAAAAGAAGTGATAAAGCTTGGATTACCCTCTCCATGGGATGGAAATGGGGAGGTGTATCCTGAAGAAGACTATAAAAACCAACTAACTCAAAAGAGGAATGAGATATTTCAAGATGATATTGTAGAAGGAGAAGTCAGTGGGAAGCATGTTGTGGATAGGATCACAAATGATTTTGAAATTTGGCTCGCATTAAAGAACATTATGAAGATATTGGGGCCAATTTCATATGAAAAGAATACTAATGCAAAAATATCATTAGAGGCTTTAAAGGCCCATAGATACCCTGTAGGGAAGGAATGTCAATTAGTAGTCCAATAATACAAATTGGCCTTTCCACCTCAAGCACAATCAACAAGTCATTCATTAGCACAAGCTTCAAGAAATCCTTCCAGTCAAGCTACCCCTTTAGCATTCATGCCACTAGGAGGGAAGGTAATTTTCCAAATGATGCACCAAATGATGGGATAGGCAGGTGTCATGCCATTAATTCATACAAGAACTCATCCAAGTGGATAGCCAGCTGCGAGACGAAATGTTTATATGAGAGGACAAACACATCATCAATAGGAAAAAGGAAAAAAGAAAGGCTCGAGCAAGAGGAGTTAAAAGTAAAAAGATGTTAGACAGAGGTAAAATTTAAAGTGAAAGGGATAGATCTAAGAGATGGTTACAAAGCTATTGGAGCGAAACATAATTTGGTTACAAGTTATAAAGCTATAAAAGGCTCATCGAAATCATTGATAAAGGCTAGAAATTTTTGTAGAGTTTCTTTAGGGAATTGCTGAGTTGATGAACTCCATGTACATATAATAGAATTTTTTAGATTAAGATTGCAGAGCAATTACAAAGATGTTTCTTCCTCTGTAGATTGTCTTCCTCTATGTTTTTCCATATTTTTCCAGTCTATGTAAATGTCTCATGATATAATACAAAGATTTTGAGTAGTAGGTTTTACCCTATGTGTGTTTTGAATGCATATATTGTTGAATGTTGAATATGTTGGTAGAGATTTCATGTCTTTATGACCTCTGGACCATCTACAAGATGTGTATGCAGGACGGTTGTACTTGAAGTATTCATCTACTATATTTTATGTGCATGCTATGTTTATAATAAATCCATACAAACTTGTGAAATATTTACATTATGTCATAGCTATTGAATTATTTAGTTAAAGCTCTGTACGATGTTCTATCATTAAATATCATAGAATTGTCCTGCATGCACCTCAGATATTTTCAATTGCTTACATCTGCTAAATCCACACTCATTCATATTCAAAGCACTGTAATGCTATGTAAATTTCTCTAAGTTGATGTTATTTTTTACAACAATTTCATGATGTTACATTCATATATATTTTCAAGAAAAGTAAAATCCATAGCATAAAGTCACACAGATCTAGTTCTATGATCTTTAAAAGTTGAGCCTCATCATGATTTCACATATATTATTTAAACCTAATATGCCTCAAGGACTAACATGAAAAATTTCATCATTGTCGGGGATGGAGGATCAAAAAGTATTTTCCTTGGGCATGACAAAGTAAATCTCTAATTTCTATTCGGTGAAAGAAAATCAGACGATTTGGTTGAATATTTCACTTGGAAAATTCACTAAATCAAGCTGGCTTATAGTAGTAGGAACACCAGAGAAAATCAGAAGTCTCAATATTTTTGGAGCCTTATAGATTCAATAAAGCACTGGAGAGATATTCACACTTCTCAAAACACTCAGGGGAAAGGTATTCCTCTAGTATATTCTCTTTTAATAGCTCATGTTTTTCATAATCAAGAAAGTGTAGAAGATTTAAATAATTCAGGAGATCCTCAAGGAACTCCTAAAACTCCATTTAATCTAGTGTTAGAACCCCAATTTTCTTCTTTATCACCTTCTGCAAGTACATCTATCCCTGCACAAGCCAAATTTCCTCCTCAAATAACTCCTATTACACCTCAGGCTAGGAATATCATTTTACAACACCTAATGGACATAAGAGGAGGAGGTCCACCTCCACCCCCAACTGTAAATCCTTGGGTATCTGCTAGGTATGGTCCATTGAACTTGCCTAACAACCTACATGACCTACCTGAGAGCTACTTAAATATATCTCCTAAATATTATGGGGAAAGTGATGTAACAATAGGAGAACACATGGCTATGTTCTAGGACTTCACTAATAACCTCTATATTGAACATGATGATGTGTTCATGAGATTGTTTGTCCAAAATATATAAGGATATGTTAGGAAGTGGTTCAGATCCTTTCCTACAGCTTCCATTACTTCTTGGCATGACTTATAGACCTATTTCATGAGGCAGTGGGTTGAAAAGAGGGATCACTTGTATTATCTTACATAATTTGTTGCCTTAAAGAAAATGAATGGGGAAACATCTATTGAATTTATTAAAAGATTCAATAAGATATACAGTAAAATTACTCAAGACATAAATCCATCACAAGAAATTGCTAAAGTCACATAGGTTGGTGCTTTTGGGATTGAGTTTGATGTGATCCTAAGAGAGAGAAGGTATGCAACCTTAATGAATATGCAGGATGATGCAGTAGATGTGGAAGGAAATATGGCAACTTTTGGAATGTTGAGATATAAATAAGATTCCGATAAGAAGAAATATAAGGAAAATTTTAAGACATCAGGTAAAACTAAAGAGTCAAAAGATGATAAAATAGAAGAGATGTCAAGATTACTTAGAGGTCTATCAAATAAAATTACCATATTAGAGGTGGAGGGAAACCATTCCAACATAAGTCCTCAAGGAGGAGGTCAAAGGAATCCTAACTAGTATAGAATACCATTCAACCCTTAGATCATAAATAGGCAAATGAGGAATGAATATCCACCTATAAAACCTCCTATCAGAGAGAACAACAATCAGTTTGCAGATGTGCCTCCTTATGAGGAATACATAGAACCACCTGAAGATATCTTGTGGATACAAAATGAGAGTGATATGATCCATCTCACTTAGGAATATTATGAAAGGTTAGTCCTAGAAGAAGTGTATCAAAAGGATCAAGAAGTACAGAGAAATTATAATCTAAGGCCAATAAATAATTCATCAAATCAAAGAAAAACCCCTTTCCCTAGAAAGGTTGTTGAAAATCCAAAATATGTTAAACCCACTAATAGTTATGTGACTGTTAAAAAGTCTATTGCCCCTCAAGAAAAAGTGTTAAGTCCTATATCCCCTGCTGCAAAAAATAGAATTGAATTTGCTTAGCCTAATAAAATAGAGTCTGAAAGAAAGGAACCAGAAAAATCTCATACTCCTTTTGACATTGAACATGAGTTATACAAAAAAAAAATCCGATACCTTTGTCTGAGTTAGCTAAAAATCTTGTTTATCAAAATCAAATTGAGAAAGTCCTAAATCTGGCTGAGCCTAATACACATACTGATACATTGAATTTAGCTAATGAAAACCCCACTATATCAGTATAGCCTGCAGTAGAAGAAGAGAAAGATTACCATACTACCCCTTTCTACATCACTCTGAATATACATGGAAAATTATTGCACAATTCTATGCTAGATTTTGGAGCCTCCCATAACCTAATGTTAAAAATCATCATGGAACAATTGGAGCTAGAGATCACCAAACCTTACCATGATTTATATAGTTCTGATTCTAAAAAGGTAAAATGTTTGGGCATGATTAAAGACTCGGCAGTCACCTCAGCTCAATTTCCTACCAAAAGTATCATGATGGGTGTGGTAGTAGTTGATGTACCATCCAGATATGGGATTCTCTTTTCAAGGACTTGGGATAAGAAAATGGGAGGTACGTCCATGCAAATGAACATGAAATATGTTATAACGCCCCTATTTGTAGGAGAAACTAGAAGACTATATAGGGACACAAAGTTTTCCTATGTGGTCAGTGAACAAAATAGTCCCATAAACTAACCTGTATATGCCTTAGAAGAAGATATGGGATGTTAAATACTTGCTTTGGGTGAAGGGTGTGAGGAGAATTCTTCTACAGTAGTGGCTGTCCAAGATGCCTCCCTAGAATCAGATCAGATTTGGAAAATGTACTTTGATGGAGCTTCATCCAAGGGAGAATTAGGAACAGGAGTAGTGCTCTTATCCCCAAATCAAAAAGAGATCCTATTATCTTTCAAGCTAAAATTCGAGACTACAAACAATGTCATTGAGTATGAAGCCCTTATATTGGGGTTAGAAGCTACAAGAAGGATGGGTATCATAGAGATCTCTGTTTTTGGAGATTCAAAATTAATTGTGCAGCAAATGAAGAATGTATACCGGAATAAATACCCCAAGATGAGAGCATATAGAAATCAAGCATGGGATCTTATAGAAAATTTCTTCCATACATTTAATATCATTACTGTCCTAAGATATATGAACCACAAAGCATATTCTTTGGTTGTTACTACTAGTTCATTCAACCCCCTAGAGAGATCAAGCTTAAGCATGAAGTAGAAATGATTTACAGACCTTCTGCACCTAACAACCAGAAACATTGGCAAGTATTCGAAGATTATAATCAGAAGATAAAAAATTTTATGGAGATGATTGATGAAGATGAAGATGAAGAGGCAGAGGCAGACTGTCAGGAAGAATCAAAAGAAGATCAAAAGTTCAGTAGCAAACTAGCAAAGCATAAGATCTTGCAGCTCAAAAATAATTTCATTCCTAAAGGTTTAGTTCCATTAGAAAGTTTATTTGACAAGAATGACATCCATGTCAAACCCACTATGAAACCAAAGGAAGATGATGTGGAAAGTCTGAATATTGGCACACAAGAGGAGCCTAAATGCATCAAGCTATCCAAATTGCTCCCTGCTAAAGTCAGACAAAGGTATTTGAAATTATTTACAGAGTGTGTAGATGTGTTTTCTTGGAAGTATTAGAACTTATGATACATGCATAATTGAGCGTAAGATACCTTTGAAGCTTGGAGTGAAGCCTTTTAGGTAGAAACTTAGGAAAACTAACCTTGTTTTGCTGCCCATAATAGAAAAGGAAGTGAGGAAATTATTGGATGCAAAGATAATAATTCCTTTCAAATACTTAGAGTGGGTAGAATTCCAATCAGGAAGAAGAGTGGAGAAATAAGGCTATGTGTGGATTTCAGAAATTTAAACAAATGCTCTGTAAAGGACAATTATCCACTACCAAAAATGGATCAAATTTTGCAGAGTGGTTGGAGATAACATCATTTCAATGATGGATGGATTTTTAGGATACAATTAGATTTCTATGAGCAAAGAGGACAGAGAAAAGACAACATTCAATACACCCTGGGGTACTTTTATGTATGATAAAATGCCTTTTGGACTTATGAATGCAGGAGCAACATTCCAGTGAGCAATGGAAATTTCCTTTGTGGGAGAAAGGGATAAATTCATTGTGATCTACCTTGATGATATGACTGTTTTTCCCAAGAAAAATGAAGAGCACTTATTTCATTTGAAGCATACTTTTAATAAGTGTAGGAGTTATGGGTTATCACTCAACCCCAAGAAATCCCATTTTTCTTTGTAAGAAGGAAAGCTACTGGGACACATTGTGTCAAAAGGAGTAAGAATAGATCTAGGAAGAGTGGAAACCATATAGGAAATAGGGATTCCCATAAATAAAAAAATAGGTAAAAGATATGGAAAAGATAAATTTCCTAAGGGGATTCATTCCAAATATGGATGAAATGATAAGAACTATTACTAATATGCTAAAGAAGGAAAGTGAATTAAAGTGGACCAATGAATCAAGAGAAGCCTTTGAAAAGCTCAAAACATACTTGGGGGAAGATCCAGTCCTAATAAGTCCATATTATTCTAAACCCTTCCTTGTTTTATCCTTTGCTTCATCTAATACTATTGCAACAATACTTCTCCAAAATAACCAAGAGGGATATGAGCAGCCTATAGCATTTTTCAGCAAAGCTCTAAGGAATGTAGAGATAAAGTACAGTTTGATGGATTATAAAACATATTCCATGGTAAAAGTATTGAATTCTTTTATATGTTACTTATTGCATTCGCATGTGATTACTTATGTGCCACATAGTACAGTAAAGGCCATACCCAGCGAAACAAACAGTGAGGGTAGAAGAGGTAAATGGATTTCTAGAATCCAAGAATATGATTTGGAAATTAAGCCTACCAAACTAGTTAAGGGACAAGGGTTAGAAAAATTGTTGGCTAAATCAAATTTCAAGGCATTGGATTTAAATCTAGTGGAAGAGGTGACAAAAGAAGAAAAAAATAGTGGTGAAGAAGATCCGCAAGGAAATATAATGAAGGTAAATCCAAAATTTGTTGAATCTCCATGGAACAAGGACATTGTTTTTTATTTGATGTATCTTGAATTCCCTGAGTGTATGAAAAAATTACAGGATAGATCCTTGAAGCTGCAAGCTGTCAAATATTGCATATTAGATTAATACCTATATTGGAAAGACCCTCACGGCATACTGTTAAATTGTGTGATAGAGGAGGAGGAAAAAGGAATTATTGCAGAATTCCATAAAGGCATATGTGGAGGACATCATGCCTGGAGGGCCACAACATATAAAGTCTTGAGAGTAGGATATTATTGGCCCAAACTATTTTATGATGCCCATCATATGATAATTGGGCATGTACTAAATGTAAATTGTTTGCAGGAAAGCAGAAGCCGAATTCTTTGCCTTTGAATCCAATCAAGACATATGCTCCTTTTCAACAATGGGGTTTAGACTTCATTGGGGAAATAAATCCAAATTCAACCAGTCAACACAAATGGATCAAGAGTGGCTTTAAGAAAGTTGATATTGATAATCCCCCATAAGTTTTGGCACCTAAAAAGGGTTTAGGAAGAGCTTCCTGATATGCATTTTAAACTAATCATTTTCAACAAGCTCCCAAGGAGGCGACCAGTACTCAGATTTTATAAAATATTATGTAAGTGTTGGAGAATCATATATTGTATATATGGATGACTCTTTCATTTTATTTCTAAAACATTGGAATTATCTTTCATATATTTTAATCTATTTAATTTTTTTTGCTGTGAATACATCATTCTTTTTATTTATATTCTAGTAGGTTGATATGCCATTTATTTGTTGTATATTCATGCCTTCAATCTCCATAATTTTTTGCATTTATATGCATTCTGATGTTTGGCATGAAGGACCAATACCTCTCTTAGTGCATTGTAATTTTTCCAACATTTGATACCAAGTCCAATGGTCTGTTTAGTTCCAAGGAGATTAAATGTGTTCTCTAAAAGGAAGATTAAAATATGGAATAGAAATTTAAAGGTAGGAATACCTTATAGGCCAATAGAATACTTGACTAATCAAATGAAGGAACTCAAGTGCCAATACCTTTATATTTTATTCCTGAAGAAAGCAGTATACAAAAACATAATAATTTCAAATACCCTTTGCCTATAAATTAAGATCACCTTATCCTAATTCTAAAGAAAATTTTGTCCACTCCATAGAAGAAATTGAAAGAATAAAGTATTTTCTAAGCACTTCATTCTATGAAATGATTGTTTTATGGGTTGCTACATAGGAAGGCCAAAAATACTTCAATATCCAACAATCTAGTAGCTTTGCATAAAAGTATTTCGAGGGGGAATTATCTGCATATAGAAAAAAAACTATGTTCTCACTTCCATTTGAGAATAGATGGTAATTCTCATGACCAATATGAAGAAAATGAATTAGGGAATGCCAATTTGGAGTTAGAAAATATTGCACAAGGTTTATGACGAGTGTAAGGTTGTATTACAATGTTAAGTAATAATGGTTTAAGCATTACAATGTTTAAGGTATATGAGGAATCATGGTTTCTAGTTGAACTCTTGCTGGAAAACAAAATACTGTTCAATGGTCCCACTACCATTCTCAAAAGTTTTGTGGACATTTTTTGATGCCAATTTTTCAAGTTGAAATCTTAAAATTTTACGACATTTCCTTCATTCTGTTGATTACTTCTAGATGTAGCTAACATAACCTATGCATTCAAAGTTCTCCTGGTTCTTAAACTGTCAAGTCTAAGTCTTTTTATCTATGTGTATGCTCTTGAAATCCCCTTGTCTTGTTATTAATGCTTATAAAAAAAATTATTCTAAAATATCATGCTTTGTTTAGAAACAAAAAATCCTCCAATTGCATATTTGTTTAGGGAAATAAATCCCCAACAACTATTGGGTTTAGTTGTTGTAGAGAAGAGAAATAAACAAACTCAAATCTTGCAAATAATCAAACTCTTTCTTTTCTGCAAACAATTGGCATACAAAGTATGAAAGATACACACCAGGTTCCAAACGTTTGTAGAAGTTGAATCCTTTGGTCTTGATATTTGCTCCTTTGCTTCAACTTCTTGCTGTAGTTTCTGAAATGACCACAAAGGAAGGTGAAAGTATCATAATAACCATAAAATATAATAAAAGAAAACTTACAGAATTACAGGTTTCCAATTCAATTTATCAATAATCATTTATATAAATTAACATGTATATAAAGATCATGTATTGGACATGAAAAAGAGTTCATTTATATATTGAAAATGGCAAAAAAGTACATAGATCAAGTAAATTACTTGATCATATTACCACCATTCTAAAATTGAGTCCTGGGTTCTTCCTGCTGAGCCACTTCAACACTCCAACTTAACTCAAGGTATTTTCACACAATATATTCTCTAGAGATTTGGGGAATTCTCTAACATAATAAGCTTGCAGTGAGAACAATGGAAAACTAGGGTTCCATATAGGAAAAGAAGGATGTTACGGACTTGGGGAAAAGGGTCGTGCAATTTGATAGCAAAGAGGGTTTCTTCTCCAAGAACAATATCACCAAGAATTGGGCAAGGTGATTGTATATTGTAACCTCATGTTTATCTCACCTATGCTCTTTTATACCTTTGGGTAGAGCAGTTAGGGAGTTAGGAGAATTTATTTACGATATTTGGGAGTTAGGGAATGTTCTTGAACTAAAACTAACCTGTGAAGTAACTGTTTCTTTATAATTTTTATTGTTTACCCTCATGCAGACTGTGAGTATTTTGATCACAGAAGATCGAGGAGATATGGAGAACCTCACAAAATCGAATTAGTTTGCAAAAACAGTGGAAAAACTTGAAAAAAGAGATAAATTTACACACAATGTATGTTGAAACCTTTGATTAACTGACTGTCTAACATTTGAAAATGTTAGTAACAGGTTTTTATTACATCCATGAGAAAATCGAGAGCATTAGGTGGCTCAAGCTGAGTGTACAAGTCATCAATGCCAAATTGGCCTCAATCCCCCCTAGGTGGGTCCAACTCAATCCCAATCATCCCAAACAGCTACGAATTCTGGTGTGGAGGTGGCTGAAGCATGCTGAGTCATTAATGAGCTCAAGGCAGGCGTGGGTGAGCAAATAGAGGAGGTTTGGGGGCCCAAGGGAGCATTAAATGCTCCAAATCTAGCCAAAAATGGACAAAAATCCACCCTAGCGCCCTTGGTCAACTAAAATTCCCCAAAACAAGGAGAGAGGGTGCACCAGCAATAAATGAGGGCGCACTTGTGGACAAAACTGGAGGCTGGGTGAACAGGTTTGCTTGGAAGTGGGTGTGAACACTCTTAAAGTGGGTTTTTGACCAACTATAGTCACTTAATCCAAAACATGGTTTAATTAAGCACATGGACAATTAAAAATTTATGGATTATGGTACTAAGTGTGGTTACTGTTCTAACACCCCCCCCTTAACCATAACTTGGTACATCTCATGAAAGATAAGTGGGAGGCCTTGGCAACAAAGGCTCAAGTCACCTCAATACAAACAGAAATTTTATTTGTCCATATGAACCGAGGAAAAGAAGTAAAACCTCATGGGATAAAAACTTCCCTCAAAAATGGACATGGGGCTGAACCTGCAATTAAATTGCAGCAATCACCATCCATCACTCACTCCAAGAAAAGCTCTCAGGTGAGTGAAGGTCTTCTCAGTAAAGCACTTGGTGAAAATATCTGCAGTTTGCTCGGTGGATGGGCAATACTGCAGTGAAATCACCCTGTCATGCACCAAGCCCCGAACGTAATGCATGTGGATCTCAATGTGCTTTGTTCTTTGCCTCTGTACTGGATCAGTAGATATCTTGATGGCACTTTGATTATCCACCCAAATATTGGTTGGAGAATCAATAGCAACACCAAACTCCCGAAGAATGCCTTGCAACCAAACACACTGTGTGGCTGCGTTCACTGCTGCCCTGTACTCGGCCTCTGCTGATGAAAGAGAAATTGTATGCTGTTTCTTACTTGACCAGCAAATAGGACCTTCAGCAAACATAAACACAAAACCTGAAGTGGACTTTCTATCGATGGGATCTCCCGCCCAATCGGAATCAGAAAATCCAGCTAGTTGAAGTGAAGAACCAGCTGCATAGTGTACCCCGAAGCTCTTTGTTCCTTGGACATAATGAAGGATCCTTTTGGCTGCCTTCCAATGGATCTCATGTGGCTGCTGCATATACCTTGCTACATCACTTACAGCATAATACAAATCAGGTCTTTTATGTGTAAGATACAACAAACTTCCGACTAGCTGCCTATAGAGAGTGCAATCCACCACCGGAGAGTCTTCAAATTCACCTAGTTTTATGCCTGAAAGGAATGGGCACTTGTCTGCCTTACATTCAGCCATTTTGAACTTGAATAACAGGTCTGAAGCATACTTAGATTGACTCAGCAATATACCTCTCTCAGATTGCTCAATTTCCAAACCCAAAAATTGCCTTAGCAATCCTAGGTCGCTCATGGCAAATTCACTGTGCAAAGAAGCTTTAATTGAGCCAATTTGTTTGGTGCAGCTCCCTGTAATTAAGAGATCATAAACATACAGTACAATGACCTGCAAATTATCATCACAATGCTACAAATAAACATTTGGATCAGACTTGCATCGACAGAAACCAATTGAGAGCAAAAAAGCATCCATTTTGGCATACCAAGCCCTGGGGGCTTGCTTGAGTCCATAGAGTGACTTCTTCAACCTGCATACAAGTGTGGGATCCTCTTGGAATCCTTCAGGCTGCTGCATATATATCTCTTCCTGTAGCTCACCATGCAAGAATGCACTTTTGACATCCATGTGGTGAACTTCCCAACCTTTACTAGCTGCCATGGCTAGAGCTAGTCTAATTGAGTCCATCTTTGCAACCGGTGCAAAGGTCTCTGTATAATCCACACCATGGATTTGTGAGTAGCCCTTAGCCACTAACCTAGCCTTATATTTCAGATCAGAACCATCAGCAACAGGTTTGGTTCGAAAAATCCACTTACATTGCACTAGTTTCCTCTTGGGAGGAAGAGGCACCAAATCCCATGTTTTGTTCTCTTGGAGAGATTGGAATTCTTCTTGCATTGCTGCCCTCCACCTTGGATCATGATGAGCTTCCTGATATGATGTTGGATCAGATCCAATCATCATATAACACTGATCAGCAAGCTCACTCTCATTTGCAAAGGAAGCATTGATTGTTTGGGATCTAGTCTTCCTAGGCTCTTGGGGATTGCCTGCCAATTCACCTGCAGCTTCTATGATTTTTTCAGCCCACTTGGGCCTTGATGGTGACTCATGTACAGCAATGTCATCTTCAGCCATGTCATCTTCAGCAATATCAGAAAAATCAGAGGTAGAATCATCACTAATCTCATTAAGGTGTGGAGGAGAGGAGCTTTCCCCCGGTGCAAGCTCAAAATCTGGAATTGGTTCTTCTTCGAATTGCACACTTCTCTCAATGAAAGTTTTGAGTGTGGATGTGTCAAAGAGCTTATAGCCCTTTGTGTCCTCACCATATCCAACCATGATACATTCCCTGCTCTGTGGCTCCAAAGCCTTCCTCTTTTCTGATGGAATTCGAGCCCATGCTCTAGACCAAAAAATCCTGAAATTTGACACATTTGGTTTTTGGCCAAACCATGCCTCATAGGGGGTTTTTCCTTTGACTGATTTGTGAAAGGCTCTGTTCTGAATATGAGCAGCACAATTGATGGCTTCATCCCATAGCTTAGGGCTTAGATCCCTAGCTTCAATCATGCAATTAGCCATCTCCTTGAGAGATCTATTTTTCCTCTCTGCCACACCATTTTGCTGAGGTGTGTAGGGGATTGAATGTTGCATTTGGATGCCACATTCCTCACAAAGGTGCTGAATGTTATTATTCACATATTCCTTTCCATTATCAGTCCTAAGGATCTTTATCTTATGACCACTATGGTTCTCCACTAGGGCTTTCCAAATCTTCAGTTTCTCAAACACTTCTGACTTCAATTTAAGGAAGTAAACCCAGCAGAATCGAGAGTAGTCATCTATGAATGTAAGTACATACCTTGATCCACCATATGATGGAGTGGGAAGAGGACCAATGAGGTCTGAATGTACCAATCCAAGTGGTTGAGTGGCTCTCCTTGCCATTCCCTTCTCATAGCTGCGCTCAGGATGCTTTCCAACTACACACCCAATGCATGCACCATTTGATGATCTGATTTCTGGAAGCCCTTCCACCATCTCGTCCTTGTGCAATTGCTGGAGGTATTTGTAGTTCATGTGGACAAATCTTTCATGCCACAACTTGGAGGTCTCGTTGGCATGAGAGACAAGAGCATGGTCACTAGAATTTGGAATGAAATTTGAGAATTTGTACATTCTCTCATCATGATCTGCATATCCTACAGCCACAACTTGATTTGAAGAGATTTCTGAGATTTGTACCAAATCTGGAGTGAATGTCACTCTCTTGTCTTCTCCTGTATGGGTCATTTGATAGACTGATAGCAAATTTGCAGCCAGTGAAGGTACATAGAGCACATCACTGAAATAGCCATGCTCCATGTCAATCCTACCAATCCCCTTGGTTTGGAGTTCTGAATCATCTCCCATTCGAACTGTTGGGCCACCATTCGAATGCAAAGAGGAGAAGAGCTCTCTGGATGAAACCATATGTCTGGAAGCTCCTGAATCAATGATGAAGGAAGAGGGATTCGAAGTACCTGCTACCAAAGCATGACACTTCTCCTTATTGTCAGGGTTTGAGGTGCTCTCTTTCTTCCTTGCGCCCTCAGGGACTGGGATGTTGTTCTTCTCCAGCAGCTGCGCCATTGAGTCAATGGTTTTCTTCATACATGAGCTCTCTGGATGCCATCCCCTATGACAATAGGTGCATTTGGTCTTTTCCTTTCCCTTCTTGTCCTTCTCCTTTGACAGATTCGAACCCCCATCTGCAGACTTGGTCTTGTCAAACTTCCTCTTCTCTTGCTGCTTCGAATTCTTGGCTTTCTGCTTTCCTTTGCTTGCATTTGAAACACCCATTGCCAATGCTTGGTCCTTTGATTTTATGGTGCCCATCTGAACTAGTTTGTCCTGCTCCTGAGTGAGACACTCCATGAAGGTAGCTAGTGATGGCATTTGCCAATTTCGAAAGGTCATTTTGGCTGAGTGAAATGTGCTAACAAATACTGAAAACTCTGGGCCTAGCTTCGAAAGGATGGACAGAATCAGTTGTTCCTCCTTCTTAACAATTCCACATTGTTGCAGTTGAAGCACCAGTGACTTGAATTTCGTGAAGAACTCCTGGATGGTTTCAAAATGCGCTGGGCTCAAGCTAATGAGCTCGTTTTCAAGCTGGTGGCCTCTCAGTTCATCAGTTTTCCCAAAGAGTGATTCTAGCTTCACCCATACTTCATTGGGAGTTGTCAAACTATCTGTATGAAACAAGAGTTCCCTTGAAATGCTCAGGCATAGCAATCCATAAGCTTCATCAAGTCGATTGTAGTACTTTGCTTTCTCCATAGCAGAATTTGGCTCCACTTCTGTGCCCATGGTTACTCTATAGAGACCCTTAGATCTCAGCTTGATAACCATCTCAGCCTTCCAATCGAAAAAATTGAAGGGTGTGAGCAACATTTGGTTTGCTTCCATGACTGCTGCGTTAATGGTGAGAAAACTACTGAAACACCTGCAAAAAACACTCAATTTTTATCTGGAAATCCTCTCTAGAATGCAGTTCAACGCTCAATATTGACCTGCAACTCACTAACTCCACGATGGATCTGATACCATGTGAGTATTTTGATCACAGAAGATCGAGGAGCTATGGAGAACCTCACAAAATCGAATTAGTTTGCAAAAACAGTGGAAAAACTTGAAAAAAGAGATAAATTTACACACAATGTATGTTGAAACCTTTGATTAACTGACTGTCTAACATTTGAAAATTTTAGTAACAGGTTTTTATTACATCCATGAGAAAATCGAGAGCATTAGGTGGCTCAAGCTGAGTGTACAAGTCATCAATGCCAAATTGGCCTCAATCCCCCCTAGGTGGGTCCAACTCAATCCCAATCATCCCAAACAGCTACGAATTCTGGTGTGGAGGTGGCTGAAGCATGCTGAGTCATTAATGAGCTCAAGGCAGGCGTGGGTGAGCAAATAGAGGAGGTTTGGGGGCCCAAGGGAGCATTAAATGCTCCAAATCTAGCCAAAAATGGACAAAAATCCACCCTAGCGCCCTTGGTCAACTAAAATTCCCCAAAACAAGGAGAGAGGGCGCACCAGCAATAAATGAGGGTGCACTTGTGGACAAAACTGGAGGCTGGGTGAACAGGTTTGCTTGGAAGTGGGTGTGAACACTCTTAAAGTGGGTTTTTGACCAACTATAGTCACTTAATCCAAAACATGGTTTAATTAAGCACATGGACAATTAAAAATTTATGGATTATGGTACTAAGTGTGGTTACTGTTCTAACACAGACACATACGTGGGCTAGACACACTTAGGTCATGCATACATGAGCTAGACAAGCATAGGGCATGCATTTGTTGAGAAATATAATTTTTAAGAAGGATTTCTCAAGATAAAAAAATCTCCATAATAGCATAAGGGAAAATAATGTCTACAACTAGGAACATGGATATATAATGAGTGCATAAAGTGACCCTGAAGAAATTTCCCATCCCTCAGCCATAGACGGTAACAACAATCGACCAAGTAAGAACTATCTTCCTGAGGCATGCATACCCATGCTCAGGAGTAACAAAAGCATGACCGCAAATCAAATACATAGAGGATATATACGTATATAGAAAAAGTGATCATGGCCAAGTGGATACAAACTGGATCCATATCTCAAAATAAAATGAAGATATCTACATATGTGCAGAGATGAACAGATCGATCTCCATAAGAATCAGTGCCAAAATAGTAATAATGGCAATCCAACACAACTTGAATCATAGTACAAAAGATGCGACATTATATCAATATTTGTGGTCTTCAAAAAAACCAACATGGGTACATGTCTAAACTATGTGAATATATGTCTTGGAGTCGAACATAGTAAGACATTGTTTGATTACCAATCATTAATGTATACCGTTGACAAACGTTATCGATCTCCCCAATGATGAAAATGAGAGGCAAGGTACTTAGTATAGTATTCTAAGTGTGAATAAATGAGTTGACATCGAACACCTGTAGATTCTAATGATTAGGAGACATTGATGTATTCCCACTGTCAATAGTGAGGAGACTTGCCACTGAGGACTATAAGTTCCAAGGTACTAATAAGACTCTAGATTACTATCCCAAAATAAATGTTTTGAAGTTGATGGGAAGCAATCCACTGGAAGGAGGGCATGAAGGCATCCCCCATCATCCAAAACGAAGGTGTAGTATAAGGCCAATGTTTTGATGGATCAACTGATTATTGTGAGACGTACTTTACACGGGAAGGTCGACATAATAAAGTCAAGAGAGTTCTAAGGATGGCCGACTGAATTTAAATACTTCCTTTGAACAACAACACAACACAAGAGTTACTGGGGTAGCATAGACTTAAAAGAGAACATGATACTTGTCAATGATGTATGAGACAACAAAGAAAACTCCATAGTGATTGGAAGATTCACCAATCGGGGGAGTAAACACATATATGAGTTCAAATTCCTAGGTCATATTATAACCCAATTGTAGATCAAAGACTTAGAACAATGTGATGTGTTCAAAAGTGACACAACTTTCTGCCATATAAATATATGAACATAATTTTTCCCATCTATATTTTTGGAATATTTAATTTTTTTGGTCTTTTTCATATGATAAAAATCCTGAAAAATAATAAAGAATGCTATGGTACATGGGAATAAACGAGTATCAAGACAAGCCAACCAAATCCAAAATAAATGGATCATGAGCCAAATAAGGACACTCACAAATTTCAACCCAGACATTTTCAATGTTTTACGGAGTTTGAAAACTATAAAGAAATCTCCACAAGGTTTATTTTTCACAAGGTTAGTCTCCCTCACCCGAAAAATGATAGAAGTGTACAAGGGAGAACTCTTCTAGCCATACAGACCAGAGTATTCCTTTTTCATAGATAATCCAAATGGCTTGGAAAAGGGTTAAACTTATACTGGATGGATGCACGTTCAAACTATTTAACAAGTGTGAAAAGTACAAGCGTACTCGACAATATTTTCGGTTTTAAAGATTCTGAAAAGAGCTTAACGAGTACTCTAAAGTTGTGCTTCTTCGTAAATTTAGTCTCTTACACCCAGAAAAGAATAACGTCATACGTAGGAGGACTCTTCATGTCAAAATTGACTAGAGTTTACCTTTTTCGTATTTAGTTTGCTTGGTCCAAAAAAGGTTTAACAAGAATAGAAATAGACACTCTTTCAAATAATTTAACAAGCATGAAAGAAAACAAGATTGCTCGGTCAGTTTTTGAAGGATTTTAGAGAAAATCTTAAATAAAACTCCATAATGGGTGTTATAGTTCCTTTTGACACATTGTTCCCATAGGAACTAAGATGGATGATCTGGTCCTTTTCCCTCTTTGCAGACATCTCTGTTCCCTCATGTATAACATCTTATCTTGCAAAACATTTTAAAAAAACCAAGTTTGGTAAGAAGTACGTGACCTACTCATGGGCATCCCGTGTACATGCGACTTTGCAGTGTCCAAGTCATGTACCTTCATGTTTAAGGGTTAAAAAAATTAAGTGACTTTTTCAGGAAACTCGTGGTTTTTTTCATTCCTTAATTTTCCATTCATGTAAACAACCTCCTAATAACTTCCTTAACTATTCCCTTATCATATAAAAGAAGCAAAGGAGGAGGAAAAAGGGGGATGAAAAATATCAAAGAGAGTACCCTTATGCTGTTGAAATTAAGTTGAGATTGAAACCCCTGTTCCTTTGTTTGCAAATTCCATTACCTTATCTGAGACATTGTTTCTTAGCCTCTATTGGAAGCCTTTATTGTGCCAAGAATTACAGATATTCTTTGGGAATAGATTTCACAAGTGATTTAGGAGTGGGTGAATGAAAGACTTTGGCCAGAGGACCCCGGAAAGATAGTTTCAAAATGGTGCTTGCTTCAGAAAATCAGGTGAAACGTTCCCATTGTATTTATACTACTTATTAATATAAAAGAACACCTTTTTTTGTCCAATTTGAAGGTTTCACATGCAATTTGTATCTTCTTGTAATTTGGATATTTGCAACTTGCAGTAAGTTTATTAGATATATTTTACAGTAGTAGCTACTTTCCCTTTCTTTTCTTGTTGTGTTTCAGGTAAAATATTGAAGATATCAAGGAGGATTAAAGCTATCGGTGAGGAGTATTCATCAAACGTTGGATTTTAGGTTGGTTACTTTCTTGTACTTGCCTCCTCTATTTGATAAATAATTTTGCTTGCAAATGTTATAAACTTATTTTTTGTGTGAATAAGTTGGTTAGTTGCTTTTACTTTCCTCCTAAGTCAAACATAGTAATACATCGTTTGATTACCACTCATTAATGTATATCGTTAACAAACACAAGCCAGTTCGCCAATAATGAAAATGAATGGCAAGGTACCTAGTAAAATATAATATGTGTGAATAGATGAGTTGACGTTGAATACCAGTAGATTCTAATGATCAGGATAAATTAATGTGTTCTCATTATTAATAGCAAGAAAACTTGCCATTGATGACTGCAAGTTCCAAGGTACTAAAAGAAATCTAGATCATGATCCCAAGATAAAGGTCTTGGATTCAATGGGATGTGACCTATTGGAAGGAGGGAATTAAGGCATCCCTCATCATCCAACACAAGGGTGTAGCAAAAGGCCAAATATTTAGTGAAATCACCGATGATTATGAGATGTACTTGACATGAGAAGGATAATATAAAAAGTCAGGAAAGTTCTACAGAATGGCTGACAGAAGTGAAATACTTCCTTTAAACAACAACATGACACAAAACTGACTAAGGCATCATAGACTCGGAAATGAACATGACATAAGTCATCAATGTATGAGACATCAAAGACAATCTCCATAGTGATCGGAAGACTAGCCTATCGGGGGAGTAAATACATATATGAGTTTAGCTTCCTAGGCCATACTATAACCCAATTGTGGAGATAAGACTCAACAATGTGTTGTGTTCAAAGGCAACATAACTTGTTGCCAAACAAAAATAATGAGCAGGACTCTTTCCCATCCGTCTTTTTGGAATATTTGATTTTTTTGTCTTTTTCATATTATAAAAGCTTGAAAAGGAATAACAAAATGCTATGGTACATAAGATGAAAACAAATACCAATACAAGATAACTAGTTCCATAAGGTATAGAACATGAGCCAGATAATAGCAAAGATTTGACTTATAATTTTCAAGTTTTAAAGTGTTTGAAAATGTGGAAAAGGACTCTATAAACCCTATCCTGTGGATTTTTCCTGACCCTGGGTTAGTCAAAGCTCATCGGTGTTTTGATATTTAGAGAGTCTAAAAACTTAAAGAAGACTCGGCAAGGTTTATTATTTGTAAAATTAGTCTCCCTTGCCCAAAAAAAATAAAAGTATACATGGAGAGAACTCTTCTGACCATATAGACCCGAGTATTCCTTTTTCATAAATAATCCAAATGGTCTGGAAAAGGGTTAAACTTATACTAGTTGTATGAAATTTAAAACCATTTAACGAGTGTGAAAAGAACAAGTGTACTCGACAATATTTTCAATTTAAAAGAGTCTAAAAAGAGCTTAAAGAAAACTCTAAAAAGAGGAAGCCTTAAGGGGGTGGCCAAAAATGTATGAAAAAAGAGAGGCATGTGGCTTCTTCTCAAAGTAATTTTAAAATTAAAAAGGCTCCCAAGCCTATGAGAAAAACTCAGCATGGGAATCAAAATGACAAAGGGGTGTTGAATGTTGAGATATTGTAACTTCAAAGAATATTATATTTGTACTTTATTATTCCGGAGATGTTTCATTCCTCCATGAAGATCTTATTGTATATCCGGAGATGTTTATTCCTCCGTCGGAATGTGGTAACTCGGGTTATTAGACTTCCCTAATGGGGGTCGGCCCTGTATATGTTATGTGGGTCAAAGGGTTATTAGACCACCCTAGAGGGGTCGGCCCAGTCAGTTGTAGTGGGGTATTTAACCCATTGGTTAAATACGAGCCTACGTGTACCTGTGTAAAATACATGTCAGTGTAGTGTATAAATAGAGGAGGTGTGTTCCTCATTTGACACATACACTCACTTGAGAAAGGAGCACTTGTGGAGGAGAGGTCTGCTATGGTGGAGGAGGAGATCATATCTTTGGTTTGCATCTTTATGTATTGCTGGTCATCTATATTGAGGAAGCTTTACTGGGTTTTCTACCCCATGAGGGTTTCCCAGGATAAATCTGTGTCTCTTGTGTTTATGCTATGCTTGTTGTTTCTTCAGTGATCCTGTATATGCTATTATTGTGAAATGGAATGTAATGCTTCTATTTTCAGTCTTAGCATATTAAATCTTAACATGGTATCAGAACTAACCTGAAGGAAGACAAGGTATGGCACTTACGACACTTGCTTTACTTACGACATTTTGAAGGTTAGGGTTTTACATAGAAAAAACCAGTCATCGTGGAACTTTCGCTATAAATCCATTTCTGCAAAGGTTCAGGGTCTGAAAAGTTTACAGGTCGAAGATAAAATCCCCAGGTACCTTGTATCCAAAGGGAACCCTCAGATTCGTTGTACTTTATGAGTTATGATCAGTACAAGTTAGGGTTTCTGCCTCTTCCAGATCTCAGTCAAAATCAGGTGACCTTGGAAAAAAGGTCATAACCTGGGATAGGAAGCTCCAAATCAAATTTCGTAAAAAGTGGCAGGTAGTACATAGACTGTACTATCTCAGGAAACGTTTTCAGAGGCCGAAGGTGAACCAGTGACACGTGGAACGCCGTACAAGTTCGCTCTCCTGTTTTATCCCATAAACAGGTCACGTTGCGACACCTGGAATAACTCTCTCTCAGAGAGTCCAATTGAGGTCAGACCTGTCAAGATGGAAAGATAACAGGGCGAGCTATCTCAAAAAAAGTTTTTAGAGGCCGAAGTTCAAACAGTGACACGTGGCACACCGTACAAGTTCGCTCTCCTGTTTTATCCCATGAACAGGTCACGTTGCGACACTTGGCATAACTCTCTCTCAGAAAATCCAATTGAGGTCAAACCTGTCAGGATGGAAAGATGACAGGTTAGGCTACTGCAGAAAACGTTTTCAGACCCTGTGGAGCAGAAATTTCAGATTTATAGCAGAAACAATCAGGTACATATTTCTGTCAAAACAGAATTATTTTTGGAGCACCTTTATTCATGGCTTCCGGAATTTAGGGTTTCGGAGAAAGTTAGAATTCTTGGAATTGGAATCCATGGCTGAATGCTACTCAGGAAAATTGAAATTTAGAGACCGAGATCGAATTTTTTGGTTGGGTAGAAGACCGGGCTTGATTAAACCCTAGCTCGGGATCTTGATCGGAAAGATGGAAAATTAGGGCTTTAGCAAAAGTTGGAATTTTTGAAGTCTGTAACCACGGCTGGAAGCTCCTCAGAAAAAAAAAATAAGAGTTTAGAGCATTGGATCAAACCTTTTCATTGAGAAGAAGGGTGGGCTTCATCAAACCCTAGTTCGGGATCTTGTCCAGAAGATCCAGAAGTTTCAAAGGCAATTTTGAGGGGTCAAATTTTTGGAAATTCCAAAATTTGAGTATGCTAGTTTGATCAGCTCAGCAAGACATATTCTTTCATCCATTCAGAAGTGTGAAAGTCAAAGATTAAATTTTTAGGGTTTCTCTAGCAAACCCTAATCAAGCTCCAGATCAAGTTTCAGGGGGAGTTGAGGCTAAGGCCTTACATAAGAAGACTACAAGAAGTCTCGACAGGTATGACTTAAGAAGGCTCAGGTATGTCTTGAAATCTAATTCTTGATTAAGTTCATGATGTCTTTGTCTTCATATTATTTATTAGTACAATCTTGATTAATGTTAGAAATGTCTTATCACCCTAGTAACAGTATGAATGCATGTGAATGATCAAAGACATTCATTGATTAGGGCTATATGATTGTACTAATGCATTATGATGTTGTGTGAGGTTGATGTTGTCTGCTAGCAAGATACAGGTACATCACAAAAGACAAATCAGGTTCCATGACCATGAAACATGAAGACAAAGACTCATCCATAATCTTTGTTCTACTTACGAGGTATGTATGACTTTGTTATATTATGCTTAACCTATGAGACATGCAGGTTCTAGCTCAGGATCTCTAAATCATTGAAGAGATTGTTTAGGTATGTTGTACATAACCAAGTAGGTATACTAATCCAGGTATGTTTCCCATGAATCTTACCTTGTGTTAGGTTCCCTTATATAAGTATACTTGGAATGATTGGTTATTCTTATTCATAAAGTTAGTAATCAAGGGATTATGCATATTATGTCTTTTATCTTGATTGATGATATGCATGAGTAAAAGAAGACTTCCCTGAAATCTTGAATACTAATGTTTATTAACTATAATCATGACTATACATTTTCAAGATTATTTAGAACTATAATGTTTTGATAGCATTTAGAATATACTAATGAGTGTATGTTTGTGTATGAGATCATGAGGATGACTCTTGAGCATGCACAGTGGTACAGAATGAATAGAAGTTCAAAAGACATACAGAAGATCAAGTGGGAGGCAACCACACAAACATAAAAGATAAGTATTTGAGTTGTTATTTGAAATAGTAATGATATTTCCTGTAATAGGTTGTATGCATATTTGTATTCCTAGAATATATCATGCTGAGTGTAAACATTCATAGAGCATTGAACAGTATACTACTAATATGCATATGATTGGTAAGTTGGACAAACATTCCATTGTTGCTTGTCTAGAATGAAACCTCTTTGCTGACATGCTGAGAGCTGTGCACACTCTCAATAGTATGTTCTGGTAGAGATGGAAGGCATCTATATAGCCACTGTATGCATACAGGATATGGGAAAGTGTTGTGCCAAAGTATTGGTCAAATTAGTTGCATAACTATGTAAATGATATCTGTATGCATAATAGGTTACCATGTCAATATGATTTGATGATTATGAAGTATTACTAATCATGTACTTAATTTTGATTTGTAGGAAAGGTCATGAAGAATGATGGACACCGTACAAATGATAGATGTTCAAACAAGAAGATTTACAAATCAAACAAAATATAGAAGGCTCATGGCTAGAATATTCTCTTAGAAAGGGGAAGAGAATCATGATGAGATGTTTGCTCCAAGTGGCTAGATAAGACCATTCTCTTAATGGTGTAATTAAAAAAGAAGTGTGAATCAGGTTCTGTATGGGTTCCCAGGATCGATAGTAATTGTTGAGAATAAAGTGATGGGGATTGCATCATCCCGGAACCACTAGTTCAAAATGTACGTGATGGGGATTGTATCATCCCCGGACTTTGGTCCCTGAATTGATCCGTAGATGTGTGGTCTCCGAGAAGTGGGGATTGTATCATCCTTGAACACTTGTTCTAAAGAGATCCGTAGATGTATGTCTTCGAAAATGAAGTCCTTGGTGGACATGAGGGGATTGGATCATCCCTGGACTTCAGTCCTAAAGAGAGCCGTATACGTATGTCTTCGAGAATGAAGTCCTTGGTGGACATGATAGGATTGCATCATCCTCAAGAGAGCCGTAGATGTATGTCTTCGAGAATGAAGTCCTTGGTGGACTTGAGGGGATTGGATCATCCCTGGACTTCAGTCCTAAAGAGAGCCGTAGATGTATGTCTTCGAGAATGAAGTCCTTGGTGGACTTGAGGGGATTGGATCATCCCTGGACTTCAGTCCTAAAGAGAGCCGTAGACGTATGTCTTCGAGAATGAAGTCCTTGGTGGACTTGAGGGGATTGGATCATCCCTGGACTTCAGTCCTAAAGAGAGCCGTAGACGTATTTCTTCGAGAATGAAGTCCTTAGTGGACGGCTGAGGATTAAGTCATCCTTGGACGTAGGTCCTAAATCTACGGTTGAGGATTAAGTCATCCTTGGACGTGGTCCTAAATGTACGGTTGAGGATTAAGTCATCCTTGGACGTAGGTCCTAAATGTACGGTTGAGGATTAAGTCATCCTTGGACGTAGGTCCTAAATGTACGGTTGAGGATTAAGTCATCCTTGGACGTTGGTCCTAAATGAATTGAGTGGATTAAATCATCCTTGGACAGTAAATCCAGTAATTCCGAAAGGAAGGATAGTCCTAAATGAATTGAGTGGACTAAATCATCCTTGGACAGTAAATCCAGTAATTCCGAAAGGAAGGATAGTCCTAAATGAATTGAGTGGATTAAATCATCCTTGGACAGTAAATCCAGTAATTCCGAAAGGAAGGATAGTCCTAAATGAATTGAGTGGATTAAATCATCCTTGGATAGTAAATCCAGTAATTCCGAAAGGAAGGATAGTCCTAAATGAATTGAGTGGATTAAATCATCCTTGGACAGTAAATCCAGTAATTCCGAAAGGAAGGATAGTCCTAAATGAATTGAGTGGATTAAATCATCCTTGGACAGTAAATCCAGTAATTCCGAAAGGAAGGATAGTCCTAAATGAATTGAGTGGATTAAATCATCCTTGGACAGTAAATCCAGTAATTCCGAAAGGAAGGATAGTCCTAAATGAATTGAGTGGATTAAATCATCCTTGGACAGTAAATCCAGTAATTCAGAAAGGAAGGATAGTCCTAAATGAATTGAGTGGATTAAATCATCCTTGGACAGTAAATCCAGTAATTCCGAAAGGAAGGATAGTCCTAAATGAATTGAGTGGATTAAATCATCCTTGGACAGTAAATCCAGTAATTCCGAAAGGAAGGATAGTCCTAAATGAATTGAATGGATTAAATCATCCTTGGACAGTAAATCCAGTAATTTTGAAAGGAAGGATAGTCCTAAATGAGATTGAGTGGACTAATCATTCTGTAAATAGATTGGGATTGCCTCATCCCTAGACATGGTGAGATGTCTTAAACTGATAAGGACTAATCATCCTGTAAATAGATTGGGATTGCCTCGTCCCTAGACATGGTGAGATGTCTTAAGTGATAAGGACTAATCATCCAGTAAATAGATTGGGATTGCCTCGTCCCTAGACATGGTGAGGTGTCTTAAAGTGATAAGGATTGATCATCCTGTAAGTTGATCTGGATTGCATCATCCATGGACATGAGAGTTGTCTTAAACTGAGAGGGACTGATCATCCCGTAAGCGGATCAGGATTGTATCATCCTTGGACCTATGTCCTAAAGTGAGAGGGATTGATCATCCCGTAATTGGATCTTGTGTGTTGCAGGGTATGCTGCTATTGTGTATACTTGTATTGATGAGGATACTTCTATTGATGATGTGTATACTTGTATTGATGAGGATACTTGTATTGATGATGTGTATACTTGTATTGATGAGGATACTTGTATTGATGATGTGTATACTTGTATTGATGAGGATACTTGTATTGATGATGTGTATACTTGTATTGATGAGGATACTTGTATTGATGATGTGTATACTTGTATTGATGAGGATACTTGTATTGATGATGTGTATACTTGTATTGATGAGGATACTTGTATTAATGATATTTATACTTGTATTGATGATGTTGTTGATCGTGATGATCTAGATGACGATGTTATTGATCGTGATGATCTAGATGACGATGCTGCTTATCGTGATGATCTAGATGACGATGCTGCTGATCGTGATGATCTAGATGACGATGTTGTTGATCGTGTGATGACGATGCTGATGATTGTGTGATGACGATGCTAATGATCGTGTGATGACGATGCTGATGATCGTGTGATGATGATGTTGATGATCGTGTGATGACCATGCTGATGATCGTGTGATGACGATGCTGATGATCGTGTGATGACGATGCTGATGATCATGAGATGACGATGCTGATGATCGTGAGATGACGATGCTGATGATCGTGTGATGACGATGCTGATGATCATGAGATGACGATGCTGATGATCGTGTGATGACGATAATCGTGAGGATCCAGATGATGATATTGTTGTAGCTGTTCAAGTGCTACAGAAGATAAAGACTCAATACTGAAGATGTCAATGTTCCAGTAACTGCTTGAGTTACTGATGATGTTGAGAAAGCTTCCAATGATTTATAGATGTATCATGTATGATGTTGATGACTCCTTGCTTGTGCAGATGTTGTTATAATATCCTTCTCGTTAAGGGGGAGTGTTGAGATATTGTAACTTAAAAGAATATTATATTTGTACTTTATTATTCCGGAGATGTTTCATTCCTCCATGAAGATCTTATTGTATATCCGGAGATGTTTATTCCTCCGTCGGAATGTGGTAACTCGGGTTATTAGACTTCCCTAGTGGGGGTCGGCCCTGTATATGTTATGTGGGTCAAAGGGTTATTAGACCACCCTAGAGGGGTCAGCCCAGTCAGTTGTAGTGGGGTATTTAACCCATTGGTTAAATACGAGCCTACGTGTACCTGTGTAAAATACATGTCAGTGTAGTGTATAAATAGAGGAGGTGTGTTCCTCATTTGACACATACACTCACTTGAGAAAGGAGCACTTGTGGAGGAGAGGTCTGCTATGGTGGAGGAGGAGATCATATCTTTGGTTTGCATCTTTATGTATTGCTGGTCATCTATATTGAGGAAGCTTTACTGGGTTTTCTACCCCATGAGGGTTTCCCAGGATAAATCTGTGTCTCTTGTGTTTATGCTATGCTTGTTGTTTCTTCAGTGATCATGTATATGCTATTATTGTGAAATGGAATGTAATGCTGCTATTTTCAGTCTTAGCATATTAAATCTTAACATGGTATCAGAACTAACCTTAAGGAAGACAAGGTATGGCACTTACGACACTTGCTTTACTTACGACATTTTGAAGGTTAGGGTTTTACATAGCAAAAACCAGTCATCGTGGAACTTTCGCTATAAATCCATTTATGCAAAGGTTCAGGGTCTGAAAAGTTTACAGGTCGAAGATAAAATCCCCAGGTACCTTGTGTCCAAAGGGCACCCTCAGATTCGTTGTACTTTATGAGTTATGATCAGTACAAGTTAGGGTTTCTGCCTCTTCCAGATCTCAGTCAAAATCAGGTGACCTTGGAAAAAAGGTCATAACCTGGGATAGGAAGCTCCAAATCAAATTTCGTAAAAAGTGGCAGGTAGTACACAGAATTTACTATCTCAAGAAACGTTTTCAGAGGCCGAAGGTGAACCAGTGACACGTGGAACGCCGTACAATTTCGCTCTCCTGTTTTATCCCATAAACAGGTCACGTTGCGACACCTGGCATAACTCTCTCTCAGAGAGTCCAATTGAGGTCAGACCTGTCAAGATGGAAAGATAACAGGGCGAGCTGTCTCAGAAAAAGTTTTTAGAGGCCGAAGTTCAAACAGTGACACGTGGCACACCGTACACGTTCGCTCTCCTGTTTTATCCCATAAACAGGTCACGTTGCGACACTTGGCATAACTCTCTCTCAGAAAATCCAATTGAGGTCAAACCTGTCAGGATGGAAAGATGACAGGTTAGGCTACTGCAGAAAACGTTTTCAGACCCTGTGGAGTAGAAATTTCAGATTTATAGCAGAAACAATCAGGTACATATTTCTGTCAAAACAGAATTATTTTTGGAGCACCTTTATTCATGGCTTCCGGAATTTAGGGTTTCGGAGAAAGTTAGAATTCTTGGAATTGGAATCCATGGCTGAATGCTACTCAGGAAAATTGAAATTTAGAGACCGAGATCGAATTTTTTGGTTGGGTAGAAGACCGGGCTTGATTAAACCCTAGCTCGGGATCTTGATCGGAAAGATGGAAAATTAGGGCTTTAGCAAAAGTTGGAATTTTTGAAGTCTGTAACCACGGCTGGAAGCTCCTCAGAAAAAAAAAATAAGAGTTTAGAGCCTTGGATCAAACCTTTTCATTGAGAAGAAGGGTGGGCTTCATCAAACCCTAGTTCGGGATCTTGTCCAGAAGATCCAGAAGTTTCAAAGGCAATTTTGAGGGGTCAAATTTTTGGAAATTCCAAAATTTGAGTATGCTAGTTTGATCAGCTCAGCAAGACATATTCTTTCATCCATTCAGAAGTGTGAAAGTCAAAGATTAAATTTTTAGGGTTTCTCTAGCAAACCCTAATCAAGCTCCAGATCAAGTTTCAGGGGAGTTGAGGCTAAGGCCTTACATAAGAAGACTACAAGAAGTCTCGACAGGTATGACTTAAGAAGGCTCAGGTATGTCTTGAAATCTAATTCTTGATTAAGTTCATGATGTCTTTGTCTTCATATTATTTATTAGTACAATCTTGATTAATGTTAGAAATGTCTTATCACCCTAGTAACAGTATGAATGCATGTGAATGATCAAAGACATTCATTGATTAGGGCTATATGATTGTACTAATACATTATGATGTTGTGTGAGGTTGATGTTGTCTGCTAGCAAGATACAGGTACATCACAAAAGACAAATCAGGTTCCATGACCATGAAACATGAAGACAAAGACTCATCCATAATCTTTGTTCTACTTACGAGGTATGTATGACTTTGTTATATTATGCTTAACCTATGAGACATGCAGGTTCTAGCTCAGGATCTCTAAATCATTGAAGAGATTGTTTAGGTATGTTGTACATAACCAAGTAGGTATACTAATCCAAGTATGTTTCCCATGAATCTTACCTTGTGTTAGGTTCCCTTATATAAGTATACTTGGAATGATTGGTTATGCTTATTCATAAATTTAGTAATCAAGGGATTATGCATATTATGTCTTTTATCTTGATTGATGATATGCATGAGTAAAAGAAGACTTCCCTGAAATCTTGAATACTAATGTTTATTAACTATAATCATGACTATACATTTTCAAGATTATTTAGAACTATAATGTTTTGATAGCATTTAGAATATACTAATGAGTGTATGTTTGTGTATGAGATCATGAGGATGACTCTTGAGCATGCACAGTGGTATAGAATGAATAGAAGTTCAAAAGACATACAGAAGATCAAGCGGGAGGCAACCACACAAACATAAAAGATAAGTATTTGAGTTGTTATTTGAAATAGTAATGATATTGCCTGTAATAGGTTGTATGCATATTTGTATTCCTAGAATATATCATGCTGAGTGTAAACATTCATAGAGCATTGAACAGTATACTACTAATATGCATATGATTGGTAAGTTGGACAAACATTCCATTGTTGCTTGTCTAGAATGAAACCTCTTTGCTGACATGCTGAGAGCTGTGCACACTCTCAATAGTATGTTCTGGTAGAGATGGAAGGCATCTAGATAGCCACTGTATGCATACAGGATATGGGAAAGTGTTGTGCCAAAGTATTGGTCAAATTAGTTGCATAACTATGTAAATGATATCTGTATGCATAATAGGTTACCATGTCAATATGATTTGATGATTATGAAGTATTACTAATCATGTACTTAATTTTGATTTGTAGGAAAGGTCATGAAGAATGATGGACACCGTACAAATGATGGATGTTCAAACAAGAAGATTTACAAATCAAACAAAATATAGAAGGCTCATGGCTAGAATATTCTCTTAGAAAGGGGAAGAGAATCATGATGAGATGTTTGCTCCAAGTGGCTAGATAAGACCATTCTCTTAATGGTGTAATTAAAAAAGAAGTGTGAATCAGGTTCTGTATGGGTTCCCAGGATCGATAGTAATTGTTGAGAATAAAGTGATGGGGATTGCATCATCCCGGAACCACTAGCTCAAAATGTACGTGATGGGGATTGTATCATCCCCGGACTTTGGTCCCTGAATTGATCCGTAGACGTGTGGTCTCCGAGAAGTGGGGATTGTATCATCCTTGAACACTTGTTCTAAAGAGAGCCGTAGATGTATGTCTTCGAAAATGAAGTCCTTGGTGGACATGAGGGGATTGGATCATCCCTGGACTTCAGTCCTAAAGAGAGCCGTAGACGTATGTCTTCGAGAATGAAGTCCTTGGTGGACATGATAGGATTGCATCATCCTCAAGAGAGCCGTAGATGTATGTCTTCGAGAATGAAGTCCTTGGTGGACTTGAGGGGATTGGATCATCCCTGGACTTCAGTCCTAAAGAGAGCCGTAGACGTATGTCTTCGAGAATGAAGTCCTTGGTGGACTTGAGGGGATTGGATCATCCCTGGACTTCAGTCCTAAAGAGAGCCGTAGACGTATGTCTTCGAGAATGAAGTCCTTGGTGGACTTGACGGGATTGGATCATCCCTGGACTTCAGTCCTAAAGAGAGTCGTAGACGTATGTCTTCGAGAATGAAGTCCTTGGTGGACGGTTGAGGATTAAGTCATCCTTGGACGTAGGTCCTAAATGTACGGTTGAGGATTAAGTCATCCTTGGACGTGGTCCTAAATGTACGGTTGAGGATTAAGTCATCCTTGGACGTAGGTCCTAAATGTACGGTTGAGGATTAAGTCATCCTTGGACGTAGGTCCTAAATGTACGGTTGAGGATTAAGTCATCCTTGGACGTAGGTCCTAAATGTACGGTTGAGGATTAAGTCATCCTTGGACGTTGGTCCTAAATGAATTGAGTGGATTAAATCATCCTTGGACAGTAAATCCAGTAATTCCGAAAGGAAGGATAGTCCTAAATGAATTGAGTGGATTAAATCATCCTTGGACAGTAAATCCAGTAATTCCGAAAGGAAGGATAGTCCTAAATGAATTGAGTGGATTAAATCATCCTTGGACAGTAAATCCAGTAATTCCGAAAGGAAGGATAGTCCTAAATGAATTGAGTGGATTAAATCATCCTTGGACAGTAAATCCAGTAATTCCGAAAGGAAGGATAGTCCTAAATGAATTGAGTGGATTAAATCATCCTTGGACAGTAAATCCAGTAATTCCGAAAGGAAGGATAGTCCTAAATGAATTGAGTGGATTAAATCATCCTTGGACAGTAAATCCAGTAATTCCGAAAGGAAGGATAGTCCTAAATGAATTGAGTGGATTAAATCATCCTTGGACAGTAAATCCAGTAATTCCGAAAGGAAGGATAGTCCTAAATGAATTGAGTGGATTAAATCATCCTTGGACAGTAAATCCAGTAATTCCGAAAGGAAGGATAGTCCTAAATGAATTGAATGGATTAAATCATCCTTGGACAGTAAATCCAGTAATTTTGAAAGGAAGGATAGTCCT
The DNA here is from genome assembly GCA_027924585.1 of Larix kaempferi. Classification (NCBI taxonomy): domain Eukaryota; kingdom Viridiplantae; phylum Streptophyta; class Pinopsida; order Pinales; family Pinaceae; genus Larix; species Larix kaempferi. The sequence continues at coordinate 1,257,525 of BSBM01000242.1, read as the reverse complement.
AAATGAGATTGAGTGGACTAATCATCCTGTAAATAGATTGGGATTGCCTCATCCCTAGACATGGTGAGATGTCTTAAACTGATAAGGACTAATCATCCTGTAAATAGATTGGGATTGCCTCGTCCCTAGACATGGTGAGATGTCTTAAGTGATAAGGACTAATCATCCAGTAAATAGATTGGGATTGCCTCGTCCCTAGACATGGTGAGGTATCTTAAAGTGATAAGGATTGATCATCCTATAAGTTGATCTGGATTGCATCATCCATGGACATGAGAGTTGTCTTAAACTGAGAGGGACTGATCATCCCGTAAGCGGATCAGGATTGTATCATCCTTGGACCTATGTCCTAAAGTGAGAGGGATTGATCATCCCGTAATTGGATCTTGTGTTTTGCAGGGTATGCTGCTATTGTGTATACTTGTATTGATGAGGATACTTGTATTGATGATGTGTATACTTGTATTGATGAGGATACTTGTATTGATGATGTGTATACTTGTATTGATGAGGATACTTGTATTGATGATGTGTATACTTGTATTGATGAGGATACTTGTATTGATGATGTGTATACTTGTATTGATGAGGATACTTGTATTGATGATGTGTATACTTGTATTGATGAGGATACTTGTATTAATGATATTTATACTTGTATTGATGATGTTGTTGATCGTGATGATATAGATGACGATGTTATTGATCGTGATGATCTAGATGACGATGCTGCTTATCGTGATGATCTAGATGACGATGCTGCTGATCGTGATGATCTAGATGACGATGTTGTTGATCGTGTGATGACGATGCTGATGATTGTGTGATGACGATGCTAATGATCGTGTGATGACGATGCTGATGATCGTGTGATGATGATGTTGATGATCGTGTGATGACCATGCTGATGATCGTGTGATGACGATGCTGATGATCGTGTGATGACGATGCTGATGATCATGAGATGACGATGCTGATGATCGTGAGATGACGATGCTGATGATCGTGTGATGACGATGCTGATGATCATGAGATGACGATGTTGATGATCGTGTGATGACGATAATCGTGAGGATCCAGATGATGATATTGTTGTAGCTGTTCAAGTGCTACAGAAGATAAAGACTCAATACTGAAGATGTCGATGTTCCAGTAACTGCTTGAGTTACTGATGATGTTGAGAAAGCTTCCAATGATTTATAGATGTATCATGTAGGATGTTGATGACTCCTTGCTTGTGCAGATGTTGTTATAATATCCTTCTCGTTAAGGGGGAGTGTTGAGATATTGTAACTTCAAAGAATATTATATTTGTACTTTATTATTCCGGAGATGTTTCATTCCTCCATGAAGATCTTATTGTATATCCGGAGATGTTTATTCCTCCGTCGGAATGTGGTAACTCGGGTTATTAGACTTCCCTAGTGGGGGTCGGCCCTGTATATGTTATGTGGGTCAAAGGGTTATTAGACCACCCTAGAGGGGTCGGCCCAGTCAGTTGTAGTGGGGTATTTAACCCATTGGTTAAATACGAGCCTACGTGTACCTGTGTAAAATACATGTCAGTGTAGTGTATAAATAGAGGAGGTGTGTTCCTCATTTGACACATACACTCACTTGAGAAAGGAGCACTTGTGGAGGAGAGGTCTGCTATGGTGGAGGAGGAGATCATATCTTTGGTTTGCATCTTTATGTATTGCTGGTCATCTATATTGAGGAAGCTTTACTGGGTTTTCTACCCCATGAGGGTTTCCCAGGATAAATCTGTGTCTCTTGTGTTTATGCTATGCTTGTTGTTTCTTCAGTGATCCTGTATATGCTATTATTGTGAAATGGAATGTAATGCTGCTATTTTCAGTCTTAGCATATTAAATCTTAACATTGAATAGGGTGACCCATTTAGGTAGGCTCTTCTATCGGTCTATTGCAAAATGTAGATAAAGATGGATGACACACCAATATCCAACAGGTTTGACCCTATGGTAAATTCAAGTAGAGAAAGGTTCAAATGCATCATAACAGTGGGGAGGCCTAAACCTATTTGCAATTTTCCGAAAATACTTGATTAGATCGATCAAAGTGTAGAAAATGATCTCTAAGCAACCATGAATCCATCTAAAATTCCTGTCTTCGAGAAACAACAGTACCATGATCATATCAAAAAATTATAAAAAGAAAGATCTGATATAGGTTACTTTGGTAGAAATGATTTCAACTTTAATATCTTCAACAATAGATATGACCAAGGTAGAGTTTACCAGTGAAGACTCAAGAGCATCAAGGCCTGGGAACCTACAAAAAATAAGATCAAACCCATGAGGAAGATCAAAGATGAAATAAGAGACAGAGTCTACATGAATACACTCATCATCATGGGAGTAAAAAAATATGCTAACAGAATCAAACTAATTAGGAACACCGACTTGCAGCTAAAAGGAAGAGTCCAAAGACTCAAAAATGCCAATGTCTGAGGACCTATAAATAGGGAGATCATACTCAAAATGAAAAGTGGGGATGTATTTGATTGCAACTAGGTCCAATCCAGGGAGATGATGTTTGGAAAGGACATCAAAATCCCAAGGAATTCTAGACTGTATCATAGACTCTAGGAAAACTTTCCTCTATGTCATGTCCCCATTAAACTTAGTGTCCTTTAGAGGTGATGGGGGAGCTCCTTAGAATAACAACCTGATAATTTTTCTTGCTCTGAACACTCTGTCGTGTCCCCTTCCATCGATCTGACTCCAAAGGGAATAAGAGAAACATAGGAGGGGTGCTAATTTTCGCCCCCAGTATCACATTATGAAATTATTCACAACTAAATGTGTGTGCAATGCATAATCAACATACACAACGGAATTAAACCATATTAACACACACACGGAATGCATTTACCAACATTTCATCATAGGCATAATAACAACATAATGCATAGGCATTCAGTTCCATTATTCAGTTGGATCAATCTATGCATTCTGACATAAACAAACAATCATTCATATATATAAAATTGGCATAATCAGAGGCAACAAGAAACACTTATCTTTTAATTGAAATCACCAAGTAACTGGATATAGACTACAATGTTCCAACCCAACCGTAGGTCTCTGCCAAACCTATATTCTTTCAGCACCCAGAGACCACCCTCGAGCTAGGGCTATGTATCCACTAAGGAGGAACTAGTCAAGTTCACTCACAGCCTTAGGCACAATCATTCAGGCTCAACCAGCACACAACTAGCTCTGTCAAGCAAGTGGGCAGACAAGAAAGGAGTTTCCTAAGCCAATGAGCTTAACCACAGATCTACAACAGGGTAATTTTTAGGGGTGAAATTTCGCCAACTGGCTATTTTTTGGGTGTTTGTTCAAAAATAAATTCGTTATTCAGTGATTTTTAGTCTCTAATATCGCCTATATTCACATAAAATATGTTTTTTTTTCATAATATTCACCAAAATTTACAAGTTTCAGTAGTAAATTGTAGGTTTCATATTTAATATTCTCCTACCTATCTATATATATGATTTTTTCAATCCAAAATAATCGCCTAGAATACTATACTTAAGTGTGATATTAGAATACTTAAAAAATACCCTGATCTACAGGCATATCCAATTGGCTTTAGACAGACCAGGTACCCCCATCACCTCCACTCTCAACCTAAGTAAGGTCCCCTTCTCTGCTACATAGTCCCTCGGGCGCCCCTTCCCTCAGAGCTGACCTGGGTAGGTATGGTTGGTCCCGACTTCTAAACCAAAGATAATTGAGCCTTCACTGGCTCTACCATGAAATCTGACCCCCTAGTCTCTGTCCCACTACGATCCACTCTTGGATCTTCCTCAAGTTCTACCCATGTGAATCTCATTCACGGATTTCAACTTTCGAGCCCCAAAAACTAGGTTCTCCCATGAATTTTGAGGCTTTTCACACTCTCAAATTCACCCTGGGGTTTATATTTATGGATTCCCCACCGAATTTCACTTCCCACACCAATTTCTGGGTGATTTCTGCACTTCAAAATGTAGCTTCTTTCCAAGTTGCGATTTCTGGTTTTTCTACAACTAGGAATGCATAGCATGCTCCGAATAGTAGTCTGGTTGTTCCACAATGGAATGGGTATGATAGAAAAATTCCTCCCATGAGGTAGAGTGACTTGTGGGTCAAGTAAACAGATCCCATACTCTGCCATACGAATTTATGGGTTGCGCATACTCCATCAATCTCAAGAGCTGATTTTTGAAGTACTTCCTTACAATAGAATTAAATGAGAGAAAAGAAAGTCAAAGTAGGTTCTCAAGGTGACATTTGGAAGCATAGGTTCAATACCACAACCCCCTCACCTCTCCCTAGTGGATACACATAGCCCCCTCATTTTAGTTGCATCCATATCCATCCCCTTGGTATTTTATTTGCATTATAATTATTTACATGCTTTTACAATTTCCCCATGGCTTACTAGCACAAGGATAGCACAATATAAAATACCGGCCCTTTAAGGCTGAGCATTCACTAGCGGGGCCTTGGCCTTGAAATCCAAGCTAGGAATCATACATCACATATGCACAATATTTACATATCGAGTTGATACATTCTAAGGGACAAAATGGGGGTATTACACTGTACATCACACTCAGTGGGTGGCTAACCTTATCCTGGTTAGGAAGAAAAACAGAGACATTAGGTTCTGTGTTGACTTTCGAAACATTGGATGATCATCTGAAAAATACAACTACCCAGTTCCTCCCATGGAACAAATATTTCAAAAGGTATATGGATTTGAGATGATGTTATTACTTGATGGTTTCTCAGGTTACAATCAAATCCTGGTCTCATGGGCAGAACAATTGAAAGCCACCTTTAGAACACCATGGGGAACATATATGTACAGGAAAATTCCATTTGTCCTAATAAACGCAGAGGCTACGTTTCAGCGGGAAATGGATGTTGCCTTTAGAAGGCGTAATTATTTTATCAAAGCATAGACCTGACCATATTTCACATCTTCGCAAGGTTTTTTAACGTTGCAGAAGATTTGGTATTTCCCTAATCCTAAAAAAATGATCTTTGTGGTCACTGAGGGGATTCTCTTAGATTTTGTAGTCTCAAAAGAAGGAATCATGATTGATCCAAAATGGACAGAATCCATATCTAAAATTACTTACCCCCCCCACCAAGGAAAAAATGTTATCTTTCTTAGGGAAAATCAACTTTGTGAGAATTTTTATCCCAAGCTTTTCTGAGATCATTCGCCCCCTTCAAAATATGATAAAAAAAGGATGCAAATTTTACTTGGGGAAACAAAGAAAATGAGGCATTCATTAGGATTAGAGAATCTATAGCAGAGGCTCCTACACTCTTAGTCCCTGACTTTACAAAATATATCATCCTCTACACTTTTGCCTCGGACTTAACTTATGCTACTATCCTTACTCAGTGCAATCGCCAAGACCACGAGGTCCCTATTTCATTCATGAGCTCTAATTTCAAAGGCATTGAACTCAATTATGATGAAGTTCAAAAATAGGCGTTTGTTGTGTTCAAAGAAGTTAAACATTTTCGCCCTTATCTTTTGAAGTCCAAAATAGAAATCATTGTTCCTTACCCTGTTGTCAGAAACCTATTAGTTCAAAAAGAATTAGGGGAAAAAAGGGCTCACTAGATGGCTTCCCTTCAAGAATACGATCTAGAAATTAAAACTTCAAAGGTTGTAAGGGGACAAGGCTTGTGCAAGCTAGCTGCAGAATCTACACACCTTCTTGTTAGTCATTCTGGATTATAGATGGATGATTCATTACTGCAACAAGAGATCTATTTTATTCCCAATCCCCCAAATTCTTGGTACACTAATATCAGAACTTATCTTGAGACAAGAAGTGCTCCATATCACTTGAAACAAAATAAAAAGAGAGTTATAAGATTAAAATCAGCACCATATCAGCTGATAAATAACATCTTGTTTAGAAAAAATTCATACGGTGTTCTTCTCCATTGTCTAGAAAAAATGAGGTTGATTCAGTCCTTAATCAATTACATGTTGGCCCTGCTGGTGGCCACTTTTGAGGTGATACTACTGTACACAAGATACTTAGGGTGGGATATTTTTGGCCCACATTATTCAAACATTCCCACTCACATGCGCGGCGGTGTTAGGACTGTCAGATGGCTTCTGGTAGGGTCAAAAGGTCTTCTTTCCCTTTGCAGCTTGTTTCCGTTGACAGACCATTTCAGCAATGAGGCTTAGATGTGGTAGGACTAATAAATCCTCCATCACCCTTGCAGCATAAATATATTATCACAGCCACTGATTGCTTTACTCAGTGTTATGAAGCTTCTCCTCTGCATGTGGTGAATACGAATCAGGTAATCAATTTCTTATAAATTTATATTATTACCATATTTAGTGTTCCTGAGTCATTGGTCATTGACAACGCATCCTACTTCTCCTCTTTTGAATTGACGGAGTTTTCCTTAGAAAGGGGTATTAGGATCAAATATTCAGCAAGATACTATCCATAAGGTAACGACTTAGCTGAATCGACCAATAAGAATCTGTTGAACATTCTAAAAAGATCAATAGCTGATCATCACAAAAACCAGCATACTACCTTATATCAGGCACGTTGGGATGACAGGGTTTCTCCAAAAGCATCCATTGGAAATTCCCCATTCTTTTTAGTATATAGTACGAAGGCTATCCTTCCCCCTAACTTATTCTTACCTTCTTTGCAGCTGGCCCAATCTTTCCAAGATGTTGATTGTCCAGCTATGGAAAAGAGAATCAATATGTTAATAAAACTAGAGGAAGATAAGGAGAAGGCTAAACAAGATTTTGCAAAACATCAGTAGGTTGCTAAGGCATGGTTTGATCAGAGTGCAATTTCTGATAGAGAATTCCAAGTAGGAGATTTGGTTTTAAAATGGGACAAAGCCCATGAGGATAAGGGAGAACATACAAAATTCCAACGTCTCTGGTTAGGTCCCTATGTAATTGTAGAGAGATTAGGTCCAAGTACTTTCCATTTACAGACTTTGGAAGGATAGCCTGACACCTTTTCGTTTAACGAGCAGATCCTGAAAAATTACTTCTAATGAACTCATCAATATGAATAGTTCCCATTGTAATTACCCGCTGTGTATATTTTTGTACATATCAACTTCTTTTTGTTGATTGTATAGTGTTCTAATCACCTTTTAATCTCTACCATTCACACGTTACACATTTGGGGTAAGTAAATTTTAAAACAGTCATATTTCTACTTTCTTCATAACCATTAAGGACTAATTTCTTATAACACTTACTATGTCTATATCTATACAGTCTATTTTGAGTATCAAAATGTTTGTTGTATTTTTGCAGCAGAATACAACACATGCTATATTAATTCAACTTCAATAGATGAGCCATTTTTTAAAATTGCATACCTTTTTCTGATTTTCTGTTTTCAATTCAACTGGGAATAAAACTCTTAATTTCTAATTATTAGTCCCAAATCTAGAACCCAATTTTCAGAAAATGTATGTGTTTAAAATATCTTTCGCACAACTTACCTTTATCTTGTACATAGTCTGCAAGTTTGATTTTACTATTAGTTTTTCATGTATTATTTTTTTCTACTTAGAAGGGGTAATGTAAATAAATAGTATTTCTTGACATGCTAGCTAGTAGAGATGTACCTTGAACATGATATATGTTTAAAAATATATATAGAGGTATTTTTAGTAGTATCTAGTTGTATCAAATCCTCGTTGTACATAAGTTATCTCAGCTCGGTGATGACTGGGATTCGTGCCTCACTCGCAATAACTTTGGGGTTAATCAAGAATGGCCCCAAAGCAAACCCAAAACTAGATGCATGCATAGAGGACCTGCTACAAAATAACCTAGCCAAGAGTTTAGGGACGAAAGTACTGGATTGCCTCAGTTAGACCCTCTCATGAATCATGCTCTCGGGTTAAAAATGATGTTATCCAAGTAGAAACCGAAAATCCCCTAACCTCCAATGCAAATGAAGATTTGAATTTCCATTTTTTTTATTGAGACTATTAGCTGGCTTGATCATGAGGGTCAAACCAGTAAATCCATGAGTGATGGAGCAACGCGGAGGACAAATAGAAGCATGAATGCTTCTCTATTGGCTAGGAGGAACCTACAAGATGATAATGCCCCAATCGTTGAACTCAATGATTCTATAGATAATCAGAGAGAAAGGGATTTGACGGATCAAATAGACCCTAAATTTATGTATGACTCTACCTCTGAAACAAGAGCTAAATGCTCAATATGTAGCCCAATCCATTCAATCTAATCAAGAGGTGGACCAAAAGCTTGCTAAGGCAGATAATCAAACTCAAGATTTGGAAAATCAAGCCATGGAGCAAACTATTAAGGAAACTCAAGTACAAAGGATTTTGGCACTAGAAATCGAGCTTAAAGAAGTAGAGTTAATTAGTGGGATCATGAGGGATGAAATTACAGGCCTCAAGGCCGAATTAGTTTCCTGGGTTAATAAATGGACATTTATGAAAGGTAGGAAGAATGACTATAAGGCCCTTAGGAATACCCTGTTCATAAAAAATAAGAAGCTGCTCAAACAAACTAGGCTCAACAAGACAAAGATACTTAAGCTCAAGGCTAAGTTAACTGAAGCTAGAAGATTCGCCGCATTCCAAGTATCATTTGACCCTCCACGTAGGGCTTGATTTTCGTAAATCATTAACATTCAGTTTTGATCAGTTTTGTTTATTTCCAATATCTACAGGATTTATAAGTGTTTGACAATACAGGTAAAATTTTTATCACTATGCATTAATCTTTGATTAAATGTGTTGTTATGAGGATACCTACAGAATCAAAGATTCTATAGGAATCCTTACATTATTTGATTTTTATTTATCTTTTAAAAAATGTTTAATCATTGATTACATTTATTGATTTGATTCTTGGATTGTTACAGGTCTCATCTTCAATTTTGCCACTATTGTCAAGCTACTCATTACTTACAAGATAATTTCAGAGGTATCTCGATGTGCTTAGATGTCTATCAGCGTTGGTGCAATAATTGCGTGCTTGGTTCAATTGATGTTTCATCGTCAACCTTATCTATGCTCGAGCTTATTTTTCCTATATTCGCTTGAGGCAATTTCTTGAATATTGGATGTGATAACGACTTTGATCAATGCTTCTCATAGCTGGAACTGTCTAGTAAGTTTATTGCTCCACCCTTAATTGTCAATCTGAAGTTGTCCCTGGAATAACTAGGTGTGAAGATGTTGTTCATAATGAGCATTGACAACTGTCAAGTGTCAACACTCTAGATTGTAATGAGTTTACTCAAGTATTCTATGTTGGGTTTATGTGGTCATAATTGTTTTAATGATGTACAACAGTAGTTAGTTTGGGGGATGGTTATATAAGGGAATTCTAGTCATAAGAACAAGGGTTCAAGTTCTTGTGTGGAGAAAACTGATAGGAGTCAAAATTGTAATAGAGCTATTGCTTTGAGTTTGCTCATTGATAGTCGTTTGTGAACAATTTGAGACTCAAATCACTTTGACATTTGGTTTCAAACTTGAATGTATATAAGCTCATGTTATTATATTCTACATTTTTATTTATGCATATATACTTAGATGTTATGTGTGAATGAATCAGTTTGCAGCTTGAGCATGGGAAATCTTATGGATTTTGTTTACATATAATGTCTTTGATCATATACTAATAATTTTTATTACTATGATATGATTTATATCATTTAACATTAAAATATTTTTGATTGAATGTTTAGTTAAGATAAACATTTGTTTGATTAATATTCATCTTTAATTTAGATCCCGAGTTTGCTAACTATATTACATTTCTGTAGTTGAGTCATTGGTTATATATTTCAGTCGTTGATAATATGAATTATTACTTCATGAACTGTATAACTGTAATTTTTTTAAAAGGATTATGTTTTAGTCTTAAATGAATTTCTTAGATTAGTTCATATCTTTGAAGACTTGTATTTTGACTCATAATAGCATCGTTTCAAATAATTTGTTTCTATCCAAAATAGAGAGTGAGTGTTAGATAGTTAAAATTAGATAGTTGGAAATAGTTAGTATTTCGTAGTTGTTAATTTCCGTTCTTGGGTGAATAGTTAGTAACTAGATTTAGTTAGATTAACCCTTGAGTAATTAATTCTAGTAGTGATCAAGTAGAGAACAACACCATACAAGACTCTCTGATTGACAGCAAACCACAAAGGCAACAGGGCTTTAATCCCGTGGAAGGTAACTAATTTAAACATACAGGAAGCTGCTTTAAACATTCTGTGTGGGTTATCTTTCCATAGTTGTCCATTCGACAGAACATCTGGCCAATAGAAATTTGGAAATGCAGGCCAACCAATGTCAAGCATTTCAAAGTATTTGGAAGCAAGTGATATATCAAGAGAAATGATGAAAATCTAGGAAAAAATTATTCAAGATTCGATGAAGGAATCTTTCTTGGATATGCAAGGCAAAGAAAGGCATATAAATGTTACAATCTAAGACTAAAGAAGATGGTGGAAATTCCATATGTGAGAGTAGATGAAACATTCACACATAGAAGGCTAGAGGATGATGATGACCAGTCAGTGTTTGAACGGTCATCAGAAGACCTACTGGAAAAAGAGGAGTCAAGAGAATGACAAGAAGAAACGTATCAAGAAGAACAAGAAGAAGAAAGAAGACCAGACACAAAGACTCCCTCCAGATATGTCCAAATGAATCATTCTGAAGATTTGATTATCAGAGATAAAAATGCTGGTTTAGAAACAAGAAGGAAATTCTTTAAAAATACGCTAGAAGAGGTACATTTTTCTTTACTATCAAAAATAGAACCAAACAACTTTGATGAAGCAAGGACTGATAAACATTGGATTGAAGCCATGAAATAAGAATTAAATCGAATTGAGAAGAATCAGACCTGGGAACTTGTTCCAACACCCAAAGATAAAAATGTTATTGGTACCAAATGGGTTTTTAGGAACAAACTAAATGAGGAAGGATAGGTAGTCAAAAATAAAGCAAGGTTGGTATGCAAGGGATATGCACAGGTTGAAGGAATAGACTTTGAATAAACCTTTGCCCCTATAGCATGAATAGAAGCAATCAAAATGGTTTTGGCCTACACTTGCTCCAATAATATCACTATATATCAAATGGATGTAAAAACAACATTTATAAATGGAGAACTAGAAGAAGAAGTGTATATAGAGCATCCAAAAGGTTTCTCTCTTTCAGTTAGCAAGTAGGGTATTTTTTAAGGATTCTAATATTATACTTAAGTATAGTATTCTAGGCGATTATTTTGGATTGAAAAAAAATATATATAGATATGTAGGTGAATATTAAATATGAAACATACAATTTACTACTAAAACTTGTAAATTTTGGCAAATATTATGATTAAAAAAACATATTTTATGTATATATATATATGTGATATTAGAGACTAAAAACAACCAAATAGTGAATTTATTTTTTGAAAAAATGCCCAAAAAATAGTCATTTGGTGAAATTTTGCCCCTAAAAATTACCCTAGTAACAAGGATCATGTTTTGAAATTGAAGAAAGCTCTATATGGTTTAAAGCAAGCACCAAGAGCTTGGTATTCAAGACTATACAAGTACCTACAACAACAAGGTTTCAGAAAGGCTAATGTAGACAGTAATCTGTATGTAAAGGTTGAGCATGAAAATATGATTGTTGTTGAGTTATACATAAACGATATCATATTTGGAAGTAATGATAATAGGTTAAGCTAAGAATTTACTAAGGACATGCAGAAGGAATTTGAAATGCCAATGCTTGGAGAACTGTCCTTCTTCCTAGGACTCCAAATATCTCAACTTGATGATGGTATCTTTATCTATCAAAATAAGTATGTAAAAGAAATGTTGAAAATATTTAATATGGAAGATTGCAAGCCCGTATGCACCCCTGTGATTACTGGTTGAAAACTAATTAAGGAAGAAGAAGCAAAGGAAGTAGATAAAAAACTTTATAGATCAATGATTGGTAGTTTGTTGTATGTAACTGCATCAAGACTAGACATAATGCAAGCTATAGGGATGGTTGCAATATTTCAAGCAGCACCTAAGGAAACACATGTTCAAGCTGTGAAATGAATATTCAGATATCTGAAAGGGACTTTAGATTTTGGTTTATGGTACCCACAAAGTAATGACTTGACCTTAGTGGCATATGCAGACGCAGACTGGCAGGAAGTATCAATGACAGAAGAAGTACAAGCATAGTAGCATTCTTCTTGGGTAACTGCTTGCTTAGTGTCCTAGTTGAGCAAGAAACAATCCACTGTATCACTATCTACAACAGAAGCAAAATACATTACCGCAACAAGCTGTTGTGCGCGGTTATGTGGATGAAACAAACCTTGAAGGATGTTCAAGTGGAATTTGATCAGCCTATATTGATCTCGTGCAACAACACAAGTGCAACAAGCATCTCCAAGAATCCTGTGATGCACTCCAAAACTAAGCATATTCCAATCAAATATCATTTTTTGAGAGAACAAGTTACTGAAAACATTGTCAAACTAGATTATGTGGACACCAAAGAAAATATTGCAGACATATTTACAAAGCTGCTCCCAAGAGATACCTTTGAATACCTTAGACAAAAACTAGGTGTTGTTCTCACTCCACAATAATTCCATACATGACACAGCGCAGTAGAAGAAACAAGAAAGAAAGTAAATTAAGCATAAATATAGGGGGAGCATCCCTTTGCCATTGATGTCAAAGGGGAAGAGATACTAGGTAAACGGACTGGTAAAAAAATGTTGAATCGATATTTGCACAGGAATACTCCAAGGGTCAATTGGCATGTTGTGTAGAAAAGAATAGCTCACATCTAGGGGGAGCTCAATGTTTGGTTAGTGTTGAAATCAATGCCAAAGGGGGAGATTGTTGAGCTTTGGTGTTGTCATTGATGGCAAAGAGGTTATTGGACTTGGTGTCTAAGTGCCATTTTGAAGAAGTATATAAAAATATGTGTGGAAGTCCTTAATCCCACCTAGTCATGGTAATCCAATGCACAAATACCACTAATCCAATGAACTAGTGTGCACAAGCCCCATAAAGTTATGGTACCTCATCCGCGCAAGATAAGACAAGTGGAAGATGCTTGGATAATCTTGACCATAAATAAAGGAAGAAGGGGTGTTATCGTTTATAGAAGCCCCAACTTGTGGACACATTGTTTGAACGAGTTGAGTATAAATAAGAGTGAAGTTGATGAATGAGAAGGAATCTTGGAAGAAAAAATGGAGTAATATTATGAATCTGCAAGCTTCGAGCTAGATGAAATTATCAGGGGAATCAGAGGCAATATGATTTGAAGAAGTGTGTGAGGTTACAATACATGCAGAAGAACAAGGAGCAGTCACACAGACATAAGGAGCAATTGTGAGAAAGGCACAAGAACCATGTGAATGTATAAGTGCACAGAATCAGTACAGTAATTAGAACTATAGCAGAATACTGTATAAGAGAAGCAGTGACCATATTTGAATCAGAATACATCATAAGTGAGTGCAGTAGTTAGTAAAGCAAAGCATAGAACATAGTGCACACAAATATGAAGTTAGTGTGTCAGAAGTACAGCAACATCCATATCTCAAGGAGGTTGGACAAAGCAAGGAAATGAGACTGAAGTATCCACTCAGGTTGGTGCCTGAACGCTGCGAGTTGGTGCTTGTGCAGAGCATTGGTGTCCTCATAGGTTAGAGATGGAATTATCAAGTTGGTGCTTACGCTGAGGATTGGTGTCCTCACAAGTTGAAGCTTGTAGTCTGCAAGTTCGTGCCTTCCAGTGGGATTGGTGTCCCGATTAGATGGGTGTCTAAGTGAGTCGGTGCTCACTTTAGTGGAGATTGGTGTCTCCCATATTTCTATGTAATTTCATTTTGTATATATATATATATATATATATATATATATATATATATATATATATATATATATATATATATATATAAGTTTCTTCAAGAATTATGTGCACAACTTGTTTTTATTGATGTGGTTTTAAATAGCAATTGACACATATTTTAAAAGTGAAAATGTATTAATATGCACAAGACACTGATTCATCCCCCCTTTCAATATCATTAAGAACTCCAACATTCAAAAACAACCTTGAAAAGTTTTACCAAGGAATTGTATGTTTCTTTGAGATCTTTATAGCAAAAAAGTTGTGGGGGGTGGTAGTGCAAAGGTCAAGAAGTGGGGAAAATGGATCACCAAGCCTTTGGCCTTCAATTATTTCAATGAGTTTAGCCTTCAATTATAGCATTCTTTCCCAAACTATATTCCTTTGTGATGTGAAGTTTGGACACATTAATTTCATAAGAGAGATACTCACAGTCAAATGTACACTGCAAGTATGGGAGGGGAGATGGGTAAGCCTTACTATTTCTTTTTTATTATATTTTCTTAGTTTTTGTCTAAATGCAAGTTTTATTTTAAGGTGAAATCTGTCTATTTGAGTGATACACAATCTTTAATGTAGGGTTGAAAACACTCGAGTGTAATATTTTGTGGAATGTGGTATCTCTTGTAGAAGTGCTCATTGATTTGACAATTTTGTTTTCAAAGCATGTCTAGAGATGTGATTTGAATGCCTAAAATTGAAACTAGGTTCTCTTATTTATTATGTATGTTTTTTTAGCATGGCTGCATTGTTGTACATCTCACACTATTTTATTGATCCACTTGTGTTAACTAGGATAGTGATATTCTCATTTATTCAGGGCCAACTAAAACGAAATCTGGTCAAATTATCACTCAACTATCCTCTTGTGATTAATTTTTAACCAAGTGATATTAAACTTCAATGTTCACTTCCCAAGGCAAACAATGAATATTTTAGGCATGTATAGGTGAATATGAATCATAATCTAGTTGCATACAAGTGCTCCTATCAAGGTTCATGTTGTTTAAGCCGATTGGATGTTTGAATAGTTTGCATTTGTTTATTTATGTGAATTTTGGAAATCTTCTTTTGTCATCATTTGCAAATTAGTAGTAGCCTGATGTATAAGACATGTAATTTTTTCTTACCAATGTTCAACGGTTTTCCAATATATATTTGACAAATTTTAATATCAGTGCACTTGGGTTTCATTTAGAATATTGATCTGAAACTTTCATTTAGGTGGCCAATGTGGATGATCAACTTCAATCATGATGAGTAGTACATAGCCTCTTCCAACACGGATCTTTTTATTGATATCATATGTTTTTCTATGACTATTGTTGTTATCATTTTACTGTGAGCCATATCAACTTTTACCTTTTCAATGTTGAATTGGTACAAAATTTAACTTGCAAGAATGAGCCATCTTTTGTTACAAGGCAATGTTCAGACTAGACGGACTGTGCATTAGATCATCTTGTTGAGTGGAATCCCAAATACAATCTTTTGACATTTGTTGGAGATGATAAAAATAAGTACCTGACAAATGAAGGTTATTATTAACTTTCATGATTTCTTTTAATGGCATATAAATCCTTTGAACAATTGCCTTTCCTAGTTTTCTTTAATATGGATATACTTGTGGTGGAATATGACAACACCTCCTAGTTAAGACATCTCTTAATTACATTTCTTGCAATTAACAGAGTTTTTTTTTCTCTAATGCCAATTGGTTTATGATGCACACATGCTTTCAGATTTTTTGGTTATGAGACCCCGTAAATTCTCTCTAAGTTGGCTTGGCTTATGTGGCCAATCTTCGTCAAAGACACCATGTTGAGGCTAATCATTATCATTAGAATTAATCTAAATTTGATATAAAATTACTATGGATGCTAGATAAATATATAGACCACTAGATTTTTGGGAAATATGGATTTTGACTTAGATATTGAGAAGGGGACTTTAGATTGCATGTGTTTCCTCTGTACCTAAATATTTTAAATGGAGTTAATTGGCTATTTATATTATGAGTCTCTATTATTGGGAAACTTAAAATAAATGTCAAGTTGAAGTTGTCATTTTGGTTTTGGCTTGATAGATTTAACACTTTTTAAAGGTAGTGTTTTCAGGTCCTAAGGTATTGTTTGGTTCCATTCCAATGCTTGACCTTCTTCAATTTGTGGCTAAATTGAGATATGAATCATGCAAGTTATTGAGCCCAGAATTGGCCCCTTTTAATCATCCCTGATCACCTTTCTTTCCCCTATCCTACACCATTTATCATGCTAATCAAACCTATCATCCTCACTTTATTCCCCCAAACTGCCAAGGTATGACTGATCATTGCTTTATATTATTAATGCTTATGATTGTGATAATTAAGGCTGTTATCTCTCAATTGTGCTAACAATGATATGATTTATGAAAGTAGTTTGAGATAAGTGGATTGCAGGAAGGTGGGCTGAACAAAGTCTTCAAAGGAAGGGTGTTCGCTACTTAAAAAGGGATCTTCGGGGCTCGAATCTTCAATTAAGGCACATGGTTCCAATACAAAATCCTAGGTGGAGCTGTGACAGGGCAGCTGTAACAGAATGCGCTATCTTGAGTATGTTGCTGCTCGAGTCTAGTTGTGATCTGGAAGGACTACCACTCCTGGACCAATCGACAGCTTTCTCATATTTTTATGTCTCTACTCCGCCACGTATTGTAACAGCTAGTTATTTAGGGCGCCTGAAGATCAGAGATCTTCAAGGCTGCCCATTAATAGGATCGGATGTTACAATCTGTATGTATAAATATGGGAAGCTGCCTCGACCCAGGGGGTTGAACAACAGATAATTAATTCATTGTATTAGCAGCCGAGTCAAACTGTGTAATCATTCTTCTGTTAATATAAGGAGTTACTTCTGAGTTAAAGGAATTTGCGTTGTTCAGCCAGCGTCTCTGTGTGAAGGCTGGGCCCGTCTTCCACAGAGATTGCTGAGTTAAATTAGGACTCTTTAATTTATTGTTGTGTGACGTTTGTTCATGATATTTCTTTTGTACACAGCAGTGGTAATTTTGGTGTGGATTTTCAGTATAGTTAAGATTATATTTCCTTGAGATTGGTAAATGGTGCAGAGTAACAGTCGACTGAGTAGGGATTTCTTTATGCGTTTCATCTGACAGTTGTACACAGCCTTGTTCATCTTGCAGTTAAGTTGTGATCCCATGAGTCCTTCCTGTTATGCGTTTCCTATTATGATTGTTGATTTTCATTTCTGCAATTCAATTTCTTAGAACAGCTGAACTCAATCCCTTGCAATTGAATTTCTAGATTAATATTCAGTTTCTGCTTATGGTTTTCAAGAGTGATCAGATTGAAGAAGTGAGTTACTTGTTCTAGTACGTGAATAGGATTTCTTTTTATCTGCAATTGTCTTTGAATCTTATTTTATTTCTTGTTGATGCATGGTAGAAAGGAATTGAATTTATAGTATTTGAACAGCAACTGGGATTACACAGATCTTTGGGATGGACATAGTTGTTAGAGAATAATAGTATTCAGTTATAATGATTTAGTGTTTAAGCATAGACTGTGCATTTATCCTTTGAAATAAAAAGACTTTCTCGGGTTGACAATAAATTTCGTCTGCTCTGTATGTTTGAATAATTCATCTGCATATAGGGTGCTCGACATTTTGGCGCCGTTGCCGGGGAAGGATAAAAATTAAACGCTAATCATTAGTTGCATCTGATACTTGTTTTTAGTCAGTCTCTTCTTTGCTGAAATGATCTACTTTGCATGAATACGAGGAGGGTAAAATGCGATCACCTCCAAACCCCCAAAACCCCACAAAATACTAACCACGCAGGTGGTTCGAGTCGTGGTCAAGGACCACCATTGGGCAGAAGGACATTCATCGACAATCTTGTTGACAGAACTGATTCATCTACCAGGACTTGTCATCAAGAAACTCCTATCAGAAGAAGCCCTGCTGATCCCGGGGCGCTAGCGTCAGGATCCACGGTGGAGAATACACGAGCAGCCGTGACTTCCTCATATACCCCTGCTAAGGAAGGTACAGCTGACGCAGCTGTTACAACTGAAGAATACGCAGCTATTACAACTGAGGAATACGTAGCTGTTACAACTGAGGAATACGCAACTGTTACAACTGAAGAATACGCAGCTGTTACAACTGAGAAATACGCAGCTGTTACAACTGAGGAAGGCGCAGCTGTTACAAACAAGGAAAAGAACGCAGGAACGAACGAAGAAGAGGATACAGAAGAGAAGATGAGTAACAGACATGAGACCGAAGAGGAAGAGGCAGTGGTAGAATACCATCATGAAAATTACTCCCTGCCAGAAGGAACTACGGCTACATTACAATTTCCAATTCAGCAGCCAGAAGGGACAACTCCTATGAAGAACATCTCACCATCGGTGTTGCCTCGCTTCCATGGCAGGGCGGCAGAAGATCCAGATGAATTCCTTTTTGAATTTGATATCCTCTGTCGCAGCTATGATTATGTCACAGATGCCCAAAAGTTGAAACTTTTTCCCGCCACCCTGAAGGACAATGCATTACGATGGTTTATGAGCCTTGGGGGAGGAACTATTGCTAATTGGAATAAGATGAAGCAAGTATTCCTGGAGAAATATCAAGAATATTGCAACACCAGGGACAAAAGAGAGGAATTATTCAAGATGGTGTAGAAGGATGATGAAAGTCTGGAGGATTTTGTAGAAAGGTTGTTGTACAATGTACAAAGAGCTGGGCAGACGAACATGGGGCTGGACGTGCTCAAGATAATCCTGCTTCGAGGGATCAGGGATGATTGCTTAGACATGTTAAATCTGTTAGGAAAGGGAGACATCTCCAAAGAACCTTTTGAGACGATTGTGGAATTATGTAAGAGATACTCTAGGGGATCTTCCAGGAATAATAAGCGGGATAAACGGAATAAGCTGGAACGTGATGTCTTCAACAGAACTCAGAAGTCATCCAATGGAGGAGCTACACGTGCAGAGATAGGCAATCTCCTCAAAAATTTTAAAACAGAAATGATGAGCTCCATCTCTTCGGAGATTGATGTCGTGAAGGCCAAACAAAAACAGGCAGTGGAGGATCTCACACTAGGTGTGTTCTGTCCCCGATGTAGAAAGAATCATCCGCTGAAAGAATGCCCTCTTGACAAAGTAGAAGTATGTCAGCTGTGTGAGCTGAACCATGACATGAAAGAATGCCCCTCACTTCCCCAAGTGAAGGCTGTTCTGCAAGCATCAACTCCAGAAGTGGAATCAACCTATTTCATTGCACAGAAGAAGCATTGGCAGCCTCGAAATCAAGGTATGCCTCTGGACTCGTTTCCATTTTTGAATAATATGAGCAATTGGAATAATAACATGCAAAATGTGAATACACAATTCCCTTCAAATTATGCTAAGTGGAATCCTTCCCAACCTGCAATGCAAAATTATAACTCATGGAGTCCTTGGACACAGCCACCACATCAACCTACATCATGGTCTCCTGGATGGAGGAACTTCCATCTTGGGAACCAGTTTCCTCAACAGTCACCATATTCTCCTCCATATCCTCAATTTCCTCAATATCCTCCTTACCCACCTCAGCAGTCGCAGCTACAGTTGCAGAATAATCCTGTTCCTAATATACCAATGCGGCCTCAGCTGCCTGCCCAACCTAATCCTAACCCGAATAATAAAACAGTCCACCAATTGGAAACTGTCAATATGCCGGCCTACTCTCTCTCCCCTATACCTTGTAATGATATTCGTCTACGATCTGGGAAGATAATAGAACCTGTAATTACAGAAGATATTCCACCTTCTGTGCATGAAGAAGGAGAGAGTTCACAGCATCCATCCGATACAGTCCCTATCACTGAGGGTGCTAAGCATCCCTTAGATGGGGTGGCTAAAACATCAAATGAGAAATCAGATAATGCGCAGCCTACCCAGCTGATAAGGCAACCACCATACCCCGAAAGACTAATGCTACCAAAAATAGGGGGGCAACCTCAGTTTAACCTCCTAGGAGAGTTAAAGAATCTTTACGTTAAAATCCCCCTTCTGCAAGCTCTTCAAGATGTGCCTATTAATGCCAAAACCGTTCGGGACTTGTGCACTAAGAAACCAGGGAGGAAACCTAGAGATCCTCCCACTGTTCACGTCATAGGGAATTTATCCACTTTGATAACAGGAAAAACCCCTGTGACCAAGTATGACAACCCTGGAAATCCTACTGTCACTGTACATGTAGGACAGACGCAGATACCCAATGTGCTAGTTGATTTAGGAGCAGCGATCAATGTCATAACAATTGAGACTGTCAAGAAGCTTGGGCTCACTAATTTTAGACCGACCCCTACCATTTTAGAATTGGAAGACAGATCCACCATTAGACCTGAAGGGATTCTAGACGACCTTGTCATCTCAGTAGATTCATGGGAGTACCCTGCTGACTTTTTGATATTACAACCAAAATCACAGCTGGGGGGACACCCATTGATCCTGGGGAGTTCGTGGTTGGTCATAGCTGACGCTTGCATAAGCTATCGATCAGGGTCCATGACTATATCTGATGGTACTGAGACTAAAAACCTCACCCTGTATCCTCCAACTCGGCCGAGTCTAGAAGCTGAGACTTCCCTTTGGATAGAGCAGGAGGAGGAGGAGGATGTTCAGCCACTATTAACAATAGGGAAGGATTTAACTTTTAAAAATGGAACTGAAGACGATGCTATCAGTAATTTCATTAGCGAGCCTGCTTCAGTAGATAAAGAGGTCTATCAAGTCCTGAACATTACCCTTGGTAAGGAAGAACAAGAAAATCTTACGGAAGAAGCACTAGTCGGTGACACAAACATAATCCCAGTTTTGAAAAATTCAAAAAGTATTCCTATTGAGGTAGAACCTGGAAAGACTTTGAATATCAACCCTGGTCTGTCCTTAGAGGAACAGAAGCGCCTAATCAGTCTCTTGAAAGAACATAAGGGGCATTCGCCTGGGAGTATACAGACATGAGGGGTATCCCCTATAATCTGTGCACCCACCATATTTACATTAAAAATGACTCCCGGCCTGTGTGTCAACCTCAACGACGCATGAACCCCAATCTGAGGGATATAGTGAAGGAAGAAATTCAGAAACTTTTGGAAGTAGGATTTATATACCCTATTTCAGATAGTGATTGGGTTTCCCCACTCGTAATTGTGCCCAAGAAAAATGGTAAATGGAGAGTCTATGTTGATTATAGGGAGCTGAACAAAGCTACGCAAAAGGATCATTTCCCTCTACCCTTTATTGACCAGGTACTTGATACCCTATCAGGGAAGAAGTTCTTCTCCTTCTTAGATGGGTTCAGCGGGTACAACCAAATTCAGATTGCTCCTGAGGACCAGGATAAGACCGCCTTCACTTACCCCTAGGGAACTTTTGCCTATAGAGTGCTTCCCTTTGGTTTATGTAATGCACCAGCAACGTTCCAAAGAGCTGTAATTGGCATATTTTCTGAATTAGTTAATGATAGTATGGAAGTCTTTATGGATTATTTTACTCCCTATGGCAAGGACTTTGAGGAAGCACTGGAAAATTTAAAGAAGGTTTTAATTCGCTGTGAACAGGCTCGCCTCTCATTAAGCACTGAAAAATGCCATATGATGATGAGTGAGGGAGTGGTATTAGGACATTTCATCTCTACCGATGGCATTCAGGTGGATCCTTCAAAAATTAAGGTGATAAAAAATATACCGACTCCTTCAACTCAGAAAGAGGTGCGAAGTTTTCTGGGACATGCTGGATATTATCGGAGGTTTATAGAAAACTTCTCCAAACTTGCTTCTCCTTTGTTTTCTTTGTTAATGAAGGATGCACGGTTTGTGTGGAGTGAAGCATGCCAGACAGCGTTTGATAAGCTTAAAGAGAAGTTGTACACAGCTCCTATCCTAAGGGGACCTAATTGGACTATACCCTTCCACATCTCTTCATATGCTTCTGATACCGCCATTGGAGCAGTATTAGGACAGCAGGATGGTCAAGTACCTTATGCCATCTATTATGTTAGTAAAAACTTAGCCCCTGCTGAACTTAATTATACTGTTACTGAGAAAGAATTCCTTGCTATTGTTTACTCTATTAATAAATTTTGGCATTACATTACTAGGTATCCTACGTTTGTGCACACTGACCACTCTGCCATTAAATATTTAATGAATAAACCTGTTACCAATGCCAGAGTGACTAGGTGGCTCTTATTATTGCAGGAATTTGATATTACCATTATAGATAAACCTGGAAAAGAAAATGTTGTTGCTGATTTTTTATCTCGTTTTACTAACAGTGATGACAGTTCGCCTGTTGAGGATTCCTTTCCAGATGAACATCTGTTCGCACTTTCAGCTCATTCACCCTGGTATGCAGACGTTGCTAATTATTTGGTTGCAGGAAAGCTCCCGCCACACATGTCTAAACGAGAGAAGAGAAAAATTATCCAGCAAAGTGCCAGGTATTGTTGGCTCAAAGGTCATCTCTTCTACACAGGACCCGATCTTGAGATTAGGAGATGTGTAAGGGAAGATGAGATCTTTCACATACTGAAGGCCTGTCATGATGGACCTTGTGGGGGACACTTTGCAGATAAAAGAACAAGGCATAAAGCGCTGTGGATGGGCTACTATTGGCCGACTTTGTTCAGGGACGCTAAAAGGTATGTTCAGTCCTGTGACAGCTGCCAAAGGATGGGCCAGCCTAATAAAACAGATCAGATGCCTTTACAGCCCCAAGTAGTAGTTAAACCATTTGATAGATGGGCATTGGATTTTGTTGGCCCTATCAGCCCTCCTTCCAGACATAAAGTTTACATCCTGGTTTGCACTGATTACATGACCAAGTGGGTAGAGGTTGTAGCTTTGGCTAAGGCTAATGACCAGGCGGTGATTGATTTTCTGTACAGTGAAATCTTTACCCGCTTTGGGGTACCAAAGGAAGTAGTTACCGATGGGGGACTGCAATTCATTTCACACCAATTTGAGTCCTTGCTTCGGAAGTATCATGTGCAGCATAGGGTGGCTTCACCTTACCACCCCCAGGCCAATGGTCAGGTGGAAAGCACTAATAAAGTTATTGAAGCAATCCTTACCAAAACAGTTAAAAGCCATCGAAAGGATTGGGCAGACAGGCTTCCGAAAGCACTGTGGGCATATCGCACAACTTCGCGCAACACCACAGGGTTCTCTCCCTATGATCTAGTATATGGAAAGAGTGCCATCTTTCCAATTGAGTTTGAGATCAAAACCCTGAAGACAGCCACTGAAATGAATCTGGATGTAACAGAATCCCAGAAGAGAAGATTGGATCAGCTAAATGAATTGGATGAGAAACGGTTAGCTGCAGTAGACCAGACTATGTTGCTTCAGCAACAAAGATCCAACTGGCATGACCAATTTATTAAAAATAAAATCTTCCGTGAGGGAGACTGGGCGCTACTATATGACTCCAGGTTCAAGAGGGATTTTAAAGGTAAATTACGCACAAGATGGTTGGGTCCATATCTGGTCGACAGGGTATTTGACAACGGCACTGTCCGTCTGGTGACCATTGATGAAAACCGTATACCATTACTGGATAATGGCCACAGACTGCGACTGTATCGTAAGCCTATTTCGAAATATGCATTCACTTCGCAGATTGCCGCCGATCTAGATTATCAGCTGGCATCAAAGCAGGAATTTCTCCCTGCCCTTGCCAATCCTTAAACTGAAAATCGCATTTTAAATTACTGTACATAAGTAACTTTCTGCTGTAACGTATAATTGTTTTCTTTCTCTTTGTATTTGATCTTTTCGTTTGCTGTGTTTTTCAAAAATTTCCAGGGAAGCGCCAGGAGAACGACCAGATTGGGCTTGTCAAGATGGAGTCGCCCGGTGCTGTATTTCCCTTTTTCCCTTAAAAAAAAAAAAAAAATTTCGGCAGCTGCAACATATTTTCCGGCAGCTGCAACATCTTTTCCAGCAGCTGCAATCTTTTTTTTTTTTTCAGCAACCGCGACAATTTCCCGGCAGACGTAAAAATCTTTTCTCCCAGTAGCCGTGATTAACTTTTCTGGCAACTACAACAACTTTTCCCAGCAGCTGAAACATCATTTTCCAGCGGCCGCATTATCGTTTCTCGTCGACCCTAAAATTCCTTTCCTGGCAGCCATAAATCCTTTTTCCCCGCAGCTGCAACATCATGTCACAGCGGCTGCAACATCATTTCCCAGCGGCTGCAATATCATTTTCCGTCAACCGTAAAATCGTTTTTCCGGTAGCCGTAAACCCTTTTTCCTGGCAGCTGTGAACCATTTCCAGTGGCTGCAACATAATGTCTCAGCGGCTGCAACATCATGTACCAGCGGCTGCAACATCTTTTCCCGGCAGCCGCGAACCATTTCCCAGCGGCTGCAACATATTTCCTGGCGACTGTGATATATTTCCCACCGCCGTAAAACTTTTCCCTGACAGCTGCAATTTTTCCCGATCCCGTAAATTCTTTTCCCAGCTGCCGTGAACCGTTTTTCGATGGCTGCAACATCTTTCCCAGTGGATGTAACATATTTCCTGGAAACTGTGACATATTTCCTGCCGCCGTAAAAACTTTTCCCTGACAGCTGCAATTTCTCCCGATCCCGTAAATCTTTTTCACGGTGGCTGTGAATCTTTCCTGGTGGCTGCAACATCTTTTTCATCGGCTGTGATAGCATTTCTGGCAACTTGCAGTGGTAACTCCTGTGTTAACGAAAGAATTGCTCCAAACTTGCTAAAACTATGGCTCCAGTTCATCCCAGTCCTGCCGGCGAATTCATCATTCCGACCCCGAGGATGCGATGGTTCGTCTTTCATTGGCGGAAGGAATTATTGCATTATTTATGATTGTGCATGAGTCTGGTTCCGCAACGTCATCAACTGCACGCTCCACCATTCTCCGCAGTTTATCCGACGCACAGTCTTATGAGGTATGGCTTTTATTTATCACGTGATTAAGTATTGATATCATTTAAACAATATCAGTCGTACCTTCACTCATACTACCATTATACCTGATTAAACCTTTCCCTCGTACGACGTAAACACTAATAACTGCCACCTTCCCCAATTCGGCATGGAAATTTCAAACGTTTTTCTGTGCTCAACTTTCCAAATTTGCCCATTCTCTCAACGTCTCCGCTCAGCGATTCGTGCATTCTCTGTGCTGCAACTTCCATACTGGGATCCTGTAATCTATGGAATAACAACTTTAGCTTGCAGCCAGGACCATGGGGATTCTAGTTCATCATGAACCTTTCAATACACGGGAACTCAGGAAAAATCTTCAAGTTCTTGCCATCTTTCAAGCTGCCGGCTGGCTCGAATTTTTTGAGCGATTAGATGGATTCGATCGGGACGCAGCCTTGCAATTTGCTCTGAATCTTACCAAAACTTACTCCACGGTGTGGGGGCTACGCATAGAAGTCTCTGAGGCCATTATATCCAAGGTTACAGCCATCCCGCTGGTGGGAAAACCATGGTTTAACCGATGAGTCCCCGCATCGACGGCACGGGAAGCATTTTTACTGGAGGGTGAGCAAGTTGAATCATCCAGAAGAGGGATCGCACTGAACTCACTGCCGCGGCCATGGGACCAAGTTTCTATTTTTCTCAAGAAGTACATTACTTGTGAAGGTAGATATCAAACTGTTTATAATTCTGAACTTCCCTTACTTTCTCATCTCCGCCATGGCATTTTATTGAACATTCCATAATATTTACTGCATGACTTGCATCATATAGCGGCATTTGTCCAGTCTGCTAAGCACCCACTTTCTTCCCTCACCCACCATGGCCTTATCAAATTAATCATTGTAAGAACCCTTGCCCAGCATCATCTAACCTGGGAGCAATTCCTAGCTCGAGCTCAACAACCCGTTCCCTTGCGGGTTGTCCCATTACAGCAGATACGGGTTCCACCACAACAGGAGGACCGGAGTTCCTCCATTGAAGTTGGGGGGGGGGGATGAAACTCCATTAGAAGAAGAACAATTGGGGGATGAAACTCCATCATAGGCAGAGCCATTGGGAGAGGATGTAGATAAAAACCCTGTGGAAAATCCAGACAATAGGGTAGCTCTGACACTAGAAGGTGAAATTGGAGTAGCACTAAATGCTACGACAAGTGAACCTGAAGGTGACAGAGCCAGGGAAATAGAAGAAAATATTGAGCTGGTAACTATTGAATCCTCAATTGAGTGGGAAGGAGGAGCTTTAATTGAAGAAGAACAGCATGAGAGGCAAGAAAACATCCCTTCGACCTCAGCTGTGATTCCCTATGTCCTAGCTCCACAAAAGAAGACACGACAAAAGAAAAGAAAGAGAGCAATCAATGAATTTAACATAACTTCACCTATCAGAAAGAAAAGAACTAGATCAGCTATAGTAGCAGAGGCAGCCAGAAAAAGATGGGCAACTCTAAAGGCACAGGTTGAGCCCCCAATCCTTATACCAAGACCAATGGATGCTCCACAAAGGCCAGTGGAGGAAAACCTAGAATTGAAGGACTTCTGGATGAGAACGCAATGTTAAAAGAGGACCTCCAAGTACTTAGAAGGGAGTTGGAAATCTGGAAGGAAACCTGTAGAAAACAGGGTGAAAGAAAAATGTATACATTGATAGAGGCTGCAGACCAACTGGAGGGATCAGATTCTGCTGAAGCTGGGCAGGAGGATGAACGAATACTCTATCCCACCTGTGGAGAAATCTTCAAGGAAGCAGGCCATAAAATTATACTTAGCACTTACTCAGCACAGCAGCCCACGGCCACAATAGAGGAAGCAGCAGAAAAAGAAGGTGCTGTCACACAAGAACTAGCATCTTTGAATATCCTTGCTGAAGCTGCCACTTCCCATGACACAAATATTATAGAGCAGATGGGAGAAGAACCTGGAATGGAGGACACTCTGGAGGCCAATGAAGAATTCTATACTATAACCCCAGAATGCTCCCATGACACAGAAATCTTAGGAGAAGAGCCACAAAGGCAGGAAATTGATAAATTGGAACAGGATGCTGTAACACAAGAACTAGTAAACCTGAGTACACTTGTCCAATCGGCCAAACAGATGAAAGAAGAACCTGGGATAGAGGACACTCTGGAGTTTAATGATGAACTCTGGGTTGTAACCCCAGAGGAATCCCATGACACAGAGCTCATAGGAGAAGAGTTGCAACATCAAGAGGATGAAGAGGCAAGCCAAGATGTTGCCACACAAGAACCAACATCCTTGGAAGCTACAGCAGGAACTCCTGATTTTCATTTAAAAGATAACCCTGGAGTGGATATCATTCCCGATACACAGTGGAGTGAAGATGAACAGGTACAGACACCATGCTCAGGTGACACTGAAATCTTGGAGGAGGAGCTGCACAATGAGAAAGAGATCCAATCTCAGTAGTAGAAGGACAAGGAAGACACTGTTACACAAGAACCAGTGTCTCTAAAAGCAATAAGGGTAGCTGCTGAAGAGAGTCTAAAGTATGTTGTTGTTACACAAGAACCAGCAACTCTCTTATTAAATTTAGATGTGCTAGAAGACACTGCCCCACAAGAACCAGTGCTTCTACCTCCTAGAAATGTCATTGATTTAGATTCAGATTAAAGATTTCCTTTCAAGCCCTAGGCACAGCATAATGAGACTGCAGGAAGATTCCCACTACACCAACTGCATTTCCAGACACCAGCAAGTAGCAGTGGAAGGGGAACAGTGATGAAGGAAGATATTGGGTTACTCACATAGGCTTTTCAAAAGACAGATAAGGTTCCTGAGTTTCCTACAATTCTTCCTCTCTCCATGGATAGAGCTCAGTACAGGACTCAGATTCTGAATGATGCAGGTTGTTGCATGAGGACATGCAACAGGGTAGTTGGGGGGAGATGTTGAGCCCAGAATTGGCCCCTTTTAATAATCCTTGATCACCTTTCTTTCCCCTATCCCACACCATTTATCATTCTAATCAGACCTATCATCCTCACTTTATTCCCCCAAACTGCCAAGGTATGACTGATCATTGCTTTATATTATTAATGCTTATGATTGTGATAATTAAGGCTGTTATCTCTCAATTGTGCTAACAATGATATGATTTATGAAGGTAGTTTGAGATAAGTGGATTGCAGGAAGGTGGGCTGAACAAAGTCTTCAAAGGAAGGGTGTTCAATGCTTAAAAAGGGATCCTCGGGGCTCGAATATTCAATTAAGGCACATGGTTCCAATACAACATCCTAGGTGGAGCTGTGACAGGGCAGCTGTAACAGAATGCGTTATCTTGAGTATGTTGATGCTCGAGTCTAGTTGTGATCTGGAAGGACCGCCACTCCTGGGCCAATCGACAGCTTTCTCATATTTTTATGTCTCTACTCCGCCACGTATTGTAACAGCTAGTTATTTAGGGCGCCTGAAGATCAAAGATCTTCAAGGCTTCCCATTAATAGGATCGGATGTTACAATCTGTATGTATAAATATGGGGAGCTACCTCGACCCAGGGGGTTGAACAACAGATAATTAATTCATTGTATTAGCAGCCGAAGCAAACTGTGTAATCATTCTTCTGTTAATATAAGGAGTTACTTCTGAGTTAAAGGAATTTGCGTTGTTCAGCCAGCGTCTTTGTGTGAAGGCTGGGCCCGTCTTCCACAGAGATTGTTGAGTTAAATTAGGACTCTTTAATTTATTGTTGTGTGACATTTGTTCATGATATTTCTTTTGTACACAGCAGTGGTAATTTTGGTGTGGATTTTCAGTATAGTTAAGATTATATTTCCTTGAGATTGGTAAATGGTGCAGAGTAACAGTCGACTGAGTAGGGCTTTCTTTATGTGTTTCATCTGACAGTTGTACACAGCCTTGTTCATCTTGCAGTTAAGTTGTGATCCCATGAGTCCTTCCTGTTATGCGTTTCCTGTTATGATTGTTGATTTTCATTTCTGCAATTCAATTTCTTAGAACAGCTGAACTCAATCCCTTGCAATTGAATTTCTAGATTAATATTCAGTTTCTGCTTATGGTTTTCAAGAGTGATTAGATTGAAGAAGTGAGTTACTTGTTCTAGGACATGAATAGGATTTCTTTTTATCTGCAATTGTCTTTGAATCTTATTTTATTTCTTGTTGATGCATGGTAGAAAGGAATTGAATTTATAGTATTTGAACAGCAACTGGGATTACACAGATCTTTGGGATGGACATAGTTGTTAGAGAATAACAGTATTCAATTATAATGATTTGGTGTTTAAGCATAGACTGTGCATTTATCCTTTGAATTAAAAATACTTTCTCGAGTTGACAATAAATTTTGTCTGCTCTGTATGTTTGAATAATTCATCTGCATATAGGGTGCTCGACACAAGTTAGCTAATGTCTTGAGAGGATGGCAGTATCAATTCCATGGCTATATTATGCTGGCATGAACAATGGTGTAATATGGAAATACTTTTCTTAATGAAAGTTGTAGACATATCTTAGAGTGTTTCACCTTTTCCCTAAACTCTATACATGATTTGATCCCATCCTTATGTATCAGCTTTGTTGATCCATCTTGGCCTAGCCGACCGTGGACTAGTACAAATAAGTGGACCAGGATCTTAGGCTCCAACATTAATCCTATATAGGTCCACTTATCAACATGTAACCTATTGCATGGAATCTTTGTTCGGGTCTCTAAGGACCATAGATCACCCCAAAACATAAGACAAGGGTAATGTTATAGAAATGGTAACAATGAAAGTTATATATGGGAAGGATTATGTGGGTGTTGTTTCTCATTGGGGGTAAGCAGATCCCTCTTAACAAGATTAAGATATCAACTACGCAATGATTGTCACCATAAAATCTATTTATTGTCAAGAAAAATGAATTGCTATGATCCACTTCCTATTGTGGATATCATGTATATATTGTATTTTATCTAGGGATATGTATCGGATATTAAAAGAACATGCGATGATAAATGCTATTGAAGAAGAGTAAAGTGAAAGTTACACAAAGGGTTAGAGTCCTATTCCCACTATATAATAGTAGTGAAGGGTCTAACTTCAGTTTTCTACCTTCATTCAATACTTGTATTTTAGAAACATACATCTTTAAATACTAATTTTGAGAAAAATGTTTTGGTTCGATTCACTAGGGTAGCATTGGAAATGGTATTTTTGAGAAAAATGATTTGGTTCAATATCTCCTAACTTACTACATATAATATTCCTTTGAGTATCAAGAGAGAAAATGTATAAGGTTGTTATAAAAAAGAAAAAACCACAAAATCCACTACCACAAGCACTAGCAAAACTTAAAATTAAGATGGTGAAATACCAAACACCCATAAGTATTAAGTGCCAAGCCAACTGCCTTGTAGCATTGAGGAGAAAAAATATAAGATCCAACACCACAATTGACTCACAAGGAAGTGTCAAATCTTCCAAAAGGTAACCAATATCAAATTGTTGGGAAAACAACAACAGTCTAAAACTATCAAATCCTCCATGAATGCACAATAGGTTCACTTCCTTTGGAATATACATTATAGGGTGACACCATCAGAATCAAACTAGCCCTAGATTAGTAAGGCCTAAACACTAAACTATGCTTATACCTACTCGACATACTAGAGCTCCACAATACCGCCAATGTGAAAAGTTTACCCTAATATAAAAGAGTGGTATTGATGCAAATCTGCTAACACAGCTTGTGTTTTGCAAATCTGATAACAAAAATGATGCACATATCTTAAATGATGTAAATTCCTTTTTCTTCAATCTATATAAGGGACATTCTTATACACTATATTCTAGTTATGCAAGGATTCACTCATCTATTTCAGAGTGGCGGTTAAAATAAAATATCAGTGCAATGATTCCACTCTTAAATTACAACACCCCATTGAAATTCCAACTTGCAATAAAAACAATACCTCCAATTCATGACCACAAGATTGGGAATGTTTCTCCATTCATGTCAATGTGTTTTGATACGAGTCGACAATCATAATATTTAAACACTATTATACTCCTATATGAGTCACTACAAGATGCCACTTACCTCTCCATCGAACA
This sequence comes from Larix kaempferi, assembly GCA_027924585.1. Taxonomy (NCBI): domain Eukaryota; kingdom Viridiplantae; phylum Streptophyta; class Pinopsida; order Pinales; family Pinaceae; genus Larix; species Larix kaempferi. The sequence continues at coordinate 1,226,439 of BSBM01000242.1, read as the reverse complement.
CTATGATCATATTCAAGTCTTGTGTCTAATAGTGTAATGTCCCCATCCAAATAAATCACTAGAAGGGAAAATTCCACAATCTACTAGTTCCCTAGGTTGGGGTGGAAACATTTGGATTTGGAATAATGGAGCTAATAAACCCCAAATGGACATTAGCTTGGCATAAATTTATTACAAGGGGATAAATAAATATTTACAATAGAAAAATAAGGTGGCACTTGGTCATGAAGGAACATTGGTGGTGTGGGACCCACACAAAGAAAGATTCCTCATGCCACATGGCATCCTATTCTCACCCATTCAAATCCAAGATGGAGTCTAATGTTCTTGGGGGAGTTGAAAGGTCATTATAATTGTAATGACTCAATCAATTTCAAATTGGAGTGGAAGAGTAACTCCCATGGAAGAGGAAGAGGCATCTTAGAGATATTGAGACACTTGGGCTAGATTCCCTAGCTTCTATGACAACAATGATGAAGATGCTATGACACTTATGATAAGAATCAAACCTGATTGCTGAAATCTGACCTATATGAAATGTCAGGGATAAAAATATCCTCCAAGAAGGTGCTCAAGGGAGTTAGGGCAACCAAGAAGCTTCCCCATTCGAATTGGTGGAAGTTGGAGACTAGGAATTGTTGGACAAGTGGCACACATTGGAATCTCTTCCCAACTCGAGTTGGAATGAAGATTTTGGAAGGAATTTGAACCATGGATGGCTTGGGAATTTTATAAAATACAAGAACAAATAAGGAGATGGTTTTTTTATCATTTCTCATTTTGCAAATTGGAGAGCATAGCTTGTCCATGCTAGTGGAGTGTTTACTCTACTTGCCTTAACACCAATTTCAAGGGTGAAAGATTACCATCCTAATTGGAAATTGGATATTCCATTCATACCTTTCATTTGGAGCTACAATGGATTCATTTTTTTCAGGTTTAATGTACAAAGATGCTCGTGATCTTCTCTTCTTCAACTTGCTTCCACACCTCTCTCACATTTCTCTTCATATTTTGGCTCTTGGAGGAAGGGCGCACATGGTGATATGCTCATATATTTGGGGGAGTCCAAGGGGACCCATTTATTTGTAATATGATGTATTTACTATGTATTTTATTCTCATAAGAACCTCAGGTCGAAACTCCAAGTGAAACTATGTAAAAATGCCAAACTATGTATGAATGGTGCCATTTTCCCCTATATCTTGTTGTGAGAACTTGAAGTTGCTTGGTTTCGATTTGTTTCAGTCAATATATGTGATTTTATTTCTGTATGGAGAGACATTAATATATAGAATAAGTTTCATAAAAATTATACAATTCATTGGAAAAATTATCTCAAAATTCATAGCAAGTTGTGGATTTTTTCGATCATTTCCCCCTATGTAAAAGCATGTCTACAAACCTCTGATTTATGGGAGTTGAAGCAGCCTTTAGGAAATTATTAATGATGAATTTTGGTTCCCATTGAATTACTCTAACTATTCCATGTCTCTGTTCTTAAATTTTGGAGGTTCGTACTACATTTGGGAAGCCATTTGTGTCTTCTACCCTTGGGGGTTTGAACCATGCAATTACTAGTAAATTCCCCTATTTTCTCCTGAAATTAAATGAATGTTGCAGAATTATTTTGAGAGTGTACAAGAATCCATAAGATTAATTTTTATGTATTAATACCTTTCAAACACCTTCAGACCCAATTCGAAATAATTTGGAGCCATTTGGAAGCGTTGGAGTCATCATTAGTCTAAGGGTAGAATTGGCCAAAAATTGTAAATTTTCCCAATTTTCCCAAATTTAAAAAAAGGGACACTACAAGTTGTATCAGAGCATGGTCCTTGAACCTGATGTGGGTGACCATATGTTAGTACAAGAAGTCAAGGCCCACCCTTAGAAACCCACATTGAAAGTACTTTTGGTGAAGAGGAAGAAGAAGGAGAAGAGGTACCCTCTGTTGAAACTATGGCTAAGGATGAGAAAGGAACTTCCGATATGGAGGAGAAAGAGGAGTTTAGGAAATTCATGAAACCATTTTTTGAAGACATGAAAAGGCATATAATGCAAGGGTTTGAATTGATGGCTAGTCAAATTGGTAGCAAATCAGCAATAGGAGGAAGCACTAGTTCCCCTAGTGAGGAAAAGAAGGCATTTGGTGGAAGCATTTTCTCAAGGACAGGGCCTCATAATCGACCCAATGAATTTCAGAGCTCAATAAGAGATACCACACCTAGGTTCCTTGATCCCAAAGAAGATCCTAACACACAATATGGCATGAATGAAGTTATAGCGGAATGGCGGCAGTTGAGTGAAGATTATAGAAGGACATTACCATTTGATCAATTCTTTACTGTCTCAAACAAGCTCAAAATGAGAGGAGGTAATAGAAATCCTTTCCAAAATAAAGAATTGAATTATTCCACAGGTAAAATGTCCCTTCCTACCTTTGATGGCTCATCTCAAATTTCTGCAAATACTTGGATACAAAAGTTAGATGTGTATTTTCAGCTGAATCCAATGCCTGAAGAGGATGCTCTAAAAATGGCTATTTTGCATATTGAAGGAGAATCCAATGATTGGTGGTTCCATGGGATTAAAAACATGGGACATGATCAGGTCATAACATATGAATAATTTTTTAACAGGTTATTGGAAATATTCGCAAAAAGACCCTGAAATGCCTTTCAAGGAACTAGCACAGTTGAAGCAAATTGGAACCCCTGATGAGTACATGTTGGAATTTCAAAAACTATCAGTTAAGGTGGTTGATATATATATGGTTCGATTAGTATTTCTCTTTACTGAAGGTTTGGTTGAACATTTGAAGGGCCTACTTAAAGCCCACAAAACTACCTCATTGAAAGATGCCATGAACTTGACAAGAGATCTGCAGAATGTGCTCCCCAAGACAAGGTTTCCTCCCAAGCCCAACTTTCCTTCCAAGTTCATATTTGACAAGAAGCCATTGAAAAAATATGCATTTGGAAAGGATAAGAAAGAGGGACCAAGCAAGTAAGAACTAAGAAGAAAGAGACTATGTTACACATGCTTCCAACCGTGGTTACCAAGGCATAAATGTGCTAAGGGGAAAGCACAATGCATTGAAGTATTTTCTGATGATGATGAATGTGAAAGGGACATGGAAGAAGAAGAACATATTTCAGACCAAGAAGAGGGATATGACACAGTAGAAGAAGGTCATCCATCACCTGACAAAGGGAGAATGGCAGTACTTTCAGGAATGCCTCATTTTCACACCATTCGATGCAAGGGAGAGGTACAAGGGAAAAGAGTTTCGATATTGGTAGATGGAGGAGAAAATCATAAATTCATTGATGCATCCATGGTGGAGAGGATAAATTTACCTATTGAACCATTTGATGGGTTCACAGTCATCATTCCAGGTCACAATACTATGGAGTGCAAAAAATGGATTCCAAAGCTACAACTCACCATAGGTAATTACACATTTTTTGATAGCTTTTATGTGGTTGATGTTGTTGATACTAATGTGGTCTTGGGAGTGTAATGGATATACTCTATATGGGAACATACAGTGAACTTCCAAATACCTGAAATGAAATTCAAAGATTTGGAAGGAAAACAAAGGGTGGTCAGAGGAATGCACACCTATCTGAATCAAGTGGTGTCTTCCCACAGTATGAGGTCCAAATTGAGGCATGGGGATATTGATTGGGCTGTTGAATGTTTCATCACCTCCCCCAAGCCAAACATAAAAATTGCATAACATCCAAGGGAGATAAAGAAACTACTACACAAATATGAAAAGGTTTTTGGAGACCTTCCTCTTGGAAGGCCACCTAACAGAGGAGTTGAGCACACCATTGTTTTGGAGGTGGTTACTTCACCTATCCAAATACCACCATATAGACACCCAAAAAAATTTAGAGATGAGATTGAGAAGGATATTCAAGATCTCTTGGAATTGGGACTCATTAGACCAAGCTCTAGTCCCTATGCTTCTTCAGTTGTTTTGGTAATGAAAAAGGATGGAACCTTAAGGATGTGCATTGATTTTAGAGCTCTAAACAAGAAGACAATTAAGAATAGATATCCCATCCCTAGAATAGATGAACTCATGGATGAGCTATTTGGAGAAAAATTATTCTCCAAAATTGATCTTAGATCTGGTTACCATTAGATTCAAATGAAGGAGGAAGATGTGCAGAAAACTGCTTTCAGATGTCACTATGGCCATTTCGAATTTCTTCTCATGCCTTTTGGGTTAACCAATGATCCAGCCACCTTCCAATCATGCATGAAAAAAATATTTTGCAAGAATATCCGTAAGTTTGTTTTGTTTTTCTTTGATGATATTTTATTTACAGTAAGACATGGGAGGAACATTTGCACCATTTAGAAGTTGTGTTGAAAATATTGCATGAACAATCTTTGTTTGCTAAGTTGTCCAAATGTGAATTTGGGTTGAAATAATTTTTGTAGCTTGGGAACATCATTAGGAAAGATGGAGTAAAGGTGCACTTGGAGAAAATAAAGGCTATTCTTGAATGGCCATCACCCAAAAACACCACAGAATTGAGAGGCTTCATTGGAATATGCACTTACTATAGGAAGTTTGTGAAGGGGTTCTCCAAATTAACTGCTCCACCCAGTGATTTGACCAAGAAGGATGATTTCAAATGGGATGAAGACGTTGAAAAGGATTTCCAAATAATGAAATTGGTAATGAGTATTTTTCCAATACTTGCATTACCAGATTTTTCTAAACCTTTTGTTTTGGAATGTGATGCATTAGGAGAAGGAATAGGGGCGGTCCTAAAGAAAAATCAACACCGCATAGATTTTTAGAGCAGAAAATTGCAGCCACATGAGAAGCTCTACTTCATATATGACAGATAAATGTTAGCCATCATGCATGCCTTGGCCTATTTTAGACAATATCTGGTGGGGAACAAGTTTGTGGTCAAAACTGATCATAACAGTTTAAAGCATTTTCTCACACAAAAGGATCTCAATGAAAGGAAACAAAAGTGGGTAAGTAAGGTCCAAGATTTTGATTTTTACATTGAATATGTAAAAGGGAAGAATAAATTGTAGCAGATGCATTATCTAGGAGACCTTCATTTTCCCTTATAGACATTTCGAAAGATTGGAAAGACATGTTAATAGTTGAGTATGCCAAAGATAGTTTTGCTTGTGATGTCTTATATGGGGTCAAAGGAGATGATAGGTACAATATTTTGAATGGCTTGATCTACTATAAGGATCGAATATATTTGGTTCATGGTTCAAATCTAAAGCACAATATTTTGAAGGAAGCTCATGATTCCCCTTTAGCAGGCCATCCTGGTTTCTTCAAAACATATAGGAAACTAAGGAAAAGGTTATCTTGGAAAGGGCTAAAGGAAGATGCTATAAAGTATGTGAATGAATGCAAGATATTTCAGCAAAAAAAAATTTAACACACACATCCTACTGGTCTATTGCAACCATTTCCCATTCCACAACAAAAATGGGAAAGCATCTCAATAGATTTCATCACAGGATTGCCCAAAGCTTTGGGTAAGGATTGTATTTATGTTGTGGTGGATAGACTCACAAAATTTGCTCATTTATTTTCTATTACATCATTTTTTTATTGTTGCACAAGTGGTTGATCTATTCTTTAGATAAATTTTCAGATTGCATGGGCTTCCCAAGAACATTGTGAGTGATAGGGATAACAGATTTATGACTTCCTTTTGGAAAGAACTTTTCAAGTTGGTGGACGCTCAATTGACTCCAAGCACAAGCTATCATCCACAAACTAATGGCCAAATAGAAAGAGTGAACCAATGGTTGGAGGGGTACTTGAGGAACTATGTTGGTGAGCAGCAGAAAGCATGGGTTAAATGGCTACACTTGGGTGATTTTTGCTACAATACTACTTTCCATATGTCCATTGGCATGTCTCCTTTAAAAGAACTTTATGGTTATGAATCACTCACCTTTTTTGAGCACATATTTGGTGATAGTAGAGCCCCAAAATCTAAGGATTGGGTGGAGGAAATTCAAGATATTTTGAAGCTTCTAAAAGACAATTTGCAGGTTGGACAAAATCAACAAAAAAAGTATGTGGATCAACATAGGGAGGAAATAAATTTGCAAGTGAATGATTTGGTCTATTTGAGGTTGCAGCCATATAAATAAACCTCCTTGAAAGGGAAAGGATCGTAAAATGTCTAACCAAGGTATTATGGCCCATACAAGATAGTTCAAAAAGTTGGGGAGGTAGCTTATGAGTTAGAACTTCCGAAAGGTAGCAAAATACAGAATGTATTTCATGTCTCATGCCTTAAGAAGGATATTGGTCAGAAAATTTCTATTTCAGAAACACTCCCTCCATTGGATGATGAAGGACAACTCATACTTATTCCAGACAATAAAATAAAATTAAAAATAAAATAAAATTGAGGAGTAGAACCATAAGAGAATATTTAGTACTGAAGACAAGAGAAAGGAAATTGAGGAGCAAAACCATAAGAGAATATTTAGTACAATGGAAATATTTTCCAAGTGAGGATGCCACATGGGAAGAGGAACAAATTTTTCACCATCCTAATTTAGAATTGCTTTGGGGAAAGCAATCTTGGGTGGGGAGGACTATATTGTCCCCATCCAAATAAATCACTAGAAAGGAAAATTCCACCAATCTACGAGTTCTCTAGGTGGGGGTGGAAACATTTGGATTTGGAGTAAGGGAGCTAATAAAACCCAAATGGAAATTAGCTTGAAATAAATTTATTAAAAGGGGATAAATAAATATTTACAATATAAAAATAAGGTGGCACTTGGTCATGAAGGCACATTGGTGGTGTGGGACCCAGACAAAGCAAGACTCCTCATGCCACATGGCATCCTATTCTCACCCATTCAAATCCAAGGTGGAGTCTAATGTTCCTGGGGGAGTTGGAAGGTCATTATAATTGGAATGAATCAATGAAGTTCGAGTTGGAGTGGAAGAGTAACTCCCATGGAAGAGGAAGAGGCATCTTAGAGATATTGAGACACTTGGGATAGATTCCCTAGCTTCTATGAAAACAATGATGAAGATGCTATGACACTTATGACAAGAATCAAAACTGATTTATGAAATCTGACCTATATGAAATGTCAGGGATAAAAATATCCTCCAGGAAAGCGCTCAAGGGAGTTAGGGCAGCCAAGAATTCTCCCCATTTGAATTGGTGGAAGTTGGAGACTAGGAATTGTTGGATAAGTGGCACACATTGGAATCTCTTCCCAACTCGAGTTGGAATGAATATTTTGGAAGGAATTCGAACCATGGATGGCTTGGGAATTTTATAAAAGACGAGAACAAATAAGGAGAGGTTTTTTTATCATTCCTCATTTTGCAAATTGGAGAGCATAACTTGTCCATGCTAGTGGAGCGTTTACTCTACTTGCCTTAGCACCAATTTCGAGGGTGAAAGATTCCCATCCTAATTGGAAATTGGAGAGGACATTCAGACCTTTAATTTGGAGCTACAATGGATTCATTTGTTACAGGTTGAAGCAATAGGGCTGCTCGTGATCTTTTCTTCTTCAACTTGCTTCTACACCTCTCTCACATTTCTCTTCATATTTTGGCTCTTGGAGGAAGGGTGCACATGGTGAGATGCTGATGTATTTTGGGAAGTCTCAGGGACCCAATTTATTTGTAACATGATTTATTTACTCTGTATTTTATGCTCAGAAGAACTTTAGGTCGAAACTCCAAGTGAAACTATGTAAAAATGCCAAACTATGTATGAATGATGTCATTTCCCCCTATATCTTGTTGTGAGAACTTGAATTTGCTTGGTTTCGATTTTTTTTAGTCAACATCTGTGATTTTATTGCTGTATGGAGAGCCATTAATATAATGAATAAGTTTCATAAACATTATACAAGTCATTGGAACAATTATCTAAAAATTCATAGCAAGTTGTGGAGTTTTTCTATCATTTCCCCTATGTAAAAGCATGTCTTGAAACCTCTGATTTATGGGAGTTGCAGCAGCCTATAGGAATTTATTAATGATGAATTTGGGTGACCATTGAAGTAATATAACTATTCCATGTCTCTATTTTGAAATTTTGGAGGATCGTATTGCATTTGGGAAGCCATTTGTGTCTTCTACCCTTTTGAAGCTCGAAATTACTAGTAAATTACCCCATTTTCTCGTGAAATTAAATGAATGTTTCAGAAGTATTTTGAGAGTTTCAAAGCATCCCTCAAATTCATTTTTACGTATTAATACCTTTCAAACACCTTCATACCCAATTCAAAATAATTTGGAGCCATTTGGAAGTGCTGGAGTCATCACTAGTCTAAGGGTTGAATTGGCCAAAAATTGCAATTTTTCCCAATTTTTCCAAATTTAAATAAAGGGACACTACAGATAGTACACATTCATGAGTTTTGATGTTTGATTCCCTTTGAGGAACAAAAAACATCTACAATCCCATGACCACACTCTCGCAAAATCCATTGTGATCAATGGTCTTCACTGTTAGAAATTGTAAAGTGATGTCTCTCTACTCCTCAATTTCCCTAACCTAGGTTTTGATTCAACTTAGATTTCAATTCAGATGGTAATCCCACCTAGAGGTCTACAGGATGTAGTAGTTCCATTCCTCAATTTATCTATTATCGGAGATACAATTTTGTCAAGAACAAGCTCAACAAGGGATTCCAGTCAACCAAAATTTCAACTCATTCTTAACTCAAAATCAAGAACACCATTCAAAAATTCGCCACCAAACCCAATTGCATGGATATTAAAATAAACACTGACGATTTGATCAATGACAATCCCGATTGACCATTCTCCACGTTATCTAATGTTGACTATACTCCAACAATTGGATCCAGCTCAAATAATGTACCAATCGCCCAACAATTAAGGTTCTATCAACCGTATTTAATGGTTGTATTACTGGAACAATGTAATAGACACGCACTAACTAAATTTAAAGAAACCCTTGAACAAGGTTTTACCTATCAAGGGTTCGATGACCAATTTCTTAATGGGATGCGGGGGCATGGCCTTATTTCTTGATAAATTGCCGGTAGTTGCCGAGGCTGTAGATCCTTCATTCTTGAGATCCACCAACATTTCGTCCTCTCACGAAACATAATATTGGACACCATTCTTATCGAATGAATAAAGAATAGACTATGACTTGGGATTCTTCATGGCAGAACCTAAACCATTATTATTATTATTATTGTTCATATTGGTGCCATTGTTAATGCTACAGATTGGCATCTTTAGGTGAGACATGAATCAAAATCATGCATTTTGACTCTCTATTCTTGGGATTCTTTTGCAAATTAACGATACCAGTGAGTGAATTCCCCTCCATTCATTTTCCTCCCTCAATCCCCGTCGATTCTCTATGAATTCATGATGTTGTGAAGGGAAAACCAAGATGCCGACAACAACAACAACATGAACAAATGGTCTCTAATGGTCGGTCTTCAGCAGATTTTTGGAATGGGAACAACAACCGATTCTTCGCCCAAATACTAATAATCTTGAAGACTTATAAACAAAAATCTAAGATGAGAATCCTCAAATTTTATTTAACGATGGTGAAGTTTGCAACTCAAACTCTTTAATCCTTCAAAACATTTGATAAATTCGATGATAAAATGAATATATAGCGGTTATAATTTCATTTCCTAGATACTTATGATCAAAACAAGAAAGTAGCCATTATTCCACTTGAGATATTCAATTGAGTAAAAACATCTCACTATGCTACAAAAGTTATCCTTTGACTAAACCACCATGAGAGGGGTTTAGTATCTATTCTACCAAAGTTGCACAATACTTATCCCCTAGCCCAACCATTGATGCAAGTACTAGTGTAAAATTGTCAGAAGCACAAGCACAAGCATGTTTATTCTAAGGGTTTTTCTACAAATTAAGGATAGCAAAGAGAGAATTTCCCCATTGATCGCTTCACACCATTTATTCTTGTTGAGTCCCTACAAATTTGTGACATTATGAAGAGAAAACCTCCATGCTAAGAAAAAAAGGAACATATGAACTTAAATGGTATTTAATATATTTTTGGAATGGGAGAAACAACTAATTCTTCACCCAAACAATAATAATCATGGTGAGGATCAATTATATATACCATCTTATCAAGTCGGTAAACTAGGTATATTTTCCTTCATTTAGTTCTTTTTTGGCATCAAAGGGATCAAACAATATCTTCAATGGGGTCATGTGTTCCTTGGTACGGGGAGTGACCCCAAAATTGGTGGTAAGATTCCCTTATGTAACATTTAGTAATCAATGATAAAGTTTTGATGTTTTTTGCATTGATGTAACTTCTTGTGTCAAGAGAAGTGTTCATATAATATATAATCCAGTTAGATGAGACGGGTAACATATGTTACATGAATAATTGAAATGTTAAAATAAAACAAACAAAAAAATTTAATAAATAAACTATCATAGTTTGACTTTAATCAGAGATGTATGTTACATGTTACATAAGTTCAAATGTTAAAAAGAAAACATAAAAATAGCAAATTAAATAAATAAACTAGCATAGGTTGAATTTAACCTTGCACCTTTTATGCAAAGATTTTTTTATCATTCTTCTCTATAGATGGATAAGATAAAGATAAGTGAATAGGTTTGTATTTTGATTTTTGTTGTCCTTCTCGGTGCATAAATAAGATAAAGATAATATAAGATAATTTGATTAATGTCCAACAATTAACCACAAAAGATGGTAAGTGGGAGCAAAAATACATCCAATTTTGCAGTTATTGTTACATTGTCAACCACAAAAAAGAGAGTTGAGTGCATAACTAAGATAAGTGCAAAATGAATGCAGAAGCAAAGTCATAAACAATAATTTGTCAAATCTGTCATGCTACGCTCTAGCAACAACTTGGAGCAATTGTTGTGACAACGACTTAGTTGATTCAAATCCCAACAAGCATGCTTCTCCATTGCATGGGATCCATTGGACATGGCTATTCATTATATTGAATATTCTTGATGTAGTATTTAGGGAGATTGGGGGAGATTATTGTGTGGTAGTGACAAAGTACTAACAAACCATATTCTTTGCTTTAATGTCTGAGGGGAGGTTGAGCTTATTTTCAATTTTACTATATGTAAAAATATGGGCTCTCCTTTTTTTAAACAAGATTATATCAAGGTGCATTGGAACTGGAAGCCAAGTTTGAAAGAGGGGGATTAAGAGAAGAAGGCTCTTTAACTGAGTCATCAAAATTACAATTTTCCATTGGTTTTGAGTGACACAAGGGATCTCTAAATCCACCTACAATGTTACAATTTACAAAATTTTAACACTATAGATGGATTCAGAGACCCTAATATGCTAAAGGGGTCTCTGAATCCATTTGTAGTGTTAGCATTTAGCAGGTCGTATAAATTCATTGTCAAAATTGCAATTTTCCATTGTCTGAGTGACACAATTAAAAATGGCTAGCATAAATGACTAATTCATATTCTTGTAGTTATTAGCTAGTCATATTGTTATTCCTGGACTAAATCAGTGATTTATGTTAGTCATTTTTAATTGTGTCACTTATTATCTAGTCGTATATTTTATCCTTGGACTAAATTAGTCATTTAAGTTAGTGATTTTTAGTTGGGTCACTTAAAATTGCTCAAGTTTGGTATTAATTCACTTCAAAAAACTTTGGTGACTAACATTTTTAGTCACATAATCACTAATCTCACATTTTGTACTAATGGTGTTAGTCAAGTCTTGGATTGGATCAAATGTTCAGCTTCCCATAAAAATGGGTACCTTGATATAATCATTAATTATCACTCGATGCTCTATTTTGTATCTTCTTTAATATGTTGGAGATAACATTAACATAGCTACCCAAAAATGAATGGAAAAGTCGAAAAAATGCATATATAAATAAGGGCCCAAAAATTCATAATACCAAAACTATTTCATAACAACTTGAATAACCACCTAAATCATGTTCAAAAAAATCATCAGGTTATATTTATATAACCAACACATAAGAGTGAATTTAACTTTCCATATTATTCTGCCCTAAAACATAGATATAAACTACCCCATTCTTATCTAAAATAAAATAAAAGCTTTTAATATGTTAATTTATATATTTTTAAATAAAATTGAGATTAAAAAATACTTAATTGTAATATATTTTTTCAACTTACATGTAAACTACAACCCAATAAGATCTATACATTATTTTTTTTTTATAAAACTTCATAAAGTAGGACACGAAGCAAAATTGCATTTGGATTAATCCACATGATTAAAATCAAATTAAACTTGAAAACAAAAAACATAAAATATATGTAGTATTGGAGTGGTACGTTATAGTGATGGATGTTTGTATGGTGACTTGTCTTTTATTTAGAGGTTACTAGGAGGTCAGTAATCCATGAGTATTAATATCTAAAACTAGATAATACTAAATGAGGTGACCATTTATATTTAATTGTCCCCTTACATGTTGGCATATAAATCTTTGTGCGCACCCTTCGGTTTCCTTTATGTGAAATTTGTCTTTGCTATGCAAACCCTGAGTGTATGATGTTAACGTTGTATCTAAAAAGCATAGCCAATTTTACCATCATGATATTTATGGTCACATTATGATTTTCTTGTACGCTAACTTTGTTTAATTATATAATAAATTAATCGAAATTCAAGATTCTTTTACAATTTCAAAACCAATCATTAAGATTTCATTGTTTGTTTGTTTTCATTTTCATTTTAATTGTGGGCAAGGAGTAAGTATGTGATAGATATTTTGTTTTTCCATTACTCACCTATTTTATTTGAAACATCTACCCATTTTGTTCCATCATCATTATATTTATTGTCACCATATGATTAAATTGATAGGTATTTATTTATTGTGGACAAGGAGTAAGCATGTGATACATATTTTGTTTTACCATTACTTACCTAGTTTTTTTTAAACATTTACCAATTTTGTACCATCATCATTATATTTATTGGCACCATATGATTAAATGGCTATGTACTAAGTCTAATGAAAAAAAAAACTAATCGAAATTGAGGACTTGACCAATCATTAAGATTTCATTATTGGTGGTTTGTTTTTATTTTAATTTTAATTTTCATGAACTTGTCACATCATCATTATATTTCTTGTCATGATTAATTTGATATATGCCAACTCTAATGATAAAAAAACTAATAGAAATTGAGAACTTGATCATCATTAAGATTTCATTGTTTAATTTGATATGCACTAACTCTAATGCCTTCAAACATTATTAATCGCATGGAATAAAAAGAAAAAAAGATATAACCTAGGTTTTAGTAAAATATTTTATATACTTTATGTTAACTTTTTCTTTATTTATTTTCTTTTAATAAAATGAAAAATATAGAAATAATTAAATTTACTTTTATGTTAACTTTTTCTTTATTTATTTTCTTTTAATAAAATGAAAAATATAGAAATAATTAAATTTACTTTTAAAATCATTATTGTAAATTTTATTTAAAAAATAATTTAAGAATAAAACAAGTGAAAATAGCAACAAAACTACTTATATCTGTCATTTAAAAATAATTTATAATTAAGTTAAGAAAATAGTTTATAAGTAATTTAATTAATAATTGTATATAGTCCCAAAGTAAAAATTAAGATGGAAATAGTTTAGAAATAATAGTTTATAAATGTGGACAAACTCTTTTAGAAAAATTTATGATGGCAACGTGGTCTAGAGAGAGATATTAATTTATGAAACCTAGCCATATTTCAAACATTGGAGGCAAGTATGTATTTGTTGGTTATCATCCGGATTTTGCATTTTGAAGTTGTAAGTAACCAATATAGATCCATCTCAATTCAAGATCTACCAAGTGCCAAGAGGGATCATCCCTTGAACTGCATTTACCTTTTTTAAAGTATACAATTTGAGGAAAAGTTTGCACCTTAGGGATTTGATCCCTCTTAAGCCTTGGTAGATTTGGACTTGAGTGGAACTATACTGGTTTATATTTCAATTAAAAACACAACAAGATATTAAGAAATTTACATGATTATGAAATTGAATAAAAACAAAATAACAAATTTAAATGGTCAAAAATGTGAATAAAACCAAAGTGAAAGTGCCACTAGTCAACTCTACTTTCAGCGAAGAATTACACTTCTCCCTCATATTAAGTTGTATTGGATTTGCTTAATTATGTTCCAAGTTTTTTCGAAATATACTTCCAACCAAACTTCACAACCTTGATTTTTTTTCATTATAATCATAAAGTTATGCATATTTATAATCATTTTCTAGGTTGTAATATACCTTATATCATGTAAATATTATTTTCTCAATATTAATATTCTAATTACACTTATAATTAGATCTACAATTAATTTAATAAATCATCTCAATATTATATATTTTATTTAATAATAAAAACCAATAAATCAATTTATATACTACAATTTAATTCCAAATTTAAAAATAAAAAATAAAATAATATACAAACGCTTAAGATAAAGATAAATTTAACTTATATTGATTTATTGCACTTTTATATTTAGAAACTCGAGATTAATGAGCGTTTATTGAATTATTCATGTTTATAGGCAGCCAGCGCAGATATTGTCGAAAATTTTATTTGAAACCCGATGTTTCGAGCCATGGGCTCATTTATTGCACTTTTTATGGACATTAACTTTTCTTTTAATTTAATTCCTCGATATTAGATAAAAAAGTTTAACATCTCTTTATAAAAATAATGATTCGCTAATGAAACAACAATTGGATTTTTTATAAATTTTAATTTTTTAATTTTAGAAATGTCACATCTCAACATGGCTTAATAGTCTTACTAGCCAATAAAAGATAAGAATAAATAAGAATAGCCAATCAAAAATAAGAATTATATAATTTATAAAATTTAAAATATAAATTTTTATTTGTTTTAAAATCAATTTAACAATTAAAATTTCTAAAACAATGGAAAACTATATAAAAATTTAAAATGAAAATTTGTAAATTAATTAAAAGTCAAATACAAATTGGTTCCTATATACTTGCCTTCGGCAGGTATAATAATGATAAATATTAAGTTAAACTTGTGTTACTAATATTAAAACTAAATCACATGTTAAAACTAAAAGAAAAAATAGAACTCATTTTTTATTAGTTAATCTTCAATTATGTAACTCCTATAACCTTGTCCCTTCATTTATTTATTAAGCTCCATCTATATCAAAATAAAGATAATTTTTCTTATTATTGTTAATTAATTTTTTATTATTTACGATAAATATTTGACATTAAATGTTCATAAATAAAAAAACTATTAAGATTAAATATATATTAACATCAAAATAAAAAGTGTAAATCATCATATAACTAAACCATAACAATTAATAAAAATCTTCACATTTTTTTTTTTTTTTTCGGGGAAATGTTTCTTATTAAGCTCCATCTATATCAAAATAAAGATAATGTTTCTTATTGTTGTTAATTAATTTTTTATTATTTATCATAACCTTGTCCCTTCATTTATTTATTAAGCTTCATCTATATCAAAATAAAGATAATGTTTCTTATTGTTGTTAATTAATTTTTTATTATTTACGATAAATATTTGACATTAAATGTTCATAAATAAAGAAACTATTAAGATTAAATATATATTAACATCCAAATAAAAAGTGTAAATCATCATATAACTAAACCATAACAATTAATAAAAATCTTCACATCATTTTTTTTTTTTTTTGAAATGTTTCTTATTAAGCTCCATCTATATTAAAATAAAGATAATGTTTCTTATTGTTGTTAATTAATTTTTTATTATTTACGATAAATATTTGACATTAAATGTTCATAAATAAAGAAACTATTAAGATTAAATATATATTAACATCAAAATAAAAAGTGTAATTAACTTAATAATTAACTAAAAAGAAACTCCTATAACCTTGTCCCTTCATTTATTTATTAAGCTCCATCTATATCAAAATAAAGATAATGTTTCTTGTTGTTGTTAATTAATTTTTTATTATGTACGATAAATATTTGACGTTAAATGTTCATAAATAAAGAAACTATTAAGATTAAATATATATTAACATCAAAATAAAAAGTGTAAATCATCATATAACTAAACCATAACAATTAATAAAAATCTTCACATTTTTCTTTTTTTTTTCTTTTTTTTCGAGGAAAAAATATTATAGTCCAAATTTGTATTTCAAAATCTGAACCATATTGTTCAGTTGCTATATAAATAGCCTTACATTGGTGCTTGAGTATAGACTTTTGTAGGAGTCTATTCTCTCAGGATAAACCAGATAATATGAGTTCATGTACAGACTCCATATTTGCACTTCAGTGAAAATAAACATATAAACAAGCAGAATATTCTATGTATGCCCTAAAATTTTCGAGGAAAAATAATATAAAAAAGAGGCCAAAAGGCCTAGTGATTAAATCTGCAAAGGTCCTGGATCGATCTCCTTTATGAGATATTTGTTGATTTCCTAAATTTTTGTAGAGCCCTCATCAAGTTTTAATCCATTCTTGGAAAGAATATATATTCATGTATTATAATCCCTATAGACACGGTGAAAAGATATATGATCAAATGCATCTATGATCCTGCATATATCCTCATATATAGGTCTAAGGAATATATTTTTCGGCTATCTCCTATGATTGATCCAATCAATCACCAGGAGGGAGTCTCCAAGGACCTGTAATGTCGTGACCCCTAAGCTGAGGGTAAGTTGAAGTAATTTCAAGACTACTGAAAGATCTGCCCTGTTGTTACTGGATGGGCCAATGCTAGTTGCAAAATCGACCCTATGACAATCTGAAAAGTAAATGGATCCACAAATGCTCCCTCTGATCAAACTTCCTTGTGCAGCACCATCAAAGTAACACCAAGGTACAAATTTGTCTAACTGAATAGTTCTTTTCTTATCCTTTTTAACCGTCGACCTGTCTTGTGGGAAATGTGCTAAAATAGAGAGACTTTTTGCTGCATAGATATGGGGATGTATAAAGGTGTCCTAGAAGATCATCTTGTTGTGGGCGAGCCAAATCCCCCAGACCATCAGTAATGGTAGATATTTATATTGTTGATAAGTAGTGGGGTTGATCCAATTCTGTAGTATAGAGGGGATATCCTCTCCTTCTCAAATGAAAGAGATACATGTAGCATGTGTAGCGTATAGACACATGTCTTTCACATAAGGTCAATTCAAAAAAAGGTGATTATTGGACTCACCATCAGATACACAAAGAGCATATTTTCCAGGTCCAACGTTGAGGAAGTTGATTAAGTGTTCCCATACTGGAACTTTCCTTGCAAGAACAAGCCATATGAAAATCATTTTCTTCAATAGGCAGTTGAGCTTCCAAATTACCTTATGCCACCACTCAGTGGAAGCATGGTATTCTTCTTCCCTGAGGACTTGATATCCAAATTTAGGCTTGTATGTACCTCATGTAGCATTCCTAGTCCAAATGATAGAGTCCTCTTCAATGGAAATTCTAATGTGGCAATCCTTCAGGGATTTAATGTAAGTATCCCATTGATATTTCTCATCATTCACAAGCCCCAACACCTCAGAGGAAATCCATTCTTCTCGAATGGGAGTACTATTTATCTCATCTTGAATCTGATACAAAAAATTATAACCTTTTTCCTATAGAAAGTTGATCAAATGATGTGGTAGATTATGCGCTTCCATACTTACCACCCAGAAATCAATTCCAATTCTGATTTTTTTACCATTTCCGATCTTCCAGGATAGCTAATCGACTATGAGATCAGAGGCTACCACCATAGCCTTCCACATGATGGATATGTTCCTCATCAACTTATGTCTAATATTAATCCATTCGCGGACTATTAGAGGAGAAATATAATTATGGAGAATGATTTTTTCCCATAGACATCTACCTATGATCAACTTCCAAATATGTTTGCAGCCAATGCTTTGGAGAAACTAATGTGGTGCTTGAGTCACCAACCTCCAAGGTGTTTGGGTAGAGTAGTTCTTCTCCACGAAATCCAATGGAAGTATTTTGGAGCATCATGCCTTCTCCAAAGGAAACTAAAGAATAAATTTTTTATGGATTCATGTACACCTGTAGGTATATGAAGTGCAAGAGTAACCCAATATACAAGTATACCTTCAAGGATATACTTCAATCGTATAAGTCTTCCCACTTTTGAAATCCAATAGTTTCACCAAAGATTTATCGTCTTCTCCACTATTTGGATGAGCTAGTTCCAATCCTTTAAATTGTAGTTATTAGGTTTAATGATAAACCCTAGGTATTTAATTCCATCAATTAAATCACTTTGTTCGAAATCAAAACAATTTGCAAACCAATTAGTGGAGTCCATGTCTATGTTCAAAAAGGATATGGAATATTTCATGGAATTGTAAATCATACCTGTAGCTTGTGAGAAAATATTAAACAAAGATTTAAAATTCAGTGCCTCCCTTCTAGAACCATTAGAAAAGAGTATGATATCGTCGACAAAGAGCAGGTTTGTAATATATATAGATCCTTCGAAGTGAAAACATTTGAGTGAACCATTCCTTCTAGCTGATGTAATAAGTCTACTGAGGCCTTCCAAAGGAAGAAAAGGAGGGGGGCAAGTGGACAACCTTGCCTCATGCCTCTACGAGGCCTGAAGAGTCTAGAGGCAGAGCCATTTATAAGAACTGCAAAGCTAAATGTATGCACACAGGACATAATCCAATTGATAAATGGTAATTCAAAACCTACTTGTGTAAGAACAAGTTTTAGATAGGTCCATCTGACTCTATCGTATGCCTTTGATAGGTATTCCTTTATAGCAATTGTTGGAATGTGATTCAATTTTTTAGTATGGAGCTCCTCATGTTCTATGCCTATTGCATCGTGGATATGTCTACCCTATAAGAATGCAAATTATTCATGTGTGACTGCAACTGAGAGTATGCCTCTAATTCTGATTGTAATGGTTTTTGCAATAATATTATAGATGCATTTGAAAAGGGAAATAGGACTTAGATCCTCCATAGTTTTAATCTTGTCCACTTTGGGAATCAGAGTTAGAAAATTAGAATTAAAAGTTGTAAGGACACTTGCCTTATTCATGGATTCTTCAATAACAAACAGGCGATAATCCCTGATAAAATCAAACATTCTGCCATAGAACTTGAGGGGCCAACCATTAGGGATGGGGATTTTTTCATGGTGCATGGATTTGATGGAAAGTAGTATTTCATCTTTTGAGATAGGATCCAATAGAAAGCGATTATGCTCCTCTGAGAAAAAAAATAGGAAGATGTGCAATAGTCTCTAGCATTGTTGCAACAAGTGTAGTCTGAACATCTTTATAAGGTTTAGAGAAATGTGAAACTCTGACTTATGCAATGTTGTGAAATCCCATGACCATTTCCTTATTCTTGTCTTCTATTCCCCAAATAGAGTTAACATGCTTCATGTGCTTTATATGGTTATGAAAAAACTTAGAGTTGTTGTCCCCATGTTTCATCCATATAGCTCTGCTTTTGAGCCGGAGCTCTGCTTCTTCATCAAGTAGATATTTCCTTCTTTTTGTCTCAAGCTCTGCAATAAGTAGCTTCTACTCATTCGAGCTGAAACCGACTAGGTTGTTAGATTGGAAGGAAACTAGTTGATCCTCTAAATATTGTAGTTCCATAACTTTTAGTTTGTTGCAATTCGCTATCAATGGAATAGTATAGTCCTTCAATCTCTTGAGTTTGTTATGAAATTGTATGGACGCTTAACTAATTATGCCAAGATAATATGGGATCCATATGTCTTTAACCATTTGCTTGAAAGAGTCATCTTGTAACCAGGTGGCGTTGAACTTAAAGGGGGAGATGGTTTTTTTAGGTCTCGTCTAAAATCCAAAAGGACCAGGAAGTGGTCGGAGTCACCTCCCTCCCCCACCCACTGCTTAATGCAAGATACTGAATTGAGTAGATCTTCACTGATAATAATCTATCAAGGCATTTTGCAATAGCTTGGTCTTTGATACGCTTGTTCCTCCAAGTAGGAAAAAGCTTGACCCAGGGTAAATCGATTAGGGATTCCTTCTCATTTAGATTGATAAATAATTATGATAATGGGCACACAATGGGTCTTTGTGGGAAGAGCTACCCCAAGTCTCTACCTCCCCAATGGATTAATTTAAATCACCTGCCAGTATAAAGTTTTCTTCAAGATGAATTTCGGCTTCCATAAGATGATGTCAGAATTCAATTCTTTGAGTATGTGATCCATAAATATTTAGAATAGTAAACTAAAGGTTGAGTTCCTTATATAAGAAGGTAGCACCCATCCCTATGGAAATACCCCAACTAGATTGAAAAGTAGGGTTTTTAGACTGCCATCCCATAAGCAGGACACCTAACTTCCCATTTATATCAAGGTAGATAAAGTCCATTCCTATCAACCGAGTGCACATCTATTTTACAATAGAATCACCAGTGATCAAAGTTTCCTGTAGAATAATGAGGTATGGATTGTGTAGAGAAACCAGATGCTTCAAGGTTAGTTTTTTAGAGGGTTTCCCTAGCCCTCTTATGTTCATAGAGATGTAGAGCATTAGGGCACCTTCACTAAGGGGGTTCATGCTAAGGCCCCTTTAGTAGTTTTTTGTTTACCCGTTTGGACTTCCAAACCTTCCTGAATCCTGGCTATAGCCATAATCGACCAACGACCTCTGAGTCAGTCTGAACCCCCGGTCTGTTGTGAAGATGAAACCCTATCTCCAGAACCAAGTGTAGACCAGGGCGAGGTATAAAATGGTAGCGAGGTTTCCAGCGACCTATAGGTTTGGAAAGGCTCAAGGTATCGACAGGAGATGGTATTCCAGAATCATTCAAGGTTGTCAGAGGAAAAAAAAAGTATCAGTGTGCCGAGTGGGTGAAAGAGGGGTGGAGGGGAATATAAGCGGTGACGAAGGAGAGGGTGGGGAGGAGACCGACAAGGGAGGCAATTGACATTGTTAACTGATGTGGATGTCATTTATTCATTTCAACCAATCAATGGTGTATTCCCCAATGTGCATCATCGTCATAAGAATCATCTTCTTATAGTAATGCCCTCTTCACATACATCTATAAGTGGAAGATGTTTCCACCTTCCTAGGGATCTTTGGATTCTTCTGGTTGGACTTTTATGGTAATGATATTAACACTAGTTCCATATTGATGTATGCATTTTCCCCTACCCATGGGATGATGTAGTGTTAGGGATGAATCAAATTCCAAGCTTCCAACTTGGCCAATAGAAACTTTCTAGTACAACATTTGAAGTAACATCTTGATAAGGTGTAATTAGGAATCTTTCATCCATATTTGTCATTGTTGTGCTTAATGAAAAAACAACAAATAGTAGATTGGTTTGATATCGCTTATTAATACCATATGAGAATAAAATGATTGGACATACAATTTTGCAAACATAAACACACTATTTAAAACCTAATATTACTGTGAAAAGAAAATTCTATGAATGGATCAAACAAAGAAAAATAGTATATTATAAATGATAATATATAATGGCTAGAAATGCGGTAGCTCATCTTTGAAAAATGCAATAGCTACTTTTATTTGCAAAAAAATCCGTAGCAAATTTATGAAACTACATTTTGTAATAATACAAAAAAAAACCTTAAAATGCAAGAAGCCTAATCTTAACATGATTAAGCCTCAAAGGGAACATTGACATTTCCAAAAAAGTGAAACCTTGCTAAGATTATTAATTATCATATTGTGCTATGTTTTTGGTCTCCTTTAGTATGTTTGAAATCATATTAGCACACTGAGTTGGACACTTAGGAGTTGAGTATAACTACCTCAAAAATGCAATCGAAAAAACAAAAAATAATACAACAATAAATCATGGCCAAAAACTCACCAATATCAAACCCATTTTGAGATGGCCTTAAACCATATAACAATAACTCATCATTTACTATATCGTGCATGAGAAAACCAACCCATAACAAAAAAAATTTAAACATTCTCATAATCTTATTTTACCATATAACATAAATACATTCTTATTTTTTATCTAAATTAACATAACTCTTTTCTAATAAGCTTCTTTAAAAATTCTTAAATAATCTCAAGATAAAAATGTAATTAATTTTTAACCTAAATAATTTGTGATAAAATATCACCATCCTACCTTTAAGCCACACTTAATAATATTTTATACTATTTCATAGGTTTTTATAAAACTTAATAAAATAGGACATAAAGTAAAATTATAATGTGAAGAGATATGATTCATTTACAACCACACAAGTAAAATCAAATAAAAGTAAGAAAAGAAGAAAATATAGTGATGCTTGTGTGATGAAATGTCCTTTTAATAGGAGACCAACTTGCTATAACCACAAAGATCCCATTATTAACCATTAATTTGTTAAAATAGAAAATAATAAACGAGACATTCTAATCTTTTTGTTTCCTTTCGATTGCTAACTTTCATGCAAAACCTTATTGTTTGATGTTAACAATGCATCAAAAAAGAACAACCAAATCCATGTTTTGGGGTTTTTTTGTTTGAGCATCATTATATTTCTTGTCACCGTATGATTTATTTGTTATGAACTCACTTTAATTATAAAATAAATTAATTGAAATGCAAGTTTCTTTTATAGTTTGAGAACCAATCATTAAGATTTCACTGAATTTTATTTTAATAAATGATATAGTTTGTTTTTTTAGTATTTATCATAATCTTGTGGATTGTCACTGAAATGCAATTTCACTTTTATGACGCGGAGTACCTAAAAGGAAAAAAAGGAATATTAAATGTCAATTTAAGAACTATACAAATAGACTACTAATATTATAACAAAGATAGTATTATAAAGTGATGAAAGCTAGGTTTGACTCGGGTTATAGATCATAGTACATGTTGGGTCATGGATTTGTCTATATTTTTATCACTTATTGACATCTATTTCATACATCTTTTTCTTATTATTGTCTATTTATCATTTTATTTTTCATCCATTTATTGTAATTGCTTGTAAAATATCATATTACTCTTATTGATGCTATAGTGGTTAATAATGATTATTTTCCTTTATTTTTGATGAATTGAAGACTATTATGCATAATTTTACTGATGATGGTTTGTGAAGTGATTTTTCATATTAGCAACAACATCACTCATGGTTCAATCCTCCAAATTTGGCATGATAGCACACGTCCACATGGAAATATACAACATGGTTGTGTTCTTAGGTTTGATGACATGGATTTCTAATCTTAAATCCGTACCTAGGTCCAACATGGCAGCCTCCAACTCATGATCAAACGGTCCCAACCAAAAACACGTGCCAGATAAGAACGCATTGATTTGCGTTGCAATTTTCGAGCATATTAAGAAGAATCTCGAAAATCTGGGACATTGGTTTTGTGCATAACGACCTCAATTACATAACGCATCAGAAAACCACCCAAAACAGCAGTGGTTTGAGAGATACGAGTGGTTCTTTAAAGGGGAATTTTCCATATTTACTATTGCGATCGGTGTTTCAAATTAGCAATTTGTTAAAACAGATTCCAAGTTGGGAATTTGGTTCCTCATCCCCATGAGATATTTTTATGTATAAATATGTAATCAGTCTCATGTATGGGGGTTGAACAATTAGTATTGAAATTCATTATTCTCTTCGAATCCAACTTTGTAACAGTTCAAGCTTGGTTAATAGATGCTCGTGGTTTCTTAAAGCATAGTTGTAGACTTTAATTATGGAGATCCGGCTCTGCTCAGTGGAGGAAGGGGCCTCTTCCCTAAGAAGATGCTAGTAGTATTGATTGTAAGTGTGTTATTGTGTGAATTTGTTTATTATTTAGTTCCTTCTTTCATTCATTTTTAGATTTATCATTGTTGTTATTCCTATTAATTCGTTTTGATAGATCGTTGACCAACATAGCACTTCTTTCATATTTATGTAATTAGATCTTGCATAAGAGTTGATTTTTATTGCAATGTTTGAAGTGTGATTAGATTTGCAGTGTGGTTTTATGAATAGGATTGGGGTTTGATTTGTTTTCAAGAAGGTGTGATCTAGTTTACAATGAATTTCGATTTGATACCAATAGATCAACATTGTCAGGTAGAAATTGTGATTGCATAGATATTGCACGATAACTTTGAAATAAAAGGCTTCCTCAGGTTGAAAATTTATGTTCTGGAAGTTTCAGTTGTTTATTTAATTAGATGATTAATTTTCCCAACAGTACACAACAAAAGCACTAACCTCAATACAAACAATAAAAATTTGTAATAACAGGCAACCAATAATGTCTTTGTTATTAATATTTAAACAAATTACATATGTTGTTACAATGAGGGTGATGCCCCTATTCAAAATACATAGTTTATTAATATTTAAACAAATTACATATGTTGTTACAATGAGGGTGATGTCCCTATTCAAAATACACAATTGGCCTATTTCTAGTTTAGTACGTGATCATTCCTCTTCAAAGGTTAGCTATGTGGCTTCATGGAAGAAAGTCCAAAAATAATATCATTTATCATACATCACCTGTTGTATTTATATCATGTTTCTAATGCCTTAATTTTCCGCTCTTGCAACTTCTAGAAACCTCTTGTTCCTTCCAGAATCCCTTGGCGCGTTGTGCCATATGGCATCTTCAACCACTGCCATTGCTGCTTCATTAAATGTTGCAATTTCCTTTGTGATAGTTTTTGTTCCCCGGCTCTTTGGCCTTTTCAGTTGGTCGAAAACTTGATGGGTCCTCATAACCATCCTCATGGGTCACTTGGTGCATCACTTCTGCCATCTAAATCCTCTTTAGTACATACCCACTTCTTCATCATTTTTTATTTCCTTTATGGCCCAACCGATCCTCAGTAACGCCCTTTACCTATCAACCTATTCCTCCCAAACTTCCTTGGTTTTGGTGTTGATGTTAATCCAACTCTTCTCTATATGTCAGTCGAACCGTTGCGACTGTCCTTCACCTTCGTCGGATCATTCTGTTGTCGTTCTCTTTGACCACCTATTCCTCAACTCAACTAGACTACATCATCCTTCCCCTTGTCGACTTCTTTTGCATGCATGTCATGTGACCATTCTTCTGGCATCGAATCTCCTCTTCATCTTGACCAACCATGGCTGGTCTATATTATCGACCGTGACTCGGTCATCTACAACCATGTCAACTTCTATCTTTGTAAACTACTTCACTTCTGCCTCAACCAATACTCAAGTTGGTCTCTCGCCTTGACTAGTACTCAAGTTGGTCTCTCACCTCAACCACAACTTGGTCGACTTCCTCCTTCTCATATGTTCCTTTCTTTAGGCATGACTTTCCCTCCTTTACACCCCCCTAAAGTTTATCGCTTCCCTTCCAGATGACTCATTTACTAGTCGACCACTATTCCAGCTAGTCTTGTACCTGTGTTAGTTTCAAGCTCGACTTATCCTCTTCTGCCAGTCGGATTTCTCTCTAAATGCTCTTCATCAACTTGATGACTCAACATTCGGATCCTTTCAACCTATGGGTCTTTGACTGCTTCACTTCAGTCGACTCCTCTCGACCCTCGGGTCTTCGTTGACTTGTCTGCTTCTTCCCAATCTTCTTTTCCGCTTTAACCCTTGTTTAACCCTTTAGCTAGATTTTGGTTCCATCATCGGTTTGATCTACCCGTGACTCTATTCATCTTCTATTCCCATGACTATCTCATGGTCATCCTTATCTCCTCCCATCAGTTTCCCCACCAACTCATCTAGTTCTATGACTAGTTCTTCTATCACAACTATGACTTAGTCATCTCGATGCAAGTAGATTTTATTTCTCCCAATTGATCCTTCAACTAGCCTTCAATCTTGGCCATGGCTGATGCATTCAACTCCTGGCCTCCAACTCCTTGACTTTGATCTTTTGTCTTATGGGCACAATTTCTTGTGCTTCCTCTGTGGAATGACCTCAACTCCTCCCAAGTGATTTTCCATCATCTTTCCATTGTAGCCTTGTGCCATGGAGTTGATGCCCTTGCATCATAAAGATAGAATTATAATGGCATAACACTCTTATATATATATATATATATATATATATATATATATATATATATATATATTCAATTTAAAAAACTATATAAATAGACTCCTTTGTTGATAATCTTAGGAGTCTATTTATATAGTTTCTTAAATTGAATATATATATATATATATATATATATGAAATTGTTAAATAATTAATTATATTCAATATATAAGTATGATTATATTGATTTGGGAATTATTTGAAATTTGGGGGATGTCACTAAGGCACGGGTCTAAGGTTTACTTTCAGTTTCCACGGTGAAGTTTTCATTATGCTTTAGATTTGGAAAGGTTCTAGCAGGGGTTAAGATGGTGGACAACATCTAGTTGATTGATTATTTGATAGATAATTTTCCAAAGGAACAAATCGTTTGTTCTCCGCAGAGCATGGAATCTCTTGTGGAAAGATTGTCTTGTACATTAGATAATAATGAAGTTATTACCCCTATTCTTAAGGATGTGGACACTGATTTTTCAATGGATTAGAGTATGGGTGATGCAAGGAAAATTAATGTTATTGATTCAGGTCTAGTTGTAGATATTTCGAGATTTGGTCATACAACTATCACTTTTGTCCCTCTTTTCTCCAAGGTATTCTAAGGGTCAGTTCCAAAGATATGCCATGAGAGGAGACCATCAATAAATTTGATTTCTCCAAGAACAGCTCTAGCTCATACTACTATCGATGGTAAGGCTACCAAGCTAGGTTATCAAAGTGTTTTGCAATCTGGTGAGAAGGTTATTGGGTGTTCCAACTCTGAATTTAGGGTTGAGGAACGACACGAGGGTTCTGATTTGGAGTGACTTGAAATTGGACAAAAGCAAAGTGTCACGTCCCCTCCCATTACATCAGAGCGATGGAGAGGATCGTGATGCTAAAACCGGGCATCTATCCCCATGAGCTTTTAACTAAGCATTCACATAATATAAAAGAACATATGCAATGTATAATTATAAGGAAAAACATAGCGGAAATAATTTCGGTAACACATCCATCATACATTCAAGATATTCATCAAATAAATAAATGCAAGGTTAACACAAGAGAGTACTTATCTTATAACAAAGTAGTCCCAAGCAACTGGCTATGCAACTGCAACGTTCCACCCAACCATAGGCCAATTGTGATCATCAATGTCTCAACACACGGCCACCCCCGAGCTGGGCATGATCTCTACAAGGAATCAAGGAACAACAGACTCACACATAGCCAAGCATACACCAAGATGAGCCAAGCCAATCTACAATTGGTTTTATCAGGCTGCTAGGAAATGGAAAGGAAGCCGTGGCTAAGCTAGTGAACTCAAGCACAGAGCCAGGGGTAACCTTACAAGATCTATCTAGCTTGGCACCCACAATACCTACACACCCAGCACAAGGAAGTATTCTTTTCAATGCTGTACAGTCCCTCAAGCCATACCTTCCCCATCTAGTGCTCTCAGGGTGTGCATATAAGAGTATCCAAAGCCCTCTTGATCTTCTTGAGAGGTTATTCTCCCCACTATGTTTATCAAGCCAATTCTATCCACTACCACTCCAAATCTCTTTCTCACAGATTCAAACCAAAATAGGGATGCACATAACAGCAAAACCACAATTGCTGGGCATGAGGAAAAACGTTTCTTCAGTGGGATGTCCAAAGAGGGGGGTTTCTACCAATTCAGAAAAATGTGGGAAAGCCCAAAAACGAAATGGCAATTGGGGAACAACCCCGGAGAGCAGAAATCGTTTTCAGAAAAATGTCCATGGGCATTTCGGGGCAAAAACAACCTCCATCACAGTCCCAAATCGTGGCCCTTCTCTCCCAGTTGTTGTACAATGCAAAAATGACTCCCAGACATGGAAAATGCAGGAAAAATGGTGAAAAACGTGATGGGGAAAGACCCAGTAGTTCAGACTGCGTGAGAGAGGTAAGACTGTGGGTTTAGAATGGCTTTGGGCACCATTTCGTGGGTGTTTTCTTGCCCAAGGAGACAAAATACGATTTCCCAGGTTGATGGCTTGCCCATACACGAAATTGGCTACCATACCTCTTCATTCCCAAGGCATTAACTACCTCAACCAATTTCTGGAAGAATTAAATGATTGGGTCCATAACCCAAAATGGGTAGTTGGTGGTTTATGGGTTTTCTCATTGACACATGGATTAACACCATTGGCTCAAGGTTTTGAATAATTTCCCTCCCTATTCCTTGTAGAATCATGCCCCCCATCTCTTTGTTGCACAGCATAGCCAGTTGTGGGTTTTTCATTAAAATTCGTATTTACATGATGTCTTATTTACATTGTGCCTATCTAGCACAAGAACCATAGGCATCTATTTTTAATTGTCGATACATAAAACGCTAAATCAATGGTGGGGCCTTGGCCTTGAGCTCCTCACCATGATTAAATATCAATATTTACATCATTTACGATTTAATGAAAAAGGGGTCAAAATGGGGACGTGACACAAAGGAAGAGGGTTATGAAGAGTCATGAGGGCTCAATATCACTGGTGGTACGAGAATACATTGTTATTGACTAGATTGTGGATATAAATGGGAGGAGTTTGGCGGGAAACTTTACAGGTAGGAGAGTGGGGATAGACTACCTTCTTCGTTGAATGGAGGATACTTGGGGATTGGGGTTGGGATATCTTCTAGTGGCACATATTTTTTCCAAAGGACAATCGAGTTTTTTCTCATTCACCTGAGGATGTTGTCTCCATTCTGAGAGAGTTTTGGTTTTGGGGAAATTATTACGTGGCTATCAAACCTTGGAATTTGTTTTTTATTCCAAAGTGGAACCTAAGATCGACACATCAGTTTGGATGAAGATTCTAGGGATACTTATGGGGTTTTGGATGGAGCACGTGCTTATAGCTTATATTGGTAATTATCTTAATAAGTCCATATTGGTTTATAACAGTCTTATTTGGAAATATTTTAGGTAAGTTTCACAGATTTTGGTTGATTTAGACTATAATAAGGGTTTGGATGAGTCCATTGAGCTTATAAATGGGTCTCAAACCTATTCACAACTCTTGGATTATATTAATAATCCTTTTAGATTTAATCATTTCCAAGAACATTGTTAAGGATTGCACTAAAATTTTTATGAGGAAGGTTTGGAGGAAAAAGTGTGATGATGGGGGGATGGAGGAGAAAGATAGGGAGTTTTTAATGGATGAAGCTTCAGTGTCTCGTGAGTGGGGCTCTGTATCCGTGGAAATATATTTTGGTAAGTGATTGGAGGTGAATGATAGGATTGCATATGATGTTTTTATTGTTGGTGATTTTTATGTCCCTCTTACAGTTGATAGTTGAGAGTTGCTAATGAAAAAATCAGGTGGTATTCAAGATCCTAGGACTAATAAGGGTTGATCATGAATTAGTGAGGATGTTGGTTCCCTGAAGCAAGTGTTTGAATACCCCTCCATCTTCATGTTCCTTTTCATCTAATTGTTTAGGGGGGGGTCTAGAGGGAATTTAATCAAGTCCCCATAAGGTGGTAAAGAGACCTCAGGGAAGACCCCCTAAGTAAACTAAACACAAGAGAGATTCCTTCCACTTAAGGGCTCATCAAAACTTAGTTGTTGATATTCCTACTCAAGGGTACATCGTGTATTACTATAGTGATGGTGAAGTAATAATCATTTCCTCTGGCCCGTTGGGGTTTGGGCTCATGGCCAGTGGAAGCTTTCTAAGGTGTCCGTGCTGCTAAGGAGGTCACAGGTTCAATCCTCTTGCAGCCTAAGGGTCATTCTTGGAGGGGGCGGTTCCTCTAGGGTTTATAGTGGTAGCTAGCGGGATTTGACCCCATGTCACGCAAGTACGATACCGTCATCATTGTCGATTCCCCTACTACAAAAAATAATAATAATTTCCTTTGACTCTCTGTCCAAAGGAGGAGGACCTTATCTTTTACATACCTAAAGGAACAATTTTCAAATTTGGAACAATCGAGGAGTTATGATTGGACCCTTCAATTTATGGTGGGAGTCTTGTGGTGGAGAAGTTGTTGGCCATTAAAAAGGCACAAGAACAAGATTTGAAACAAATCAATCAAGGTATGTAGAATTTTATCATCAAGGTCCTTAGAGCGGGATGTACCCTAGTGAATAGGTCCTCATGAAGATTCTATTAGTGAATGTGAAAGACCCAGGGTGGAGTAGGTCAAATTTTTGTCCCTCAAAATATTGTTCGATTGTGAACACTCATCGATTATGTTACTACAAGACACCATGGGTGTCGAAAATTATGTTAATTTCAAACTTAAGAAGTTGTTTGAAGGATGGGGTTTTCTTGGTATTGATTCAGAGGGTATGTCGGGGGGTATTATTATGACATGGAATTTGGAAGTGGTTTTAACTAAATATTTCTCTAATGTATTAGGTTTGTACACTGAGTTCTTCTTCAAAGGGATGAACTCTTATATTTCAATTTTAAATATTTATGCCTCATATGGTGGGAACCTCTAGTTCTGGGATTGAATTTCCTCCATTGCAAATATTAAGGTTGCAAATTTAATTACAGGTGGGGATTTTAATTTAACATATCCAGAATAGAAGTGTGATGGGATTCAACTATGTCTGACCGAGTTGTTGATCATTTCATTTGTTGTTTGAAGACCTTGGTTGGGTACACATAGAGCCCAAAAAGGTAATATCTACCTGGTCCAACAAAAGAGTTGGCCATGAAGCTATAGTAAAATGCTTTTTTTCCTAGTGCAGGACTCTCTTATTCAATTTTTGAAAGTGGTTTAGTCTTATGTGGGATATGAATTATTTTTATATCATTATCCCATTTTCTTAGAATTTGTGATTGGGGATTCTAAATTGAGAGTTCCTTTCAAGTTCAACCCTTGCTGGAAAACTATTGATGAATTTCATTGTATTATGGTGGATAACTAGTGCAAGTTTTCTTCAAACATGGACTTGACAGCTTATGAACAGATGATAGGATTGCTTAAGCATATCAAGATGAAAGCAACTACTTAGGCAAGGGAAGGGTTTAAGAATAGATATTCAAAAATTGTATAGATTGATCACTCTTTGGAATAGTTTTTTTGGATAATGATGGTGGTGTTTTCAATGAAGAGATTTTGTTGGTGATGAATAATCTTGAAGGTGAGAGATCCAAATTACTTCTAGCCAGGGAGAGGGATTGGTGTGAGAAAATTCGCACCACATTGTTAGTAGTAGGATATCATAACACCAAGTTATTTTAGAATAGTTTGAATCACTCGAACAACATTAACATGATTTGGAAGTTGCTTAGTCCAGATGGATATATAAGATGAGGGGTTTCAAGGAATTAGAAAAATTGGGCATTGGGTATTTTAAAGGAAATTATAAGAAGTCGATCGGTACAATGCTAGGTCAGATTATGAAAACTTTATCTTTGTTACCTAGTTTGTTAATAGATAGGATAATAACATAATATTTAAACCTATGTACTTGGAGGAATTGCTAGTTATGATTAGTACTTTAAAAAAGATAAGATTACGGTCCCATGCCTGTGGACTGTGGATTTCTTTCTTGATTTTCTCAACCTGATCGAGGATGATTTACTTTAGGTTGTGGAAGAGGTCCAAAAGACAAGTAGATTTCTTGGAAATATTAATTCCAACTTTATTGCTTTTATCCCAAAGGTGGACAATCTAGAGTCTTTTAATGGGTTCCATCTCATTTCTTTATGTAAATTATTTTACAATATTATCTCAAAGGTGTTGGCCTATTGATTGAAATTGATACTCTCTAATGGAATTTTAGCGAAATAGTTTGGATTTCTTGAAGGATGACTTATACATGAGGTAATTGGGTATCCTTAAGAAGTTCTTCACTTAGTTAAGTTGGCTACCAATCCTATTATTGTTTTGAAGCTTGATATGTCTAAGACCTACATCTATATATCGTGGCTCTATCTAATATTGTGTCTCTTGCATATTGGATTATCTCTCCCTATTTTCAAATGGATTATGGCTTGTGGTACTTTGGTTACATTTATAGTTCATATTAATGGGGTGGCCTCTAAGTATTTTAAACCATTGCGAGAGATTCGGGAAGAATTACCCCTCTCACCTTACTTATTCCTTTAGCGGTTAAGAGTTTAGTCGGGATTTGGTAGATGCTAATTGGCAAGGAGTGGTAAAATGGATTGAATTGGTAGAAATGAAAAGTTAACTCATGTATTTTTTGTAGACTATGTTTTGCTTCCTTTTTTTGGCTCAACATATGAATTATCTTCCTCTAGGAATATCCTTGAGCTATACTTGAAATAAATGGGGATGGTGTATAACATGCAAAAGTCAACAATATATCCTTATAATTTGGATACAAACTTGTTGAATTCTATTGATAGGTATATTCCATCCCAAGTTTAGGATTTTAATGGTGGCTTTAAATATCTTGGGTATTTTCTCAAACCAAACTCATATTTGAAGTGGGACTGGGCATGAATTGCTAAAGTGGAAAAACACATCATGCAATGGTACAATACATGGTTGTCTTGGGGTGGTCGGCTAGTTATGGTTAAGTCTATTTTAGAGGATATTCCCATTTTTTAGCACTCACTAGTTTACATTACGAAAGAAGCATTAGATAAGATTCACAAATTGTGTTTCAATTTTATGTGGAAAGGGGGCGATGAATATAAAAGTTGTCGTTGGGTTGGTTGGCACAAGATTGTTGTTCCAAAGGCTTTGGATGGGTGGGGTTTAAAAGATATCCATGTATTTGGGAAAGCTCTAGCAGTGACTTCTTTGTGGAATATGATTATCAAAGTTAGCTTATGGAAGAGACTTATAATTCATAAGTACATTGCGCTTGGTTCACTAATGTATTGGATTTGGTTAGAGTATAAAAGTATAAAAAAATTCTTAAATCAATAGAAATATTTTACTTTGACTTCTTCAGTGATTAGCTCTCATTTAGCTTAGAAAGTTGGAATGTTAGGATAATTAATACTCGATCCTCGTCCTACTTAGCATTATTTACCTTTTTCCTAGTAGTTGATGATGTTATTTCCCCCCAGTGGTATGCAGATGTCATCTAGGACCCATTATCCACTTAATGCACCCTGCATGCATGATTTTAGGCCCACCAGAGTCAGTTCCCTACATTTTAGGAGCTAACTCTACGTTCTATTTCAATCTGCCTGAGTCCCTGAACTCTAGTGGGTGTTTGAGCTCTAATCACCACTGATTGTGATCTAATGCGCCCTTTTCTGATTCATTTGCATGAAAAACTGACAATTTCACCCTCCTTGGTCAGATAACTGACAGTAGCTTCAATTAACTCAGTTTTGGTTGAGTTGAGTTGAGTTTGGGACTTCCAGAGCACTCTAGTGGTTACACTTCCTATGCTATACTGACAAGGATTCGAATTCTCTCCATTCTATCATATCTGTTGACTATAATGATTAATGTATCATAACATACTTTTATGTTTCTATCTGAGATCCAATGCATGATTATTTTTGCTGCTCATTTCACTGTAATCATCTTTTATGCCCATTCTTTTCACTGTGAGGTATTCCTAGCTCTATGATCTGTTGTGTTCTAGAATTTCACATGATATCAGAGCTCAGA
This sequence comes from Larix kaempferi, assembly GCA_027924585.1. NCBI lineage: Eukaryota > Viridiplantae > Streptophyta > Pinopsida > Pinales > Pinaceae > Larix > Larix kaempferi. The sequence continues at coordinate 1,192,738 of BSBM01000242.1, read as the reverse complement.
GAGCATAGGTTGAGCAGTTGCTTTTAGTAGTTCACTAGAAGCCTCTGGATTTCCACAGCAAATCATGGTGCCATTGCATTGAATTCATTGGAGAAATCTTTTGAGGTCTAGCCAAGTGTGAAGGATCCAAATAAAATTTCCTATTATCCTAAAGCAATGCTCAGTAGAATTTTATCTCCAAAATTGAGAGATTTCTGCAAGATTTTGAAGTTTTTTCAATGTAGCAGTAGCAACAGTTTCAATTTGTATTCACTCCAGCAGTTTCACATGGAGAATTCGAATGCTTCTTTGTCTCCAAGGATCTTGACACCCTTCAATTATCTTGATTGGAGGGATGATATGTAGATTGTATTTTGCAACAAGAGTCTGTATAGGGTCACAATGGGAAAGGAGGTCGAAACTCAGGCACTTGTTGAGAAGGCTAAGTACCTGAACAAATTAGATGAAGTGTTTGGTTTCATGTGTATTCATATTTTAAAATATTTGCTCTTCCACCTTGAAGGATTGAATACTCCAAGAGAGGTTTGGTTGAAGCTTGAGACTCTCTTCGGCAACCAAGATGAGTTGAAAGACCATATTCTAGAGAATGAATTAATTGCTCTTCAACCCAACAGTTTCAAAACCATACAACAGTTCTTTTCTAAATTCAAATCCTTGGTTATGCAATGCAAACAATGTGGCATTGACAAGAAGGGTGCGAAGCTGGTGCTATCCATCCTAAGCAAGCTTGGTCCTAAATTTTCAATATTTGCTTCTACCTTCCATTCAAGGAGATTGTCAATCCACAATTCAAAAATTCCTTCTTTATATGCATTCATTGAATCCCTCATCCAAGAACATGAGAAACTGATTCAGATGGCCGCCTTGCAAGCCTCCAAAAATCAAGCTCTTATGGCAAGGGAGTCAAAAAGTGTGAATGTTAAAGGGAAGCAAAAAGGAAGGTAGTGACAAGAAGCAAGTTGAATCCAAACCATATGAGAAACCTAATCCATCAGAAGGAGCCTCCAACTCCAAGAAGGATAAGCAAAAGGGGTTTGAGAAGACCAAGTGTTCCTATTGCAAGAAAGGAAACCATCCAGAGAGATCTTGCATGAAGAAGAAGATAGATCAAATGAACAAACTTCTTGAACAACACAACATTTCCCTCCCAGAAGGCAAAAGGGAGAGTGATTTTGGAAGTGAGACAGATTATCATGAGAGATTCCATTCACTGAAGGCTGGATTCTCACAATCAGAATCCTTCCTCATAGATTCTCGAACCTCCAACCACATGTTTTACTCCAAAGAATCATTTTCTTCTCTAGATCTCAATGATGGTCCTAGTATTCACATGGGAGATAATTCAAAGATATCTGTTGAAGGGAAGGGAACAATACAAATGGAACATGGGAAGTTCAAAAATGTTTTGTATGTTCCTTCTTTGACAGCAAACTTGTTATCTATTTATCATATGACACACACAGGTTCACCAAAGAAAGTTATTTTTGGACCTGACACAATTGAGATTGCAGAGATCTCATCTGGGAAATTAATAGTGAAAGGGGTTGCAAACCATGCCTCAAAAGCATATGAATTTTCTCACTTTTTTCCATACTCTCTGCCTACTCCATTTGCATCTGATGAAGATCAAAATGATTTCTCTTCTAATGATCTAGTTTCAGATTCTGAATATGAAGACCAATATCTTGATGTTGATTATGAAGTTCAAGCATATGTAGATCCAAATCTAGCACTTGCTCCCAATCCATGGCCAAGGCCAATGCAGGATCACAAATTCCTTGAAGCTTCTAGGAACATAGTTGGGGATCCATCTGACCATATAAGAACTAAATCTCAGTATCAATATGCAAACCTTGCATTATGTCATACATATCCACTTCTCTCAGAGAGGTGCTACTTGATGGTGGGGTCTGATCCACAATCCTTCAAAGAGACTTACCAAGATGGATATACAACCAAGTAAAAATATTGTTTGGCTGACAAAGGGTACTCAAAGGTTCATGGGTTGGACTACAATGAGTCATTCGCCACAGTAGCAAGAATGGATTCTGAAAGACCTGTTTTGGAAAATGCAGCTTTGAAACAATAGGAGGTGCATCAGAGGAGTAGATCCAGATTCAACACCTGAATTACTACCCTACATATGCGTATATTTCCTACATTCTTACAAATTATTCCACTCATAAGATATTTTCCTTCCATGCTTGGTGTGAAGGATATTTGAGTTTCATGTTGTTCATTTTTTAGGGGGGGGGGGGTATTTTCCCCATGAGGTTTTCCCCATTTCCTTAGTTTCATGAACAGTTCCTTTTTATCATTTATTTGATTCTATGGGTGACAGTTGGTCTCAGTAACCAGGGCCTAGGATGTCCAATTTTGGATTAAGGGGGGGTGTTAGGATAATTAATACTCCATCCTTGTCCTACTGAGAATTATTACCTTTTCCTAGTAGTTGATGATGTTATTTCCCCCCTATTGGTGTGCATATGTCATCTAGGACTCATTAGCCACCTAATGCGCCCTGCATGCATGATTTTAGTCCCACCAGAGTCAGTTCCCTACATTTTAGGAGATAACTATGTGTTCTAGTTCAGTCCACCTGAGTCCTTGAACTCTAGTGGGGGTTTGAGCTCCACTCACCACTGATTGTGATCTAATGCTCCATTTTATGATTGATTTGCCTGAAAAATTGACAATTGTGCCCTTCTTGGTCAGTTAACTAACAATAGCTTCATTTAATTGAGTTTTGGTTGAGTTGATTTGAGTTTGGGACTTCCGGAGCATTCTAGTGGTGAAAATTCCTATGCTAGATTGATAGGGATTCAAATTAATCTTAGATAATCAAATTCTCTCCATTGTATCATATATGTTGACTATATTGATTAATGGATCATAACACACATTTCTATTTCTATCTAAGCTCCAATGCATGATTAGTTTTGTTGCTCATTTCACTGCAATTTTCACTGTAATTCATCTTTTCTTCTCTATGATCTGTTGTGTTCTAGAATTTCACATGGAAATGGTTCGCAAGTTCATGTGGGTGCAGATGTATCATAGATATGATAAAAATGTATTTTAATCAACGAAGCAGATCCATCATCATTAGGAAGTTGGGAAGGTCACTTTTAATAATATCTCTAATCCATTTTTATCCACAATATGGTCACAAGGATGGTTAAGTGTTGAGGACGTAGGTCTAACTAGTGATTGGATTGCAGAGTGGAATGAGTTTACTAACTCTTTATAATGGGATAATATTTGGTTTGAGATGTTTGAGGACGAACTCATTTGGTGGTCGAATGTGGTTGGTAGTTCGTACTCTACTAAGTTGGGCTATGGTGTTTTTTTTTAACGACCACCGCGGGAGGAAGCTTGGTGGCGAAAGAAACTTTGGAAAGTTTGTGTGCCTCCTAAATCCATTATGTTCTTGTGTTTTATTCTTAAAACAAATTTTGACTTGGGATTTACTGCATAGACATGTTGGGGAGGGATTGAGAATATTCCTATTATGTAGAGATAATGAAGAAACCATGCAGTGTCTCTTTATTTTGTGTTCTTACTCCCATCAAGCTTGGAAAGAACTTGAGGATCATGGCTTGGGTATTTCAAATCTCTAGGGAAAAGGAAATATTGAATATTTTTCCTTTGTTTGGTTTGTTAAAAAATATTTGAAGGATTTTAGAAAACTCCTCTATTTAGGTCTCTAGGGAATTTGGATAGCTAAGAACAACATTGTCTTTGAAGAAGAAATTATTCCCAATTTCAAAACCGTGGCTCTTAGTCTAGGTATTCTCTCTCATTTTATGCAAAAGGATCCCAAATCCAATAGGGATCTTAATTTTGGCAAGTTTGAACCATGGTGTTTTTTGTATGGAGAAAGTCAAAATTTGGTTGGAGGTTGTAGTATAGTGTTTAACATTTCTTATCAGATTTTCTTTCATTTATGTCTAAATATAAAGCGGGGTTCCAACAATTCAATGAGTTTATCACATTGTATTGTGGGTTGAATATCATGAGCAGATTGAGGTGCAACTCCCTGCTTGTTTTTGGTAATTAAATATGGGACCTTTGGTTGAACAACTCCAAGACATTTCCAAAAATTTCTCACAAATTGAATTCCATCATATTTTTAGAGATCACAATCAAACTGTTGACAAGTTATCCAAGGAGGGTCTTGGTTTCTCAAAAAATCATATTTTGATAATTGAATTTGAGGAGGATTGGGAACTGAGTTGAACGACTCAGTTCTTAATCAATTATTTTTAATTTATAGCAAGGAATGTTTGGTGCATCTTTTGCACTGGTGGGAATTTTTGTGAATTTGGGTTATGGTTGATCTGTGGCGTGATCTTTTTGGTTTGGGTAGTTTGGTTCTATCAAATGTTCTCTCCAAGGAATGATTTTGGTTGTGCATTCGCACTTGAGGATTGTATTATTTTTCCTTGAAATATAAATACATTTTTGTATGATGAAAAAAGGTATACAATTAGATTGATATTGTTTTTAGATATAATTTTAAAATTTATTTACTTACTAAATTGTTCTATGTAATTGGTTTATAAAATTGGATTACTTTTTTCTTTTTTCTTTTTTTTTACAATTTTTATAGATAAATATATTGTGTTTATAAATTTGGTGCAATGATATTTTGTAATATGATTTTCTACATCTTTATTATAAGATTAAATCAATATTTACGTACTTAGACTCAAACCATGTTGACTACTGACTTAGTTGGCCATTGAATATACATTGGTTATTCAAATAGTTACAATTAGTTATATTACTTGTAACCGGTTATTATTGGTATGAATATTTAACGAGATATTATTTGTATTCATATGCATGATGACTAAGTAGTATATAGATCATAACGAGAGGCAAAGTGTTGATATTCAAATTAAATATTAGTTTTGATCATTTTTATTGCATTAGGTGGAGTGTTGTTAGTCCCTGCCGTAGGCAGAGACTATGTGTTCCGCTATTTTGAATTAGTATGAAAACACTACATTAGAAAACATCAAATTCTATAAAGTCAAACGAAATAATATTATTTTTGAATATTTTTCATTAAGTATTTTCTCAATGTTTAGTGGACAATGGCTGAATATTTGATGTTTTTTTTATCATTGCACGGATTAATGGAAAATAAAAATAAAATAAAAATACCACATACCTTACCACTTTACAAAGTTTGAAAAATATTCATATGACATTATTATATTCATAAAATCCGAGGACGCATGGATTTTGTGGGTGCAAATGTCTAAATTTCAGCCTCTGCAACTTTCCCCTATCAAATCAGTGAATTGAAAACTCTGTATGCATGTATGCACTGTTCACACTGTTCGGCCTTTTTAGTAGGTTTGGGTTGTTGTGCCACCCAGGAAGCTCTCTTCTAGTTATCAGGCCTAGACATCTCAGGTTGGATTCACTCTCAAATCCATTTTCAACTTGGGTTGTCTTCTCTTGCATATTTGAAGTCTTTGTGTTTTTTCCTTTTCTTTCTGTGATTTCTTTCTTTGAGGATTATTGTGCTCATATGGCTATTATGTTTTGCAGATAAATATGGCAGATAATGGAGAATTTACCTTTGCTAACGGGACCTCTGTTGATAACCGTTTGGATAGAATCCAGATGCAAAGGGTGTAAAATGGCACCTGTCTCAATGACAGTGCTTTTCCTATGAAGGTGCAGACCCTGGGCGAGCTCCATTTATTGCATCAGAAGAAATCTGCGCCTACTTCTCCCAGTAAAGGAGCTCTCTGGGGTTTCCTACTTAGTTTTCCGAGCAAGAAAGGAAAAAGCAGTAACTGTATTCCATTGGGTTTTTTATTTGGTATTCAACGCTGCTATTTTCATTGAACATAACTTAATGATAGAGCTTAGCTTGTATCTTGATAATATATATCTCAAAGTCAATACGATTTCCTTTGTATTGACAAGGCGAAGTATAACTATTTCAGAATGTTAGAATTCATTCAATAGACTTTTTGGCTTTTTTGGGTCTTTGTTCATTGCTAATATTTTCATAACTTGTTAACATATGATAAATAGGTAATGGATGGTTGTGAATGTATAAAATGCTTGTTAATTGTGATCTCTACCAAGTGGTTAATCTTTACTTTGTAGACTTTGTGGTGTCATGCAGGTATGTGGTTGTCTACTTTTCCATTATATATCTTAGGTACCAGGACGGTATTGTGACTAATGATATGCTAGCCTTGCCTAAGTTTCATTTCCTTGTAGTTGGTGCTCTTGAGGCTCTAGGTGTGGCTTCAGGAATGGCAGCAAGAAGTATGTCAGTACAACTATTCTTAAACAATCCGTAATTATAGTGTATTTTTGTTTACTTAATATTGAACATTTATTTCATGGATCTTGAAAATGTAATGTAATATGTACAAAAATTTGGGGCTTGTGTGTGTATTTGTAAACTTTGGGGTATATAAATAATAATCTATGAATGTTCTTGCAATCTGATTCACTCACTTTACTGGGCTCAGATTAAATGGCTTTGATAGCTCTATTACCTTGTTTTTAGAATTCGTTGCCACAAGATATGTATGTAGGTGACAAGTTTTATTTTTATATTTCTTCCATTTGATATGGTGATTATTCTTGTTGAAAATCTAAGTATTTTTGGCCATTGAACTGCTTAACATTTTACTAATAACAATGTGTGATTTTCTATTCCGATTCTGCAAATAGCCATTCTTTCAGGGGTATCTATTCCAATTTTGTCTCAGGTAATATGCAGTGATGTTTATGATACTATTATCTCTTATTGCAAACTGTGTTTGCAATGAGAATAGCTTCTCATCGGAATAAACTTATACTTTGGCACTGCCACTTCTTAAATATAACAATATGAACTCATGCGATATGTGACTGAAAAGTGATAGTGCATAGTATTTTTGGGGAGGAAGGTTCACATGGTTAAGAAATACATACTTAGGGAAAAAATCATGCATTATATGCATTGGTTCATGTTTCCTGGTTAAGATAAAATTAATTTCTAAGCAACTTTTAGCCTTTTCCTTGTTCATGAGGAATGATGCATGAGATGATATAACGATATCTTTTTAATTTATTTGAAAACATTTTGGTATGGTAGCTTATCTTGTTAGCTGTATTTTTAGGAAGGCGTTACTCTGTCTTTCAGATTTTTGGTTGTTTACTTATATATGCTGGTGTAATCATAATTGTTGCCAGTTATCTGCTTACCATATGCCTAACCGATCTAAATGTAGTTTTAATATTTCATTAGATCGTTTGTCCTCTGCTGTAGCTATACATAAATGAATGGGAAGAATTATGAAAGGTGAAGCACAAGGTGCGACAATATTTGAAACACTAGAATCAGGAACTAGATTTATAGAGCCAGTGAAATCTATCTCGATTTTTTGTTCATTACATTTTGATATTTACATTTTTTTGCTCATTTATGTACAATAAGTGATTGAACCATTTCACTGCAATATCTATAAGTTCAAATATACTTGCTTGGCTTGGGTCAGATTGCAAAAAAATAAATGGAAAAGTAGAAATTCTTGTTCCAATGCATATAAAATCAGAATGATATTGTATTATGGATAGTATAACTTCATGTTCATGAATTTTTTTGTTTCATACTAGTTGAGAATCCATGATTCCCAAACATAAAGACTATATTATTATGTGTTTTTGTCCTTCCTCTGTAGTGGGTTTGGTGCAGGTAAATCATTGCAACAAGCATGAATTGTCTTACCACTTTTGATGATACTCTCATTCTTATTTCAAGCTGGAGATACTATTCTAAAGGTTGTTATCATTCTAGTTACTCATGTCCGATGGCCTTATTTTTGGTAAAAGTTCTTAATAAGAAATCCTAAATCTAGTGAGTTTATCTTGATCAGGAAATTATTTTCTTGGATGCAGCCAAAAAGTTAAAGGTACATATGTAGACAACACTTTTTTGTTTATGAGTTTACAATTCCAATTCCTGCAATGGAATCTACCATTATGCTTGCCAACAGTAATGCAAGCTTATATTATTGACTTCCAAGAATTAGCCCCATGATTCACATTCCATTTTATGTTTGCATCTGATGAGACCTAGTCAAAGCTCTATGATATTTGTATTTTATATTTGTACAACTCATCTACACTAATTACCAATAGTAAATGTATCATCTACTTCATAGGAGATTTAGTCAATGATGATCTCTCACCTACCTTATCATAAAAAATTCACCAACCAGTTTTATACTTCTATATAGACCTGATGAAATATAGACTCTAGAGTGTACAATATGTACAAGTTAACAATTATCCCGAGTGTACAGTATGTACAAGTTGACAATTATCCTCTTTAACTTTGCTTCTTGTGTGGCTATTTCCATTGTTGTTTCACTTGTGCAAATATAAATTTGGTACCGTAGCCTGCAATTAGGGCTTTTGGGGGGTTTCACAATTCGACTTCCTTTGATCATATTTATCGCCAACACAACACAATGGCAGACCAGATTTCTAAAGAATCATATCAAGGCGAGGAGGGTGTCATTACTGGGAGGAATTACTAGATAATCAAATTACAGAGCAGGGCTCTGTCAGGAGTTTTGACTTTTAACTATATCTATATCTAGTTCTTTTTTGTTGTTGTCGATGATAGTTTTTTGAAGGGGACAGATTATTAGGATAATGGATGGGAGTATATTTTTTTATGAGAAGGATGCTAAAATGATATAACTGTACTTAAGTCATCATGGACTTAATCATATTGTACTATTTTATTCTCTTATGAATACCAATAGTATGTTTTGTTCTGCTGAATAAAAAAATAAAAATAAAAATAAAAATAAAAAAGTACAAGTTTCGAAAACGGAAATGCTTGGAAATGTGACCCCCCATAATGCTTATATTGGGGGAACATAGTGTTTGTATAGTTTTTTTAAATAGCACAGTATCTCGCAATAAAATAAGGTTTATATGTTGGTAGGTTTATAAATGAATTAGAGGTTAATTCGTCTTCATTTTCTGTAGACTAGGTTTTTTTAGACTTCCCATGGGTTCCACACCCCCAATGGGCACTTGGGGGTTTCCCATAAGTTTTAAATAATTTTTTGAGTTTCTGGGAGTTTCCAATATGGGTACATGGGAATTTTAGGAGTTTTGTGCAACATAGCAATTCTGGAATTGTCAGATTTTTCTACTTGGAATTCTGAATTCTCCTCGAACTTGTATTTTATCAAATTTGTACATTGATAAAGTGATTTGCAAATTTTCAACGCCTTATCCTACTGTTTTAAGGCTAGTGTTACACAGTGACACCTTATTGCCTCGGTTTCCCATACTTGTGTACATTTTTTGCAGTCATGGTACTCCCTTCATGACTTGTGGTACTGCAGATTCTGCCTGTCAAAATATGTTGATTTCCTATAGGAGCACTGTGGATTTACAGTCCTTTACAATTTCTAAAAAATGGTGCACCGTTATAACCACTTTCTTTAAGGGCTATTTTTAAATTTCTTTTTGTAGTGTTGATGTAGTAATGCTATTTTTATGAACAAGAAAATGACGATCTCCAATTACTACAGCACACCAATGCAACTTGTCTTGAAAGAGAGTTGAATATTGATCCTCAGAATTTCAAGCAACACATGAGAAACAAACATTCCCAGAAAATATGATTAAGGACGCCATGCTATTAGATCATGCTACATATTCTAATTTTATAGCGGTTTTAGTTTCTTCAAGGAAGAGATGTAAATATTATTGTATATGCCTTTCTATTTTTATTTTTTCCCTTTCTAATGTAAATATTTTATGTATATATAAGAAGTATCTTTAAAAAAAAAAATAGAAAAGACCACACATTGTGAAGTTAACACACCTATCTATTCTCTTCACAATGGAAACCCATATTGCATTGAGGATAGGGGATAATGGTTTTCATTGATGAAGCACTGAATACAAACACTAGGAGTCATACCAGAGAAGCGAGCGATGAAAAATCCATCCCCAATTCCTCCAAAAATGACCTGGCATCCTAGTATTCATATTGAACAACTCAGGGTCTAGAATAAGGCTCTTCAACTCCATCATAGAAGGATGGTTAGGGGAAATCAACCCATACTCTTGAGGAAGATGTTGCCAATCCTTCTAGCCATGAGAGAAATAATCCTACTTATCTATCCAAAATAAAATGTGTCTCTTGCTCAATATGTGAGCTTTAAAACGAGGCATCTCTACAACACTGGACCCCTGAACTTTCCAACTCCAAATGGACTGATTTTCCTATATCCCATCCAAGATTTGTTTGAATTATGTCCAGGATCATAATTTAGCATTGTTCCAAGGGAAAATTCATTTCAGAGTGACATAGTTTGGAGACTCATGCTACCTACTACTTTCGTTATTTTTGAGATTTTGGCATTGCCTTAGAATCACTGTGTTTTTCACTAAAAATATGGAATGATCAAAGCAATACCACTCTATCACAAAGGAAATAATAAGCCATTGCAAGGTAATAATCCATTGCACAAAGGAAGTTGGTTTTGAAAATTGAGAACAAACGATATTTTCATCGTTGAAGACCGTTAAGCATAAGTCACATGTCCTCATTCATCCACATCATCTAAATAATTTCATTACTTCTGCCAGTATCCCTTTGATTACGCAACCCAATCTACATGGCATAAAAGCATTTATATGAGACATTGTAGTTCAAATATGAAGCATTGCCCTTAGTAAATTAAATTATGCTTAATTAGTCAATTTAGAATTTGATTTATCTATCTTTGTAAACAAGGGTTGGTCTAGAATTTTTCCCTTTTTTAAAATTTGATATTTCTACCGTTCACGTGATTCCAATAAATATTTTGAGTAATCATATAGATTTATTCAAGGCTTTCCCTTTTTTTAAATTTGATATTTCTACCGTTCACGTGATTCCAATAAATATTTTGAGCAATCATATAGATGTATTCAAGGCTTTCCAAATGTTTGATTGCCTGTTTCGCTTGTCCAATTTGTCTAGAGAATTGTGACAAAATGTTCCATTACAATATTAGGAAATAATAGTCTTTTAAGAATATCTTTTGCATCCAAGTCGAAACTAGTGTCCCCCTTTGAAAATTTGGTCACAATTTTCTTTATGAGAAAATAGAGATAGAAAATCCTCTTCCACGAGGAAGAAAGAGATATAGAAGTTAGAATCTTATCCTGATGAGATCTACGTTTTCAAGATCCACGAATACAACATGGTTGGGTTGGATAGGGTCCATGGAACTTTCCAACAAGGGAAAAATCAATGAGAATGAGGGTAAGATTTTGAGTGAGGCCTAGAGAGAAATCTAAAGCCATAACTTATGCCATCTCTTAGTCAGAATTAAATCCTTCATCTTTGAATTAGGAGTCATGTTTATTTGTTTGACGGGTAATCAAACTAAAATCAAATAAGTTTTACAAACATCTTTGTAAGTCAGAGGGCCAAAGCCCTCAATCGGAATTGATATGATAGATCAGAGATCAGACATCCATATCAGACACTAGGAGATGTGGCCCATGCCTTCCCCGATTCCTACTAATTGTTACGTTAAGATAAATTTCAATAGCATCGTGACCCATAATAAATTTTACCCATAACAACTTTGGTTTCTATTGCAAATGTTTTTATTATGAAGAAGAAAGGACATAGCACCTTGATTTTTGGACTACTGACATTTCAAATATACATCGAGTTCAAATTGAATTTCAGCAACATCATTTCTAGTTTAAGACTTTGGCCCTCTATATTTGTAGTTTCAAATATATAAATATAATACCATTTTTTTTCTTTTCATTTTTTAAATAAATAGTTATTGGTTGATATTTAATATTGATTTTTACTTTTATACAATAAGGTAGGGACTAAGCTGCACATAGCTCTTGTTTTTTTTTTCTATTCTAATACCACAAAAACAAAATTACTTTAGGTGTTAATAGTGCAAAAACTTGAGTCAATGAGGTGTTATCAAGAAATAGAATGGCGTCCTAAATAAGAAATCAAATCTGAGTGAACAAATGGAATTGTTTTCTAAGAATATGTATCAAATAAACTATATAAACATATTAAGTAAATATGGAAGATTAATTTTGATTTAAAAAAGGATAATATAATGGAATATGTTCTTTAAACATATGCAAAGGAGTTAAAACATAAGTAATGCTAAAAAAAATGGAATATGCAGAGGCGTATCATTTATTGGATTCAACATACCTTTAATTGGCAGTTTAAATCTTGTGAATTGTTTGAATAGGAAGCATTTTTCCACTACAAATTAAATTAGTCATGATTGGAATATTTAGAATCCCAAGAATTGGAATCTTAAACTTGGGATCAAAATAAGAATATTCCTATTAGTTAAAAGGGTTTATAAGTGACTCAAAGTTCTAATATCACTACACGGAAAAGGACCTATAGCGGAGGTTATAGTGGAGGTTTTTAGTGTTACAAGATTGGTCGGAATTCTAAAAAAATCCTCTGCTACAACCTCCAAAAATGGTACCGGATGTTTTGGTGAAGGTTTTTACGAAAATGTATTATAACTAAAAAAAATCGGCAGTTGGAGGCTATTGCGGAGGTTTTTTTTTCGATGCACTTTATTCAATCAAACACACCAGTGTGAGCAAATAAAAAATGCACTAGTTTGTACCAAACTTATTAAAAGAATCGGTGCTTTATAACATTATATGCACCAGTTCCTTTTACCAAGAATAACACTAGTGCTTACGTACTTTTAAAACACATTAGTGCTATATACTGAAAACAAACTTATGCTTACTAATTATTAAAATACATCGATGCTTACTAACTATTAAAATGCACCAGTGCAAACTAACTATTACAAAGCATTGGTGCGATTAGAAAAATGCCTGGGTAAAGTTGACCAAGACGTTGGTTGTCACTATATTTTAAAATTTAACAGTGTAGTTAATATACAGTAGCGCACCGGTGTTACATGGTCATAAACACACCAATGTGATTGGAACGATTGAAAGAACCGGATATTATTTTATGTTTGGTGAGCAGTGACTACTGACATCACACTGTAATATCTATACTTTATTTTTATTTTGGTTAATTCCATTATTCATCAAAAATTGAAATATATTTTATAGAGTATTCATTTGAATTTTAATTATTGTGTTTGGATATGATGTTTGAATTAATTTGCTATATCATAAATATTCGCATCTATTGTAATATTTAATCATCCATATATTTAATTAGCGTGGTAACATGTCACATGTAACATTTTGCAATGATATTGGAGAATGCAATAGAATAAAAAACATTATTTTATTATATATCAATAAGAGGCACTTTTTCATACAAAATGGGACAACATAAACTCCACAATAATAAAAATGTCAACATGCATGTAATTGTTACACTTATTGGTAACCCGTTGTCTTTCAATTACACTATGTCTAGTACATTATACAAAATGTTTAATTTTCACAGACAATTATTTCAAAATATACATCAGATTTCATTAACATCCAAAATATATGGATCATCATTATTCACTGGAACTATTGTTAGTGCTCAAGCCACTTGCATGACTTGGGTTATTTGGCTAAATGTTTTGTTGATCGCCTCAATAGTTTTCCTCTTCTTCAACTCCCATCTACAAACATAAAAATAAAGTGTAATGAGTGTATCTACATTAGTGGGAATAATGAAAATTAAAATAGATAATATACATGAATGTAAATTGAAATGTGACGTACCATAGAAAGAATTGAGTCCTAAATGATACACATAATTTCAAAACTGTGTCTCATGCCATCTCTCAACAACACGTTTGTTAGATCCACTCCATATTTTGTTCATGCAAGTTTATACCCTCTAAGAAATCATAGATTTAATATAAAGGATTTATGTTGTTCTATCACATATAAAATGAAATAAAAACATAGATATTTACAAATTCCACACTTAATTTTTTATACGCCAAAATATACTCACAACCCATACTTAACCCAATTTCAATCAATTCTTCATATGGCTCTTCTTTGTATGTTAATACCTATTTGAAGACATCCAATCATGGTCGGTGTAAAAAATAAAATAAAATATAAAGATCACAACCAATATGAAATCCTAAAATGTTATAAGGAAATCACAACTACTCACAAACTTTGGTATCAACCCCTTTTTTCCTTGGTTTCCATGGCGTCCTGTCTTATGTGATAAAAGGGGTCCATTTTGTTTTCTTTTCTACAAAAAAACAATTGAAAAATAATATTTAATGCTAAACTAATTAATTAGATGTACATAATAGAAAAAATAAATTATTTCATACATTTGAGATGGCTCGCTTTGCGATGTAATTATATCCATTCCCTTTACCATCTCCTTGTACACTTTTTTGGACATCCCTACTGGCATATTTCAGATATCACCTTGTTCATCCTTTGGGATTTTCATAACCTTCCCAAGAATGTAAAATGACATTAAACCATTTTTATGCTAATATGAAAAATACATATAGAAAAATTAATATTAATAAAGGAATGGTTTGTAGTAGTAGATACATATTCTATAAAAACATGCTTAGGAATATTACTTTTTGAATGATTCTTTTTTGTTGTTGTATGTTTTTTCTATTGAAATTTTGATAGGTCTCGTTGACCGTTGATCTTGAAATGCCTCCTGTATTTTAGATATAACATGCTTCAATGACTCATTGGATTGATTTTTGTACTATAAGTGGAAAGCACGTCTATATGTTCTTTCTGCTATATCCCTCATAGTTTTATAAAAAATAATCCCCCATTCATTCACTTCCAGCACCACTCCGGATGAACTAATAACCAATTCATCATTATTTAAATCATCTATAATTTTTTTTTCATATGATTAAATTCCCTTATATTGTTGTCAATCCTGCATAACATTCAAAATATGTGAATTGGATTGTTTAAAACATATTAGCAAATATTCTTAAGTCCTGTATTACTGTAAATTTAAGAAAAAAAATCATATTGATGTTGAACTTTGGTTGTCATTGATGTCAATTGATGTCAAAGACAATTCAGTATTCCTGTGCCAGTTTAAAGAAATATATGAAAGACACCTTGAAGAAGTATATTTCTTTGTCAGTTTAAAGAAGTATATGGAATCATGTTTGAATAAGTACATAGTTAACACATTTAATACATATGGTACAAGTGTAGGTCTCAAGTCCACCTAGTCATACTACTTCATGATATATGTCGAAGACATGGTTGTACAACTTTTGAGAGTGTGCAAGCAGCTTGTAACAAGAAATGGTTGAACAAGTAAGCTAGTCCCGAAAGCGCACAAGGCTCACCAATCGGAAGACACATTCAAGTTGTTGAAGCGCACAAGAGTACCAAAAGGAAGTAGTAATTGAATAAGTCAAGTGCGCAAGTCCCACAAGTGATGGTACATCAAGGGAGAAGACCACACCATAAGGGCACAAGTCCCACTAGGAAAATCACCAAGTATGTGTGATACCCACAAAGAGATGACACCTAAGTGACGTAGAACATGAAAAGTGGTGGAAGCGTGAAGTAAGTGGAACCATGAATAAAAGAAGAAGAAAGACACAACCAACTTGGACATACCATCCATGTAGGATGAGTATAAATAAGAAGCAAGTTGGATAATTGAAGTAAGCTTGTGAGATCAAGACTGGAAGATATATATTTATCAAAATTCTTATTTTGGGGCATCAAGGGCTCGTGGAACCAGAACAACATGATCTCGTAGAGAGACAAGTGAGCACAAGAAGAGGAATGGAATATATGATGGTGCGCAGAATGATGTGGTTTATCTGTGACAGTTGCGAGAAGATAGAAATGCAGAACTACATAAGATGCACAATTGCATGAGAATAGAGTGACAGTATCGCAGACATCATGCTGGAAATCACAGATGATATAAAATAGAAGCACAAACATAGACTTGAAGTATATCTTATGATGCGCAAAGTAAAGAAGTCTATCTGAAGCGCGGAGTAAAGAATTTTATCTGATGCGCTAAGACAGAATTGAAGCACAGTAAAGGAAGAACATTATGATAAGGATGATCCGAGACAAGTGCATTAAACAGAAAGGTTGAAACATAGATAATGCACAGAGGATCATAGATTATCTAAAGACTATTTCACTTAGGCAGAACGGAAATATTATAGAAGGTGCACGGATCCATCTGATACTAATGTGAGAAGTTAGGACAATATCTCAACAGAAGATATGTAGTATTAATTGAATTTGCGGATGTGCAGAAACAAAATGGCGTATGGAACTAGAGTGCAGACTACAGAATATGATGAAGCAACACACAATTTGTGAAGTGTGAATTCAATTGTGATATTGTGAAGTGATAAGTTAAGTGTTAAGTCAGTTGATGTATGCAATACAATAACAACCAGATTACAACATATAGAAGGTGCGCACTAATCCAGGAGGATCATCTCATCGTCAATCAGGTTTAAAGTCTTCAAACAACAATACAAAGGTTACCATGGTAAAGATCTCTTTTACGACTTTCCTTTAATGCTTGTTTCGTTCGAAACAAAATCTAGATGAAGAAGTTGTCAGCACTTGAAGTTTCGTCAAGGATGGTTAAAAGTGGTGAAAAATGTTAAAAGTGGTTAAAAGAATGGTTTAAAAAAAAAGTTAAATGGTTATAAGTTTTATGGTTTTGGAGCTATGGGAATCGAACCCAAAACCTACACAAGGTCACCACAAGCTCCATGAAACAAACATGGTTCAAAGGGTTATATTAAGCTATGGATCAATTATTATGGTTTAATATTGTAAAATGGGGGGGGGAGGGCATAGACCTTGACCCCATGCCAACACCGAGGCCCCCATTTCAAAGCATGTATTAGAACCATATCAAACCATGTGTTAGAGCCAAAATATATAATAACGTGGAGGGGCCATATGTCAAACCATATCACAAACTAACCTTATAACAAACCATAGCACCAAACCTTAGCCAATCTATGCACCATATCATAACCATAATATATATATGTGTGTGTGTGTGTGTGTTAAGCCATATCAATTCAACAAATTACATGTGCCATAAATTATAACGTGGATATTTTGATACCATATATTATATAATGTGTTGATACAACATGCACCATCATTCAAAAGAGCAGAGGCCCGCGGATTTGACCCCAAAACCTCTCCCTCCATAACATTGGGCCTTACCATTGGGGCACTGCCCCACCGCTGAGTGTTAAGCGGGGCGAAATCCTTTTAAGTTGCAGGCGCCAAAACTTATAAAAAGACCACGAGTTCCAAGCCACAGGCCATGTTAAAAAGATCAAAGTTCGAAGTTACCAATGCACAAAGTTGCACAGTTTTCAAGGTAGAGTACAGGAACAAATCCCTAGGCACAAAGGCCATTAATGAGCATGGATCCCAAGGTGGAATCTGTACATAGTCCGTACATTTTGTCTTTTGTGCAGAATCGTTGTCTCGATTTGTGTGCCAGAGGAGCACTCATGAAAAGGTATTCGAGTTTATACTCGTTTTTCTTAGAATTCCGAGACGGACGTAGTGGTGCAGTATGTTTATGTGTTTGACAGACAGAAGTCATAAGTGTTTACAAAACACTCATTTTGTAACCTTTGAAAACTTAATAAGATTGACCTTCCCATTGGAAGTGGCCCAAAGACGTAGCCTAAGGAGGGTGAACTCCGTTATCAACTCTTGCCTTCATTTTTCTAGTTTGCATCTCTCTTTTATGTGTTTTATGTGCTTCATTTATGCTCTTTAAATTTTTCATTTAAGCCTCTTTAATGGATTTTAGCATTTAAACATTCACATGCAAATATTGGTTATAAATATCCTAGATAATTTTCATATCACACACAACAGAATGAACAACAGTCAATCTGAATAGTGTGTGGATCAGAAGGACAAGAAAGTAATATATTCTTCTATCATACCAGGGTGGTAGGACGGACAAAGGAGCAGGAGATCGAATCATCCTTCCAGTTGGAGCTGGTAAATCAGGGAGTTGGTGCTTCCTTCAAGTTGGTGCCTGTAGAAATAATGGGTTGGTGCCTCCTTTAAGTTGGAGTTGGAGGACTTAGGAAGTTGGTGCTTCCTCAAATGTAATATTTTATTATAAGAGAGTGTTCCATGGTTTTCTCTCGTTTTGGTTTCCACGTAAAAATATATGTGTTCTGCAAATTGTTATATTGTGATGTTGAATGTTTTATTCATCATGGATGCATAATTAAAGTCCATATTAATCAATTGAGAAGTTAAAAACTATTCATGACTATGCTAATATTGATTCAACCCCCCTCTCAGTATTAAATAGATTCCAACAATTGGTATCAGAGCAGGTGTTGGCACAGAGTTAGTTTTATGTGATTGGAAGGAAAAGAGGAGTGTTTATATTTCAAATCTTGTTGATATGACTAAAATATTGATAGGCTGAGTGCTAAAGGGAAAGCTAAACTCTCCAAATTCTCCACATGAC
Source organism: Larix kaempferi (assembly GCA_027924585.1). Lineage (NCBI taxonomy): Eukaryota > Viridiplantae > Streptophyta > Pinopsida > Pinales > Pinaceae > Larix > Larix kaempferi. Next base: position 1,174,227 of record BSBM01000242.1, on the reverse strand, counting down.
TATGCGCTGAAGAAAATAGTGATTAAAATGAGTGTGTAAAAGCACTTGTGGTATTTTATGAAAAATTGATGGTAGGAATTCAAGTGTTGAGATGATTGACGATGAGCAGGGATTTCGTTGTGTAAACTGTTGGGTTTTTAACGATGAAAGAAAGCAGCGAAATGACCATTGGTAGAGGTTAAATTTCAACATTGATCACCAATACATGATTGGAACGACAGGATATCAACGGTCGATATTCATTTCGCACCTGTAAGAAGCACGTAAGATAACGAATGGGACTTTGTCGAGAGAGTGCAAATAAGGAGGTTGTGATGCACCTGCAACAATTAATTAATAAGAATATGTGAAATAGCAGAAATGACAGAACTCAGAATCACTTTTATATTGATCACAGGCCACTTCGAGGGGAAAACCTCCTATGAGCAAGCTCAATACAAATAACTTCATGGTGCCTTCATAGGTCTCAACACACACTTATATACTAAATCTAGGCGCCAATACTATGGGTAAAAACCATGGGCCACTACAAAATATGGATCAACAATACTACGGGTGACTTACAAAGCATATGTGCCAACAACAATAACACAAACTATTGATCAACAAATACTACGGGACGACTTACAAAGCATATGCGTCCAACAAAAATATACTAACAAAGTAAAGAGATGGGTTCCTAACATCCCCTCCCCCTTAAAAAAAGCTTTGTCCTCAAAGCTTTAGATGTGGAAATTGTTGTTGAATCTGAAGGAGTGGTTCCCATGTAGCATCCTCTGGTTGCATGTCGTGCCACTGAATTAAGACCTTTGTGATAGAGCGAGAGCGAAGCTGATGAGTGCGCTGATTGAGGATGGCCTCCGGCTCCAAAAGGATGGATCCTTCATTCTCCAATTCGGGTAAAATCATTTGTCCACTGATGTTGGTGCCAAGAACTTTCTTCAGACAAGAGACATGAAAGACTGGATGAATGCGGGAAGAAGGAGGAAGTTCCAATTTACAAGCAACGGACCCAATCTTTTGAAGAATCCGATATGGCCCATAGAACTTTGGAGCGAGCTTATGACGCCCTTTGAGTTTCAGGGAGGATTGCTTGTACGGCTGGAGATGAAGAAAAACCATATCGCCTACTTGAAAAGTGCGCTCAGAACGGTGCTGATCAGCTTGTTGCTTCATGCGATTTCTTTCCATGTGAATATTGTCCCACAAAATGCGAAGAATCTTATCGCGGTTTCAAAGGACCATGTCAAATTCTTGAACTGGTGAACTGTTGGGGGTGTATGGAAGAAGAACTGGAGGTGCCTGACCATAGACTGCTTCATATGGGGTCATTTTAGAGGCAGTGTGGTAAGAGGTATTGTACCACCATTCAGTGAGAGGGAGCCACTTTGCCCACTGATGTTGTTGTTCAGAGGTGAAGCAATGAAGATAAGTTTCCAAGCATTTATTGATAATTTCAGTTTGACCATCTGTTTGTGGGTGATACCCTGAACTCATTTTTAGTTTGGTGCCAGTGTGGCGAAATAGTTATGTCCAAAAATGACTAGTGAAAGTCGCATCACGATTCGAGACAATGGAAGAAGGGATGCCATGAAGATGAAAGATCTGGTCCAGGAAAATTTGAGCAAGTGAGGAGGCTGTATAGGGATGGCTGAGAGCACTGTCTTGGAGAGGCGATCAACCAAAACGAGAATCACTGTCTTCCTGCAAGATTTAGGGAGCCCTTCAATGAAATCCATAGAAAATATCTGTCCAAATCCGTGTAGGTATGGGCAAGGGTTCGAGCAATCCTGGAAGGAGTGTTGTTTCACGTTTATTGCGCTGGCAGGTATCACATTCAGCCACCATCTGTTGAATTGTCCTTTTCATGCCCTGCCAAAAGAAGTTACGCCGTGCCCGTTCATATGTTTTGAGGAACCCAGAGTGCCCTGCCGATGGAGAAGCATGGAGTTCATAGAAGATAGCCTGTTGAAGATCTGTGCTCTCAGGAAGCACCAGACGACCCTTGTATTTCAGAGAAGCACCATCCCAAGAGTAATGTGGTACAACAGAAGGGTTGTTGGTCAAGAGTTGGATGATTTGAGATAAGGAAGAGTCATTGACATAACCCTATTGAATAGATTGCAACCAAGTTGGAACAGGCATAGAAATAGCTGAAAGAGAACCTTGGGCATCAAATGTGCGAGAAAGAGCATCTGCCACAATATTGTCTTTACCCTTCTTGTAAGTGATCTCATAGTCATAACCCATGAGTTTTCTAACCCATTTCTGTTGTGCTGGGGAGGAGATACGCTGTTCCAAGAAATATTTCAGACTCTGATGATCAGTCTTGATGCAGAAATGATTCCCTAATAGGTATGGTCGCCACTTCTGTACTGCATGCAAAATAGCCATCATTTCCTTCTCATAGGTAGAGGCAGCTAAATTCTTACCTGAAAGGGCTTTGCTGGTGAATGCAATGGGGTGTTCATCTTGAAGGAGAACAGCACCAAGTCCATTTCCGCAAGCATCACTCTCAATAGTGAAGGGCTTGGAAAAATCGGGCATAGCTAGAACAGGTGTAGTACACATAGCTTGTTTTAGTTTGTCAAATGCACACTGAGCAGCATGTGTCCATGTAAAAGCATCCTTTTTCAATAGAGCAGTTAATGGAGCTGCAATCTTCCCATAATCCTTGACAAACTTGCGGTAGTAGCCAGTCAACCCCAAAAAACCACGAAGGTTCTTGAGTGTCTGAGGATGCAACCAATTGTTCATGGCATCAATTTTGGAAGGATCCATCTGAACCCCTTGTGCTGAGATAATGTGCCCGAGATACTCAACTTCCTTCTGTCCAAAAACACATTTAGACTGCTTGGCGTGGAGATGATGGTCAGAGAAAAGTTGCATGACAAGATCCAGATGCTGGAGATGTTCATCCCATGTTTTACTGTAGATGAGGATATCATCAAAGAATACTAGAATGAATTTCTGCAAGTAGGTCGAAATATTTTATTCATTAAGTCCTGGAATGTGGAAGGAGCATTAGTGAGGCCAAAGGGCATGACCAAAAACTCATAATGGCCATCATGTGTGCGGAAAGCTGTTTTAGGGATATCATCCTCATGAACCCGAATTTGATGATACCCAGAACAAAGATCCAACTTGGAGAAAAAGTGAGCCCCATGAAGCTCATCAACAACAGGAATTGGAAACTTATCCTTGATGGTGAGGTGATTAAGTGCTCGAAAGTCAATGCAGAGGCGCCATGACTCATCTTTTTTGTGGACAAGAAGAACTGGACAAGAAAAGGAACTAGTGCTTGGGAGAATAATACCTTGCTTCAATAAGTCCCGAACGAGCATTTCAATCTCCGTTTTTTGGTGAAATGGGTAGCGATAAGGCCTAATGTTAGGAGGAACGCTGCCAGGAAGGAGTTGAATACGATGTTCTTCTAGCCTTGAAGGTGGCAATCCCATTGGTTCAACAAAGACACCTGTATATCGATCCAGAATTTGTTGTAGATCCAAAGGAGTAGTGGAGACCGCTGACAGTTGCATCTGAAATGAATGGATCTGAGTGATGACACCATGTGAACTCTTCTTGAGGAGTTTTTCCATGCGATGTGAACTGATGATGCTGAGAGAACCTGGTTGTAATCCTGTCAATGTGTGTTTTTTTCCATTGAGGGAAAATTGCATCCAAAGTTCAACAAAATCCCATAAGATAAGGCCAAGTGTGCGTAGCCATTGAGCGCCCAAAACCACATCACATCCGCCTAAGGTCAAGGCAAATATGTCAGAGTGCAAGGTATAATCTCCCATAGAGATACGCACATTTCAACACTTCCCTTTGCAAGGTAAGGTGCCCCCATTGGCAACCATGACTTCAAAGTTGGAGTAAGGATGGATAAAACAATCAGCTTGTTCAGTGATCCGAGGGTCAATGAAATTATGAGTGCTACCAGAATCAATGAGTATTGTAAGAGGAAGCTTCTTGAAGTAACCCCTAACCCGCATTGTTTGGGGGGTGGTGATTCCAGCTAAAGCATGGAGAGATATTTCTGGCTGGTCATCCTGAGATGGAGGGTCAACAGGAGGTTCCTGAATGTCGACCTGAGCATCCATTGTTTCTGGATCTTCGTCACCAATTTCAGAGGCAGGCGGAGAATCCACATCCAAGAGATAGAGCTTTTGTTGAACACATCTATGTCCCCGAGTGAATTTCTCATCACAATTATAGTGAAGCCCCTTTTCTCTGTGTGCTTGCATCTCTGTTTCAGACAAACGCTTGATAGGAGTTGGTCGAGGAGCCTGTGGTATAGGTGGTCGTTGAGAATCCATATTTCGGAAGGGAACAAAAGTGGGCTTGGAGCATTGTTGGGCTGCAATCTTGTCTTCTGCCAACTTAGCCAACCCTAGGGCTTCGATCATTGTGTTGGGACAGAACATTTTGACCTCAGAGAGGATGGCATCCTTTAGACCACTGATAAAACAACTCCGGTAAAAGTCATCAGACAATCCTTCAATGTGTTTGGCTAGTTTCTCAAATTTGGTTTGATACTCTCTCACAGTGCCAATTTGGCGAAGTTCAGTGAGGGCTCCTGTGAAGTCATCAAAAGCACTAGGACCAAATCGTTGCAAAAGGAGCTGGCAAAAGTCTGGCCATTTTGGCTCTTCATGAGCCTTGATGTACCAACGGTACCATTGAAGAGCTTTATGTTCCAAATGAAAGGATGCAAGCGGAACTTTGTTGACATCAAAAGTATTATGCAGACTGAAATACTAGTTTGCACAATAGATCCATCCAATTGGATCAGTACCATTGAAGCGAGGAAAATCAATCTTCGGACCACAGAAATTGCTGGAAGAAGAGAACCCATTGTCTAATGAAGACTCGGACTGTCGTTTGTTGTTCATAGCTGAATGTTCAATATGGAGTCCGAGAAATTTTTCATCCAGATCCTGGAGTTTGGCTTGGATGGCTGCAAGTGCTTCTTCCATGGTTTTGCTCCTGCACGGGTGACAACCATAACCAGGAGTGTTTTTTTTTTTTTTGGTTGACTGGGTAGGAAAACAAAAACAAAAACTGCTTCAGTAAAGGAAAATCTGGACTTGGGAAAAAATCTGAAGGGTAATTGGGGTTTGACTAGGTTTTGGACACTGCCGAATAGACAGGGAAGCAAAAAATGAGGATTTCAGAAGCGGGGTGAAAGAATGGGAAAATTTGGCAGAGGGGGACAAAAAGCTGAATTCAGAAACGAACTCTGTGGTAAAATTTGAAGGTGATTGGGTGAAATCTGAGGAAGTTATGGCAAACCCTAAAAATAGACAAATGTGGGATTTCGGGCTTTGGGAAGGGGAATTCGGGATAGGGTCCTCAGGTATGAAATATGCAGAATGGGATGACAGGGGTTCCCCAAAGATTTCAAGGGAAACAGGGTGAAAACAAGAGAGATATGGAGAAAAAACTGAATTTTATGCTTTTTTTTCCCCAGACTGGAGTGGCTACGACTCGGAAGGGATCTGAAACAGATAGATCTGCAATGGCCCAGAAGTGAGCGAAAATAGAGGGATCTAAAATGGTGCCGAATGGATTGAAAATGGATGGATCTGGAATGGCTTTCAGAATGGATCTGAACGGCTGGATCTGAAACGGCGTAGCAGTGATCGACAACAGTTCAGCTGAAAATAGATATGGACCCTAGGTATGTGCAGCTTCCTAATAGTTCAGGGGTTTCACTCAGCCACCAATGCTGTCTGACGGCTTGCGTATTGGGGTAGTACCCCTCAATCCACGGCTCAGGTAAAACTAATAACCGCTTTGCCACAAATGACAGCTCTTGGTTTACCTCATGGGTGGGAACTAGTCAATCAGGTAGGGTTCGTTGCCCTTTTCGCTGGCAGGTCCTCTCAATGGGCCAGCTACTTCGGGGTTCCTGTGGTACTCCTCACAATGAATTTTAGGGATTATTCCCAAGTACTTCCCAAAGTTAAGCGGATAGGGATTATTCCCAAATCCGAACCTGCAACAGATGCAAAAAAAAAATTGGCAGAAATTTCACCCAGCGAGCCCAAGAAAGTGCTTTGATACCAGATGTGATGCACCTGCAACAATTAATTAATAAGAATATGCGAAAAAGTAGAAATGACAGAAATCAAAATCACTTTTATATTGATCACAGGCCACTTGGAGGGGGCAACCTCCTATGAGAAAGCTCAATAAAAATAACTTCACAGTGCCTTCATAGGTCTCAACACACACTTATATACTAAGTCTAGGTGCTAATACTATGGGTCAAAACCATGGGCCACTACAAACTATGGATCAACAATACTTATAAAGCATATGTGCCAACAACAATAACACAAACTATTGATCAACAAATACTACGGGGCGACTTGCAAAGCATATGCGTCCAACAAAAATATACTAACAAAGTAAAGAGATGGGTTCCTAACAGAGGTTAAATGGTATATAATTTTTACCGTTGATCGATCTCCGATTTCTAGATCGACGGCCCACGATGATTTCATAGCCCCAAGATGCACAAAGAAGTGAAGAGGTAGGAGGTTGTGAAATTACAAACAACCCACCACGTGTCGTCTCGGCCTCAACATTTCGCATATCAATAAGGTGGCATGGAAAACCACTTGGACACCGCGCGAAACCACTCTCGTCAGTTTCCAAATCAAAGATCAACGGATAAGATCAAATTTGAAAAATATTCGACGGAAGAAGGTGGTTGTCGAAAAGCATGTGTATGGTCGATAATCTGATGGTTTGGATTCTGCCAGGAAATATCGACAGCTTAAGTACTTTTTCGCTGGGAAAAATCATGGAGGATAATGGAAGGAGACCCCACCGGGAAATAAAGGAAGGAGATAAACAACATGCAAGTTCCACCATTGACCAATAGGGGATCAACTAAATCAATGATCCAAAATGAGTCTGTAGCACCAAGTTACGCGAAAAACTGAAGGAGTAAGTGGTTGCGAAATGGGATACCGTCGTGCACGTTTCGGCACTAGAGCATTTCGAAAATGGAAAAAGTGGTAAAGGAAACTGCCCAGGCACTGTGCAAAACCACCTTTGTCGGTTATAACACCAAAAATTTAATGGCTGAGATCAAGGCTGGGTAGAATCCAACGGGAGAGAGAGCTTGTAATACATGTTAAAGAAGAAGATGGTAAAAATGTGACTAATCTGGCAGTTCAAGCTATAGCGCAGAAGATAAACGGATGAGACAAGTTCCCACCAATGAAGAAGCATGAGAAATAATGGGAGTTGAGTTATAAAAAGGTGAAGGACACGTGAACATTGAAATTTGTCTTGTAAAGCGTCAGTGTCAGAAGGTTTTGGACGTGTGTGCAGCGAGAAAGTGACAGAACACATCAAATTGCGGGCTTGTCAATGTCAGGTAGGTTCCAAAACCCATGTTGGCAGTTATATAACCTGTTTATAATGAAAGAATGGAAGAGACCACAAATATTGAAAACATCAGAGTATAAGATACCCTAAAAGACGGGGAAAAGGATGTTTTTGACCCTACAGTTAGATTATCAATTACAGAAATAGAAGCCAGGTTAAATAAATTGTGTAAGGAGGGAACAGGTGTACACATGGTGTTCCAGTCTTCTTTCATATTGTTCTTCCATACCAGATTATAACATTTCCTGAGTTTGTTTCCTGGTGTGCGTCGAATTATTCACAAGCTAAGAAAGTTATCATGAATGCTTCAAAATCCAGAATTGTCTGTCCTATCGAGTCTATTGTTGTGAGAAACTCCCTTGAAGTTCCCTTATCATAATCCCATGAAGTAGAAAGCCTTACCGAAGAGTCAGTCGTTATCCATTACCGTCATTCCTCACCAGAAATCAAACAAGCATTGCTAGTTAGTTGTCTCAAGCCTGACCTCGAGATTGAGGGTACTCCCTACCCACTGGATGTAAATTTTTTCAATGAAAATATTCAATTAGTCCTATCCTTAATTGCTCTTTTTTTAGGTCTTGACAGTGATACCGTGGTCATAGAAACCCAGTTGTGTCTGCTTTTTAGAATGAGTTTCGATTTACTAGAAATTGAGTATAGTCAGATGCCATGCCTCAAATATGAGGAATTCATAGCTGAAAATATTCTTTCTCAGCTAGTGGATTTTCAAAACACCATGCATTTTAGGTTCCAATATTATTTGATGAAGATGGTTATGTATTCAAGTCACAAAGAGTTACACTTTCCACAAGTAGTTTTTACGAACTCTTTGGAAGATAATATGTTCAATGACATGAATTATATCTTATCAAAGATGTATAAAATGATGTTTGGAGAAGAGTTTCCGAGAGTACTGCCAGAAATGAAGACTTTAATGCAACTGACACAAGACATGGTGGTAGGAGACTGGTTTTTATCAAGACATCATACAGTTATCAGATTTTATGGGTTTGTAAAGGAGCCGTACACATTCCCAACATTTTTGACATTGAGAGTGTTTGCCCTTGAGTTTATCAGACAAAAATAACTATTGAGAATGACCACTTCCTAGATTTCAAAAAGGCCTCTGATATAAAATATCCTTTGAAAGTAGGTCCTTTCATTGTAAAAAATAAATATGCTCTTGCATTTATAGAAAAACAATTGGAAGAAATGGATTTTAAAAAGGAAATGGATGTCAATTATGACCCTCACCACATTATTTCTTAGAGGAGACAACAAAATAGAAGCAAGGCATTTAATCATCAAGAAATTGAAGGATTATCAAAAAGAGCTAATCTTTTGCAGTATGAATCTGATGATGAAGCTTCAGCAACTTCACAGTTGAATCTTCCTATCCCAACAGAATCTTCAACAGAGATAGTGCCCACCTCAAGCACAATGGATATTGGTGGTAAAAGAAGCTTGCAGGAGATTACTAATTTAGAAGTTGAAGAACAAGAAAGAGAAAAGAGGCTTAAAGTTGATTCTTAAAGAGATTTAGTAGTGTTTTCAGGTAATGAAGAGAAGAAAAAGGGAAAATACCTAGCTCCATAAGTTCAGGTGCAAGAGTATAGATTTCAAGAAGCCAAGGAAGTTGGTGACACTAGTAGATTTCAATCAAGGGCAGAAATGTATGTCAAATATGGACAGGATAAACAAGCAAGCTTAGAGAAGACATATAATTTATTTCCCAGGGTTAGAAATGTGGCAGATTCACAGGTAACTTTGATGGCTAGCAGAGATCTCAAAGAAAACACTCTAAATTTGGTTGTGTCATCAGATGAAAAGGTGACAAAATTAAAATTAAATTTACAAAAAATAGAAGTCCCTGACAAAATTCATTTGCACGGGAAGACTGGGGAAGTCATTTACACAGACCTCATGAAGGAAACCTTGAAAGTTGAAAAATTACAAAACACAGTGAATAGATTGGAAATTCAGCTAAGGCAAGAGAAAGTTGAGAATAAATCCCACCAACAGCAAGTAAACATGCTACAGATAGATTTAGTTGAAAATAATGATGGAGCAAACAAAGGTGAGGCGAGTAAAAGGTTATTGATGGAGAAAGAGAACACAATTCAAATGCTCAAGAAAAAACTTAAGATACCATCAACTCAATTAATTCAAGCTTATGAGTTGATTGTATTCGACCAGGGAAAAGAGAGCTTGTCCCAGGAATTAGATGATAACAAGGCAAAATTGCTTAAATTCATAGAAAAATAAGTTGAATGGGAAAAGGATAGAATAAGCCTAAAAGATCAAATTGAAGATCTTAAAGGAAAGTTGGCAACTTTAGCACAAGAGAATCCAAGTGCTAGTTTAACAGGTGAAGAAACCAACACAAATAGCCTTATTCAGGCCATGTCTCAGGTCATCCTAAAGGAGGTAGAAATAAAAGAATTAAAGGAAGAGAAACAGAAGTTAGAAGAAGAGAATAAGAAAAAAGATGAAGAGATACAAGCATTAAAGGACACGAATAAAGACTTGGTAGACAGAAACCAAAGGTTTGTAATTCAAGTGACAGGGTAGGTCCCAATGCAAGGAGCAAAGTATCTGATATGGGATTCAATTATAAATGAAGTTACTAAGTTTCGACCTTATTTAAATTTCATGAAGGAAAAATAAAAAGTGGTGAATGACATTTTACAAAGTTGCACATCAATGAGAAAAGTTTGAACAGAAAGCCAAAAGATACAGCCCAAAACACTGTAAATTTTATGAATACTCTGACATACGAAGATATGAAAACCATGCAAATAAAAAATAAAGTATCAAACATAACTTGGGCAAGGAGAGTGCTTGGGAAACATGCACATATTGAAAGTGTTCAAGCTAGAGCTGAACACATGAAAAAGCAGGTTGCAGACTTCAAGAAGAAATTTGACAAGTTAATTGAGAAAGGATTGCCCTCATTCTGGGGAGAAAATAATGAGTTGATTCCTCCGAAAAATTACAAAGATTTGTTGTTTGAGGTCAGGACAAATCATGAAAATTTTGAAAATTTAACTCATGTTTTCACAAGGAAAATTTTATTGGAAAATATTTTAGATGATTTTGAAGTTTTACATCAATTGACCATGATAGGTGGAAGAATACCCCAAATTTCCATTGCAGATCACATAAAGATGAAGGTTTTGGTCAAAGAAATGACAAGTTATGAGATACCCACTGCAGATCAATGGAAGACGATAGAGAAATATGGAAAGATGAAGTACATCTTACACTCCTGAAGACTCATGCTCGAATTTGCTAGACAACTGCCAGCTAGTATAAAGACAACAAAAATTTATGTTTTGAGAATTTTTGACATTTGTATGAAATTTTGACCAAAGTAGAGTGTAATAGTTAGTTTAAATTTTGCTAATTTTAGTTATGAGGAAGTTAGGGTTTGCCTCAAGGAAGTTTTGTATAAAAATACTATTTTGGCATTATTGTAAGGGTTGGAACCCGTGAAGAGAGACACACTTTGTATTGAGATTACTTCGGTTTTAATAAAGATTGTAATGTAGAAGTGAAGCACATTTTGAAGAGAGAAGATTCCTGCATTGCTTATGTTACAGTCTATATTTTTCCTTCCTCTTTGTGAATCGTAATTTCCAGTGAAAATCTTTCATTATATTTTTCTTCTCAAAATAGATTTCAATCATATCTATTACAGTCTGTTTGGGAAGATTTACAAAAGTTTGAAAATGTTGAGTTGAGAAAACCTAAAACTCAAAAGCCACCATTACAAATTCATAACATTGTTCAAAACCCTCTAGTAGTCATGGCTGCTAGATTTGCTCCACTTGCTCTACCTATTGTTTTGCATGGCCTCCCTCATAATTATGCACAAAGAATCACATTATTTGATGGAGAGGGGAATTACATAGCCCAACAACATGTTGATAGGTTTAATGATTTTATTGACCTTGAAGAAGTAGATCATGACGATGCTAAAATGAGATTGTTGGCACAAATTTTATCCGGAGAGGTCAAGAAATGGTTTAGAACTCTTGCTGCAAGACCAAATATTCCTTCTTATGATGAGTTTGTAACCCGTTTACTTGAAAGATGGGAAGATAAGAAAAATCCTTTACAAATTCTAACACAATATAATAATCTAAAAAAAGGGGGTTTTGAATCTGTTCAAGAATTTTGTGCAAGATTTATGAGGGTTTATAATTCAATTCCTGTTGATGTTAAACCTCTGGTGGGGGGTGCCAAGTTACATTATGCAGATGCCTTTGATGGTGACTTTTCTTGTATGTTGAGAGAAAGAAAGTCAGTCACTTTGCTAGACATGTTAAAGGATGCAGTAGAAGTTGAGGAAAATCTGATGGCTTCTGGAAAGATGAAACAAAAAACTGATATAGACAGAAGAAAAATTAGAGAAGAAAACCTATACATCCATTAGTCTTCTAATAGAGATCAACAAGAACCTCAGATCAAAAACCTGAATTTCAGAAGACAAATTCCTCCACAGATAAGACAGAGAGATCAAAGAGATTAGAGGAATCCAAGAAATGCAAAAGATAATCAAGTAACACCCCCATTCCTTGAAAACTTTGTGGATGAAGAAGGGGAAACTAAACTTGTAGAAAGTGAAATTCATCATTTCGATGATCTTGATTCTGAAGTTTATTTAACTAAAACAGACCATGACATGGTCTTCAGAGATGGGGAATGTGATACCTTTGAGTTATAGATAGAGCAATATCAGATTGGATATCAAAATGCAGTAAATGACCTTCAAAAAAAGATCAACCTCAAAAATAGGGATGTAATTATAAATAAAGGGAAGGGTCCTATTGATCAACCTTCAACTAGTCAAAATAAAAAAGAGAAACCAAAAGAAGATGTATTAAAGAAAATTCCATAGAATAAAAGAGATTCAATCAAAGAAAGTGACAAAACACTTATTCCATTTAGCCTGCAAAGTGAAATTTCAAAAATCAAAATTTCTATCCCATTTAATGAGATATTGAAAAACAGTGAATATAAAGAACATATCTCAAAAATGGTTAGGAGTGAAGGACAAATAGAACTTTATACTTTGGAAATAAATGATGATGCTCCAACTATTCTTATGGGTTCTAAAATGGAAGATAACAGTTTGGAAGAAGTTCCACCTTTATATGTAAATCTGAATGTTCATGATATGATCCTTCATAATTGCATGCCAAAGGTTGTGGTAGAAAGTCTAGGTTTAGAAATCACAAGACCGTATAAGGATTTGTTTTCTTTTGATTCAAAAAATTTCAAATGCTTAGGGTTGATAAAAGACTTGGTAGTTTCTCTTACTAAATTTCTAGTCATAAGTGTGGTCATGGATGTGGTTGTTGCAGATATTCCTCCCAAATTTGGTATGATGTTATCTAGAACTTGGGCTTCAAAACTCAGGGGAAATTTAAAAATGGACATGTCCTTTGCTACAATTCCAGTTCTTGGTGAACACCAAAGATTATACACTGAGAAGAGACTTGCATATGTGGCAAACAGCAAAAATGAACCAAATAGTCATTCCATTTATGTAGTAAATATTGATTTAGGATCTTCCATTTTCTACAATGATTCTCAGTACGAAGAAAAAATAGATATTAATAAAAAGCAGGAAGAAAATAACCAGATTAAGGAAAAGGAAGTATTTAGACAAAAACAGAGGATTGAAGGGATTTTGACTATGCATTTTGATGGATTGATAAGCAAAGAAGGTGATGGCGCAGGTGTGTGGATAATAACTCCTGCCTGAGAATTTCTAACGTATTCTTTTAAGTTGGCCTTTGAATGTACTAACAATGTTGCATAATATGAAGCTCTGATTTTGGCATTGAATGTGTTGAAAGACTTAAAAGCAAAGAAAATTGAAGTGTTTGGGGATTCAGAGTTGGTCATAAATCAGGTGAATGGAATATACCAGACAAAACATCCAAAAATGAGAGCATATAGAAATGAAGTTTGGGATTTGTTTGAAAATTTCTTTGATGAGCATGACATAGCGGTGATACCCAAAGCTAACAACTCAATAGAAGATTATTTGGCTACTACTGCTGGTGCTTTCAGGGAACCCAGGTTTTTAAATAAAAAATATGAGATTGAAGTTGTAAATAGGCCTTATATTCCTGATAATTCGAAACACTGGCAAGTATTTGAAGATGATTTGCAGATTAAGAGGTTTTTAGAAATGATAGATGAGTTTGCTAATACAAATATTGATAATGAAGATCAAGGTATGGAGGGAGTAGTTACCAATGAAGAATTTCTAGAAGAACAAGAAAAATTCAAAGGATAAATTGGAGGAAAAGAAATAATTCAGTTAATGAACAATGTCATTCCTAGAGGTCTTGTACCTTTAGAGAAATTATTTGACAAGAATGATGTGGCCAAGAATCCAAAGGTTGAAGCTTAGGAAAGTGAGATTAAAGACTGCAACATTGGAACAAAAGAAAAACCCAAGATAGTGAAAATATCTAAGAGCCTGCCACCAGAAGAAGAAAAGAAATAAGTTGAGTTAATGAAATAGTTTTCAGATGTATTTGTTTGGATCTATGAATATTTAAAAGAGTATGACACTTCCATAATCAAACACACAATTCCCATCAATCCAAATGAAAATCCTTTCAAGCGGAAGCTAAGAAGAATAAATCCCTTGTTGCTTCCAGTGATTGAGAAAGAAGTGAAAAAATTGTTTGATACTAAAATCATTGTGTCATTGAAATTTTCTAGGTGGTTGGCGAATTTAGTCCCTGTGAGAAAGAAGAATGAAGAGATAAGACTGTGTGTAGATTTCAGGAAGATGAATAAGGTATCCTTAAAAGACAATTACCCATTACCTAAGATGGACCATATTCTGCAGAAGGTTGTCGGAGCAGAAAGGATTTCCATGTTAGATGGTTTCTCAAGGTACAATCAGATCAAGTTTCTTCCATAGGATCAAGAGAAAACAACTTTTACAATGCCATGGGGGACTTTCATGTATGCAAAGATGTCATTTGGATTAATGAATGTAGGGGCTACATTCCAAAGAGCCATGGATATTGCATTTACTGAAGAGAAATATAAATTTGTAGTAGTATGCATGGATGACATAATTGTATATTCAAATTTTGTTGCAGATCACTTGAAACATTTGGAGAAAGTATTTTTGAAATGCGGGAAATTTGGCATATCTCTGAACTTTAAAAAGTCAAATTTTGCCATGAAATAAGGAAAGTTATTGGGGAATATCATATCAAAATATGGCATTAAAATTGATCCTGAAAGAGTAGCAGCAATTCACAAAATTGGGATACCGAGGAGTGGGAAGGAAGTTCAGTCTTTTATTGGTAGAGTAAATTTATTAAGAAGGTTTGTTCCCAGCTTTGCATATATTTTGAGAAATATTTCATAAATGTTGAAAAAGAATAATGAAATTAAATGGACTATAGATGCTAAGAAATATTTCACAGATATAAAGAAAGCTCTCACAGAAGCCCCTATTCTAATTAGTCCATATTTATCAAAAGAATTTATCATATTCTCTTTTGCATAACAACATATTATAGCTAGAGTTTTATTGCAGAAAAATCAGGACAATATGGAGCAGCCAATTTCCTTTTTCAACAAAATTTTGAGATATGCAGAACTGAAGTACAATATAATGGAGAAACAAGCCTGTGCATTGATAAAATCTTTGAAATATTTCAGGGTTTACATTTTGCATTCTCATATTATTGCATATGTTCCATCTGCAATAGTTAAAGAAATTCTTACCCAACCAAATCCTGAAGGGAAAATAGACAAATGGATTGCAATCTTGTTGGAATATGAGCTGGATATCAAACCCACAAAATTGATCAAAGGACATGGCTTGGCGAAATTGATGGAAGAGACGAATTATGATTCTTTAGATATGAACTTTATTTCTAATCTCTCAGTTGAAACAGTCCCAGGATTGTTAGTGGTTAATGATTTCTTTTTGTCTCCTTGGTATAGTGATATCGTATATGTGTTACATAATTTACAAGCACACCCAGATTTGGACAAAACTAGATCAAGGTCAGTAAAATTGAAAGCAACAAAATTCTTCATATTAAATGAATATTTATATTGGAAGGATCCGAGAGGGATTTTGTTGAATTGTTTGTTATAAAATGAAGCACAACATGTGATGAAGGAATTTCACAAAGGAGTATGTGGAGGACATCATTCATGGAAAGCTACAGTGAATAAAATTCTCAGAGCAGGATTCTATTAGCCCACTATTTATTCAGATGTGTATAAGGAGATTTCGAAGTGTCATGAATGTCATATTTTTTACAGAAAAAGGGAACTTCTACCCTTTCCTTTAAAACCAATTTCAATTGAAGCACCTTTCCAACAATGGGGGTTGGATTTCATTGGAGAAATCAATCCAAATTCTTCAGGACAACATAAGTGGATTTTAACTGCAACAGATTATTTCACTAAGTGCATTGAAGCTATCCTGACCAAAAACGCTACAGAAACAGTAATAATTAATTTTCTGGAAGAAAATATTCTTTCAAGGTTTGGATGTCCAAGAAGAATAATAATAGATAATGCACAATCTTTCAGATCAAAGAAAATGATTAGTTTATGTCATAAATATCATATTCATCTGAATCATTCAACTGCATATTATTCCCAAGGTAATGGCCTGGCAAAATAAGAGTTTGGTGAGAATCATAAAGAAGATGTTGGAGGAAAACAAGAGAGCTTAGCATACGAAACTCAAATATGCATTATGGGCAAACATGATTAGCACCAAAAGGGCTATTGGTACATCTCCTTTCCAATTAGTTTATGGGACTTAAGTGGTTTTTCCTATTTCCTTGGGCCTACCAGTCATGAATTTGTTACAAGAAGAACCAAATCACATGCAAAGAAGAATAAATCAAATGATAGAGTTACATGAAATGAGAGAGAAGGCCTATAATAAAACTCAGATACATCAGGAAAAAATGAAGAAGACTTTTGATAGGAAAATCAAAGAATAAACTTGCAAATTGATGATTTGGTTTTAAAATGGGATGCTAGGAATGAGGACAAGCATGGTAAATTTGAACATCTATGGAAAGGTCCTTACATAGTATCAGCTTATCAGGGCGATAATTCATTCATTCTTCAAGACCAAAATGGAGAATTTGTTACAGGAGGACTAGTAAATGGGAGGTATCTCAAACACTATCTCTCTTAAAACAAATGAGAAAAAGGAAGTTTTTTTTTTTTGACAGAAACGGATAGTTTTTGTATTAAAAAAAGATGGCAGAGCCATTAGCAAGATTAAATTCCCAAAACTGTAGTAAGCCTATCAGTCTTCCATACATTAAGTACAATTGCCTGTGATTTAGCAAAATCAGGACTTTAAAAAGTTTGATACAGGAAAATAACCAGAGAAAGGTCAGAAGATAGATTGGAATTAGCATTGTTTTGCCCTTGAAGAAGGATTGCCTTCAGATTGATTCTTGCCCTGATTAGGATTTCCAGTAACCCGAAGTCTCGCCAAAGTATTTTCCAGATTCTGTAGCCTGAAGTCCATGCTTTCAATGGCTGCTGTGACCTTCATCTCCAGTGCTACTGCGAATTCTACTCTGGTGCTTCCAATCTCCTCGTCCATTCTTTCAAGCCATCGCCCACCATGCTCATCCATTTGATGCATAAACTCCCCTTGACGTCTTACCCGTTGGCGCAAAACCCTTATTTCGGCTTCCAGTTCTAGCAATGGGTCTGGAGAGGAGGCTGCCGAATCACCAGAGTCGGCCATATCTCCAAGCGAACACAAATTATTTTCAAAAGGATACAGGAGGATAGATTCGTAGAACTCCGGATGTCTTCGCCACCCGGGAACGACCACCTTCAGCGCTAGAGGAACTATTCTTATTGAAGAAAGACGGGGACGATTGTTATTTATAGTACTGAAGTCTTTTCCATGGCGTAAATGGAGCATAATTACCATCGAAGTGGGGCATGCTGGAGAGCCTTTCATCCACCTTCGAAGATCCACATTACCGATTCCTGTACAATTCAATAAATAACTGCTCTCATTTCCGAAAGAGGGAACCGCCTGATAATCATTAACCTGGATGTCCTCATAACAGAACACTAATCCTGATTGCCTAATAGCTTGGTTGGTTAATGAATTCATACCTTTTTGCTCAGAGGGAAGTGACTCTACACGCATGAGGGTGGAGAGATGTGAGCTCATCCGATTTTGAAGGATATCTCTGCGTGACTGCCCCTGGTCCATGGTACCGCGGAAGGTACACTCCATCATCAGCAAGGACGGAAGCAACTTCATCCTAAAAATTAATAAGCGAGCGATCTGGTGGGTGCTAAAATTCGAGATGGAGTATGTGTAAGACGTCGCGAGAGGGAGGTCCACGCCGCATTCGTAGGCGATCCCCAACCGGCAGCCGGAGCTCGAGACACCTGTCCTATGATCCATGCTCCTTAATCCATCCCACCTTGTTTTCGGTTCCTCTACATTACGGAATGGAGACCAGTTTGTATTCATTATTGACTTTAAGGATCCCTTTTCCAAGGGGCATAGCTTCATTAGCCGCCTGGTCAGCATGCTCATTGTTCTTCTGTAAGACATGATAGAACTAAATATCTCGAAAAAGAGGGATAAGTAGTCCAATTCTTCGGAGAATTTGACGAAGGCGAATAGAAGAGGGCAAGTTCAGAGAGTTTATGCTGTGAATAATCATCCTAGAATCCCCAACAACCATTAGGATTTGAATTCCATGACAGAGAGCTTGGTTTAGTCCTTGCCACAGGGCCAGAGCTTCCACCATATTATTGGATTCGATTCCCAAGTTCCAGGAGTAAGTGCAAATTCGTTCTCCATCAGGGTTTAAGAGCACCCCTCCCCCTCCTGCCTCCCCTGGATTCCCTTTTGATGCTCCATCAAAATATAGAAGGTGTTTTCCAAGCTTTTTACACCAAAGATCAAATTCCTCTCCCTCTGTTCTGATTTCCCAATTATGCAGCGTGGGGGACCTAACAGGAAGGCTAGCAGAGGAGCCCGGGTTCAAGCTTTGAAACGAGATGGCTTCATCATTAGACAAAGGGGATTGGAGACTTAAGGAAGTTCTGGACCTGATGAAGTCCCCTAACAAAGCCTTAATTTTAACCACCACTTGGATAGGTGATGAACGGATTCCTCTAAAGATTCGGTTATTTCGCTCAAGCCACAGTTTCCAACATACAAATTTTGGAAGAGCTAACCAAGCAGTGGCCAAAGAGTCCTTAGCATGGGTCCTAACAGCGGAGGACGACGACCAACGACAGAGAAGGGAGGGGATATCCTCAAAATGCAGGGGAGAATGCCAGGGGAGAGTAATTAGATTCCAGACAACAGAGGCAAAGGGGCAGGAGAGAAACAGATGAGGGGACGATTCTTCCTCTGCTAGGCAGAGAGGACAACGCGATGGACCTTCCCATCCTTTCCTTCGAAGAGATTTAGTGGTAAGGACACTGTTATGAGCTAGAAGCCAGGTAAAATGATCGATTTTGGGCAACGTCTTGTTTGACCAGATGTACTTCCAAATTGCAGGGTTTCTAGGGACATTAGGAATTGCTTTGATGTGTTTGTAACCTTCAGCAACGGAGTAATGACCAGATTTTGATCCCCATCCCCTTACATCCTTATAAGTCTTGGCAACCGGAGATTTCCCATTCAAGCAGCTGAGGAGAAGATCTTTTTCTTCTTCGATATTTGGAGGACAATCCGGGATGTCCCATCCTATCCATCTATGTTGATCTCTAGGGTGCCATTTAGATATACCCCAGAGTTTGACAATCCCAAGGTTTGAGAGGTACCTACGGATGCCTTCCATTCCTCCTATGTTTCCCAATGGAAGGTTGCCTGAGATGGAGTCCTCCCATAATCTGATTTTTTTCCCATTCCCTGGGATCCAAGTGAGGTCCTTGGCGAAGAAGGGATGTGCTTTAGAGCAGAGAGCTAGCAGGGGAGATCCTTTGGCCACCTTCGAACCCTGGTCCAAGCATCTGAGCCTAGTTCCCGCAAAGTATTTTTTCCAAATCACCTGTTTGCTCTAGGAGGCTTCCCCGGAAACCATATTCCAGAGCAGCTTTGCGCCTAGGGCTAGATTTTGGGCTCTAAGATCACGCAAATGCAATCCTCCTTCTAGATAAGAAGATGTTACTTTTTCCCATTTGACCAGGGAGAGCCTATTTTCATTATGTTTCCCTCCTTTCCATAGGAATCTCCTAAGTAGGGCTTCAATCTTCTTTAGGATAGTAATAGGAGCTAAAAGAAGAGAGCATTGAAAGACAGGCATGCTCACCAGAACAGATTTAATGAGCACCGATTTACCTGCAAGATTTAGCCAAGAAGCTCCCCAGGCTTTGATTTTTGAATTCAATTTTTCTATCATCGACTCCCAGCTGGAGATTTTTGGTTTATCCTTGAAGATTGGAACTCCATATATTTAAATTCAGTCCATTGGTATTGCCCTTCTATCTTTAGGATACGTGATATAGCTTGCAGCTCAAGAGGGGAACAATTCCAGCTATAAATTTTGCTCTTGCGGTGATTGATTTTGCTTCCAGAAACATCTTGGTAGATATCAAGAACCTCTTTGAACTTCCTTGCCGTAGTTGGGCTCGCTCCGCTTAGAAGGAGAGTATCGTCTGCAAATTGGGTGTGGTTAACTTCTTTAATTCCTCTCACAATCTTTAGCCCCAGCAGGTCTTCATGAACTCTGTAATGTTCTAAAAGAAAGCTAAGCGAGGCCGCTTGAATGGCATAAAATAGGGGGGAGAGGGGGCATCCTTGCCGGAGACCTATTGAAGCTTGGAAGAAATCAGCAGCTCTCCCATTAACCAAGGGTGCAATCCAGGGAGTACTAATACAGGCTTTGATCCATGATATCAAGCCTGGCGCAAAACCAAACCTGGGCATTACCTGAAACAGAAAGCCATGACGAACTCTGTCAAAGGCGTTAGTTAAATCCAATTTGATAACCATACCTTTTTCTTTTCTTGACACACTGGAATGAATGGCTTCTTGGACTAAGATGATGTTATCTGAGATTTGTCTTCCTTTGATAAATCCTCCTTGATTCTCAGGAATAATGAGAGGGAGAACCGCTTTCAGTCTATTTGCCAAAACCTTGGTGATAACCTTATATCCAATATTGCAGAGGGAGATAGGACGAAAGCAGGAGTAGGAGGTGGCTCCTTTTTCTTTGGGAATGAGGGCTAGAAAGGAAGAGTTTGTGCCTCCTCCTAATTTGAAACATGACTGGGATTTTTGGACCATCCTAAGCAGATCAGACTGGACGATGGGCCAACAAGAAATGAGAAATCTGGTGGTGAAACCATCAGGTCCCGGGGCCTTGTCAGGACTCATGCAGTCAACAGCTGACTTAATTTCTTCAAGGGAGATAGGTCTAAGGAGCTGGTGGTTTAGATGATTAGAGATAATGAGAGGGATATTATCCAGGGACTTAGAATGACTGAGATCCATCCCAGGGAACGTTTCCGTGTACATTTCCTAGAAATGATCATGGGCTGCTTTTTTAATTTCATTGAACTCAGATAACGTCTTCCCCAAATGATCGATCATATTGACAGTCTTGAAATGTTTTCTAATTTCTGCTTGCTTGTGGAAGAACTTTGTATTTTTGTCCCCTTCTTGAAGCCACGTATTTCTTGATTTTATTTTCCAGTAATTTTCTTCAAGCCTGCAGGCTTCATGGAGCTTATTGTGTAGAGAAATTTCTTTATCTAGAGAGACTTGAGAAAGGTTCCCTTCATTTCTGAGAATGTGCTCCTCCAAGGCTTTCTCTGCTTCCATCCTTTGCTTTTTAGGGGACTTGAGTAATTTCGCCCAATCTTTAAGGGCTTTTTTCACATTCCTTAATTTTGCTTCCCAAACAAAAAAGGGAGACCCTCTGAAATTGGTTTTCCAAGCTGCTGTTACAATGTCCATAAAGCCTTCCATTGGGATCCAAGCGGGGTTAAATCTGAAAGGAATGGGACCCAGATTCTGGTCTTTGGTAAAGGAAAGAGAGATAGGTTTATGATCTGAAGCACAAAAGGGCAGGATGGAGGAAGAGAGATCAAACCCATGAACATGAAGAGAGTGCTGGACTAGGAATCTATCCAACCTTGCCGCGATGTGACCTAGACCAATCCTTTTATTTGTCCAAGTGTATTTTCCTTTGGAGGGCTTGATGTCTTCCAGATCCCAATCCGAGATGACCTCTTCCACCCATTCCCTGGCAGGATCCCTAACAATATTGC
This sequence comes from Larix kaempferi, assembly GCA_027924585.1. NCBI lineage: Eukaryota > Viridiplantae > Streptophyta > Pinopsida > Pinales > Pinaceae > Larix > Larix kaempferi. The sequence goes on along the minus strand of BSBM01000242.1, from coordinate 1,152,522 downwards.
CCCCTCTTTTTTCGACAGAGGAAAGGGTAAGATTCAGGTCCCCCGCTATGACAAAATTATCCAATTGAGAAGTGATCATATGTTCATTCAAACTAGCCCAGCAAGTTTTGCTTCTTAGAAACAACCATAGGTGCATAGACATTAAAGAGGCTTAGGCGAAGATTTGCATCTTTAAAAAGAAATTCAATGAAAATACAGTGAGAGGATTTAGCATGACTTACAATTCCGACCTTAGAAGGATCCCAGAGCGTTGCAACACCGCCAGACGCTCCTCTTGAGCTTACCGCTATGCAATCTTCTTGGTTCCAGAAAGAGGGAGCAGCCTACAGAAAGTCCTGCTCTTCCATTTTTGTCTCCTGGATCAGGAGGATGGAGGGTTTCGATATTTTGATTAAATCTTTCATTGATAACATTTTCGATTTGCTTCCTAACCCCCTACAATTCTAGGAGACAATCTGCATTACTTACCTTTGGAGGTGTTGGTTGCCCCTTTTGAGGCATTACCTCGTTGTCTGGTATTTCTAGGGTTAAGGTGTTTCTCCAGAGTTGTTTGAACTCCTGCTAACCGGGTCCCTGTATGTGGCTGCTTCCCTTCTTTCCTTATCCGTTTTTCTTCCTCGACGATCCTTTTTAATTGGTTTCATTGAGTCAGGATCATCCTCATTCGTTTCCTCTTCTTCAGTGCATACATCCATTTCCGGGTCTAGTTGCAGATCTTCCTTTGCTGGATTGACTGCCTCTGTTTCCTTATTCAGGTTTTTGGCTGTTCTAGCTTCTTTTCTTTTGGCCTAGGAGGAAGAGGCCGTTGGGGATATGTCCCCTTGTTCTGTTGGATTGACCTGTGGTTCTTGTTCTCCAAGGATAGAGAAGCTATTTCCAGATCTAGCCTTTGGATTGCTTTCATTATCTTTCGATGGCTACTGAACTGTGGTGGGGGGTTCCTTCATAGGTACAGTCGGTGGGACTCCCCTGGGGCCCTTTCTTCTAGGGTTCGCTTTTTGCTTCTTTTCTTGGCTTGCTGCCATTCTTCTTCTGGATTCTTCTTAGTTTCCGATTTTTGGATTTTTGGGCAGTTCCTCTGGAAGTGGCCATATTCATGCCAATGTCTACATTTGAAAGGCAACTGTTCATAGTCAAGTTGCTAGAAATACTGCCACCCTTTGATTGATAGTTTTACCACTTTAGGTAGACCTGCCTCTAGGTCAACTTCCACACAGATACGAGCAAAGGAGTATTGACCCTTTGGGTCGGCTTTGTCAATATACTTACCCAGGCTATTTCCAATAAACCGTAGAGATTCTTTTCTCCAGCAATGCATTGGGAGATTCGGCAATCGCACCCAAACTGGGACTGCTTTGGGGACATCCAGAGCTGGATCAAAATCAGGAGTCCATCGATTCAAATATAAACCTTGAGGGCCCATAAAATAAGGGACCACTCCTGAAAATCAGATCCTTGTCGTCTTTTGAGACGAAATCGAATAAGAAATACCCTCGTCCTATCGCATAGCTTGTGACTCCCTAAGATATCAGGGGGCGCCAATTATTCTGAATCCAAGTTTCAGTGGAGCGAGGAGATGGCCACAGACCCGTAAACTGCCCAATAAGGGCTCTGTCAGCAAGGGAACGGCCAGATGAATGGGTTTTTTCTGGCGGCAGTTCGATTTCTGGTATAGCTTCCAGCTTCTTGACAAACTTTGGTGGTGGAGCAGCGTCAGCCTTCTTCCCGTTCACATTAATCAGTCGAGCAAAGGCATCTTCCTCAACGGACATCGGATGGGGGAGGAGGCGAGCCTCCTCCGGAAGGGCACATTCTCGTCAAACCCTCGTAGCAGCTTCGATCACAGGCAAACCCTAGGCATGTTTGCAGAGCTCCCACCGAGTTGCTCTATTGTTGCAGTTGATCGCTCAGTACAATTAAATGAGAAAAGTAAGTTATTATACATAAAATGTATATATTTTATAGTACCTTTTTGCAACAAAAAAAAAAAAAGAGCTTGCTAGACAGACATCTCTTGCAGTTTTGTACAGTTTGTTTTCAGAAGTATGTTGTTATTGCATTTTGGATTGTTAGTTTGGATTCAATTGGGAAGTTTGCAAGTCATAAAATAGAGAACATCTCAATGGTCAGGCACTTGGTCTACGAGGTTCTTTCCTACCTCACTGGGAGGATAGCATCCCCAGTTGGAGCCAGTTGTTGGAACATAATTAGTTTTATGTGGTTGGAAGGAAAAGAGGAGTGTTTATATTTCAAATCTTGTTGATATGACTAAAATACTGATAGGTTGAGTGCTAAAGGGAAAGCTAAACTCTCCAAATTCTCTGTAACAATAAAATAAAAAATTAATATTAATATTAATTTATTATAATTAAAGACTATCTAAAGTCAATAGTCATGCCCTTTTACGAAAAGGTGCATGACGGGCTTATATAAAGCCCAAACCTATAACTATTAATCATCTACCATATATTACATTTGTACATTACTATTGATCTTTTTATGGACCACTTACGTTACTTACATTGGGTTTTCCTGTAAGAACAGTGGTATCAAAGCTAGTTGATTCCGGCTTGTGGCCAAATTATCAAAGTTTCTTTGATATTTAGGTTTTTAACCTTACATTAGGCTTTTAGCCATCCTTATTGAATAAAAAAAAATTATTAAAAGAGAGAAAAAGAAAAAAAAGAGAAAGGAATAAAAGAGAAGTTAAAAAAAGAGAGAGAACAAGAAAGAAGACCGCATAAAAAAGGAGAAGAATAAAAAAAAAACACCACACGAGTTTTATTTAACCAACCTTGGTTTTATAAAACCACATATTGCCTTGGTTTTATAAAACCACATATTGCCTTGGTTTTATAAAACCATCCCATGGTTTTATAAAACCAGCCTTGGTTTTATAAAACTAGCCTTGGTTTTATAAATAAACCATCAATTATAACAACTCATACCTTAATGAGGAAGAGTTTAGTTATATATAAACTATAGTAATAATAATACATATTATTATTATCTCAAACGAAAAAAATACCTATATATATATATATATATATATATAGGTATAGTTTATAAAACATTAATATAATAATATTATTAATTAATTAATTTATTATTATTATTATTATTATTATTATTATTATTATTATTATATTAAAAGAAAATTTATGATTTTATTAAAATAATAATTATTTGTGAAAAAAAAGAGTTAATTGACCTAATAAAAAAGGGGTTAAGGAAAGTTCTTTCCAAGATAGACATATTGGGAATTATTACATCCTTTTAATCCAACCTTGTCAAAGAAATCGAAGACCAATTAAAGACCATCTATAGTCCAGAACAAGCATCTAACGTCAAAGAAATCAGAGACCATGGAAGCCGGTTTGCAACTACACATAGAGAAATTGGAAGCCAAGTTATAGCGCTATCAAAGAGACAATGAAGATTTACACGAAAAAATTACAAAATTTGAAGCAGTAATTGCAATACATAAGCTACAAGAAAAGTTCGATGAACAAAAAACCTCCTACCAGAAAAGTCATATAGAAAAATTGTATGTGCAAATTGATGAATTAAGAGCCGAAAATGAACTCAATCAGAGGCTAGAAGATCAAGATATAAAGAATGAAATAATTAAATACGAAGTAGAAATAAAATGCTTGAACAAGATCCTTAATGACAAGGATGAAGATCTGAAGAAGATACAACATAAATTAGGAGATCAAGAATCAAAGATCAACCAATGTCGACAATAGATACAAGATCTTCAAACACAAAATGATGACTCTAAAAAGGAACACAAATCGGAGATCGCAAAGAATAATAAAGCATTATCCAACAATGCTGAAGAAATTTTTAGACTAAGAAATCATAACAAGATACTAGTCACAAAAATTAAGAAATTGAAAAATAGCCGAAAGATAGAAAAATCTACGGAAGACATTGAAGGGAAACTTCTAGACAAGCAGGAAGAAAATAGTTGCATCAGAAGTGTTAACGAGGATCTTAAAGAACAACTTAAGAAGTCGGAAGAAGTTAGGAAATCACAAGTAGAAGTGATTAAGAATTTTCAAAAGGATAAGATACAGTTAGAGAACAAGTTGGAAAAAATACAAGACGAAACCTTAAAACCTCAAGGGACGAAAATACAACTTCCAACTCAGAGCAGTGATCAAAAGAGGACTTTCGTAAAAGAAATTTACAGTGTGAAAATTCCCTATCGATACCCCAACCATAAAAACCAACACCCTAAAAAGGCAGAAATGTCGGAAGACAAAGGTACTAAGGTGATCAAAACTCCCGATGACATATCAGTACGGAATCCCGACAATCATCGACAAATCAACTTGGGATGGATTGATCCCTCCACATATCTGCAGTGAACGTATCCATTCACTAAGTTAAGAAGCGAATCCGTCTTCCATATTTGAGATAAAAATATAATATTGTATTGATAAATGATGATAAATTTACAATAAGCTCGCCTTTATAGGGCTTGAGCAAGAATAGCGAAGGGTTACACCCTTTCGCTTATTAACCTAATAATCTACTTAATATATAAATAATAATATTAATTAAATATTCACAGCATTGCCTTCCCCTTTTGGAAAGCTTTGTCCTCAAAGCTTGAGTATTTTCCTAATGTCGTCCTTCATTTAGATTTAGTGTCGGAATTAGAATCGAACGTGATTTCTTGTGTAGAGACTTGCACTTCCTTCCCATTGATGAGTTTGCACTGTATTGTTTGATTGTTCCTACATTTATGGCCTGGGTTCCAATCATCACCGCATCGACGACATATGTTTTTCTTCTTTTTTCTATTATCAGAGTAACTGTTAGATGACTTTGATCTATTTTCCATTTCATAGGCATATGGTTGAGGTTTGTGGCATTGATGGCCGGGTGACCAAGTATCTTCACAGTACCTACATTGTGTCTCTTTTTCTTGTCGATAATGGTTATCGCCTTTTGTTTTCATTCCTTCCAGTTTGTGTTCTGCGGCTTTTGCTTTATGTCTTGCTACCTCTACATTAGGTATGTTGTGTAACTTTAACTCTTTTTGGAGGTACGGTTTAGGACCTCCTAAATAGGTTTCGAGTCTTTGTTTGTCCAACAACCCAAATGCTCGTGTCAATAAGGATTCCCACTGATGTGTGAATTCCTCCACGCTTCCAACCTGTTGTAATCTGGTAAGTTTACTAAAAAATTCATCTTCTTGGATTCCTTGAAACCTATTAAAAAAATCATTTTTGAACAAGTTCCAGGTGTACGCAAAATTGTCTCTCTTCCACCATAAGTACCAATTATAGGCATACCCTTCCATATGCATTGACGCATATTTCACCTTCTCGTCGTCAGATTGAATATTGTAAATGTCGAAGTATTCTTCCACTTTGTTTAGCCAAGCAACGCATTGGTCTTCACTTCCATTGTATTTTGACAACTCTATTTTTTCCTAAGGTGGGTACACTATATAAGGATGAAATTGACTGCCTTTTGCTTTATGGTTTGATGATGTAAATGACATATTTGAACTGCTTCGTTGTTGGCGGTGATTTTTAGTTTTTTTATTCTCTAATATCTTACTGATAGCTTCTATTTTGCTGTTTAATCGTTCCTCCATATTTGGCAGTACTTTTGTTTCTATCTCTTGCTTAAGGGTCGCATTGTTACTTTTTATTTCTTTTTGAAATTCTTCTTGATTCTTGGCAAGTGCTTTTTGTGTGAAAATATGAAATGAGGCATCTAGCATGTCTAGACTGCTACCTTGGTCTGTCTTAGGCATTAGTCTTTGTAACACCTCTATTAATGTATTATGGTTCTATGTCATGGTGCTCAAGTTCTGGGTTATGGTGTTTATGTTTTGAGTCATAGCACTCATTTTGTCATCCAAGTCTTTTTGTTTTTCATTCAGAGTGTCAAATTTTTCACTCAACCTTCTTTCTAGTATCATAACAACTTCATCTTTGATTTCTTTTTTAAGATTTGCATTGGAATTTTTTATTTCTTCCTTTAAATCTTCTTGAAACACTTTGTCAAGTTTGTCCATTCTGGAGTTTAGAACTTCGAGGATTTTTAAATCTCTAATTTGGTCCTTTTCTAATTTTTCTAATCGGTCTTGTAACTCGGCCATGGTTCTTGACCTAGTGTGGGGAGGTGAATATTTGGAATCGATTTTGGTAGGAATAAATTAGTTAATAAGAATTATTGTAAAGACAGTAATTATTATATTTAAATATTAAATACATATATTTTTAATTTGGAAATGTGATTTTTAATAAAATTAAATATTAATATAATAAAATTAAACATTAATATAATAATATTAATATAGTATTTAATTTTTATTAAAAATTAGGGTTACGGAATGGTGGTGTTGATAGGGAATGGAGCAAGCTGTGGAATTAGGGTTGCGGAATGGGATGTAGAATGGTGGGTTGCGGAATGGTGGTGAAGCGTGATGAAGAGGAGTCGAGAGATGGGTGAAGGGAGGAAGAGCGAAAGCGTGGAGTTGGATGGAGGAGGGTGGTGTGAAGGGATGGCCTGGCATGGAGTGGTGGTGACGGGGGACGAGGGGAACGCAGAGCGCAAGGTGGAGTTGGGGGTAGAGGGGAACACAAATCACGGGGGGGACCTACGCAGGGGGCTACGTGGGAAGGTCGTAAGGGAGGAAGGGAAGGCAGAGTGGAGGAGGGAGGGAGAAGAGTATGCGGAGTGGAGGAGGGAGGGAAGAGATGGGTAGCAGGTCGCATGGAGGAGAAGGGAAGGCGGAGGTGGGAGCTACAAAAGCGGATGGTGGAGGTGGCGGGAGTGTGGGCACACAAAGGAGAGCAGAGATGGATGAGTGCGGAAGGGAGATGGGGAAGGTTCTGGGCGGTGGAGTGTTGCAGTGCGGGTAGGAGTGGTATGTTGGGCGAGCAGGAGTGGAGTGGAGATGGAAATGGCTGGTGGAGATTGCTAGTGTGGAATGGAGAACCCTGGAACAAATTTTCGCCGAGAGAACTTCACGCAGTGAGTACTGGAGCGAAAACGTGCCGAGAGCCGAAACCGAGCTCAGAGGAGCGAGACTACTGCAACCGTATCCGGTTGGATTTGAAGGGAGAGCAGAAACCGAGCTCTGATACCAAATGAAGTGAACATATTCGTTCACTAAGTTAAGAAGCGAATCTGTCTTCCATATTTGAGATAAAAATATAATATTGTATTGATAGATGATGATAAAGTTACAATAAGCTCGCCTTTATAGGGCTTGATCAAGAATAGCGAAGGGTTGCACCCTTTCACTTATTAACCTAATAATCTATTTAATATATAAATAATAATATTAATTAAATATTCACAGCAATATTAGAATTTATGCTCAATGCTTAAAAGTTCATATCAACATGTGTCATCAACTACGACACCACAAAAAGCAATACATAAAAATTATAAGGCTTTGAGGACAAAGCCTTTCTAAGAGAGAGGCAATGTAACAATAAAATAATAAATTAATATTAATATTAATTTATTATAATTAAAGACTATCTAAAGTCAATAGTCATGCCCTTTTACGAAAAGGTGCATGACGGGCTTACATAAAGCCCAAACCTATGTAACTATTAATCATCTACCATATATTACATTTTTACATTACTATTGATCCTTTTATGGACCACTTACGTTACTTACATTGGGTTTTCTCGTAAGAACAGTATTTTACTGTTCCATTCTCCGCATGACTACGCACTAAAGAAAATAGTGATTAAAATGAGTGTGTAAAAGCACTTGTGGTATTTTATGAAAAATTGACAGTAGGGATTCAAGTGTTTAGATGATCGACGGTGAACAGGGATTTCATTGTGTAAACTGTTGGGTTTTTAACGATGGAAGAAAGCAGTGAAATGACCGTTGATAGAGGTTAAAGTTCAGCAGTGGTCAACAATACATGATTGGAATGACAGGAGATCAACAGTCGATATTCATTTCGCGCCTGCAAGAAGCACGTAAGATAACGAATGGGACTTAGTCGAGAGAGCGAAAATAAGGAGTTTAAATGGTAGATAATCTTTGATCAACGACCCATGATGATTTCGCATCCCCAAGATGCGCGAAGAAGTGAAAAGGTAGGCGGTTGCGAAATTAAAAACCTCCCACCACGTGTCGTCCCCTCAGCATTTCACATATCAATAAGGTGGTATGGAAAACCAATTGGACACCGCGCGAAACCACTCTCGTCAATTTCCATATCGAAGATCAACAGCTAAGATCAAATTTGAAAAAGATCCGACGGCGGAAGGTGGTTGTCGAAAAAGCATGTGTATGGTCAATAATCTGATGGTTTGGATTCCACCAAGAAAGATCGACGGCTTAAGTGCTTTTCTGCTGGGAAAGAGCACGAAGGATAATGGAATGAGACCCCACCGAGAAATAAAGGAAGGAGATCAACAACATGCAAGTTCCACTGTTGATCGATAGGGGATCAACTAAATCAACGATCCAAAATGAGTCTGCAGAGCCAAGTTGCACAAAAAAATGAAGGAATAAGTGGTTGTGAAATGGGATATCATCGTGCACATGTCAGCATTGGAGCATTTCGCAAATGGAGAAAGTGGTAAAGGAAACTGCCCAGGCGTTTTGCGAAACCACCTTTGTGGGTTATAACACCAAAAATTTAATGGCCGAGATCAAGGATGGTAGAATCCAATGGCAGAGAGAGTTTGTAAGACATGTTAAAGAAGAAGATGGTAAAAAGGTGACTAATCGGACGATTCAAGTTATAGCACAGAAGATCAAAGGATGAGACAAGTTCCTGCCAATGAAGAAGCATGAGAAATAATGGGAGTTGGGTTATAAAAAGGAGAAAGACATGTGAACATTGACATTTGTCAAGTGTGAAGCATCAGCGTCAGAAGGTTCTGGATGTGTGTGCAGTGAAAAAGTGATGGAACACATCAAATTACGGGCTTGTCGGTGTCAAGTAGGTTCCAAAACCCGTGTTGTCAGTTGTATAACCTATTTATAAAGAAAGAATGGAAGAGACCACAAATATTGAAATTTCAAAGTAAAAGATACCCTATGAATGATAAATTTATTATAAATAATTTTAAAAATTAATAAAAAATTATATTATAAAAAATTTATATTATTATAATTTAATATTTTTTAATAATTTATTATATATATATTTTTTTAATTTATGTTTTATGTTTTTTTAATATAAATATATCAAAATAAATGTATAGTAATTTTATTAAAAAAATAGATTTTTTTTAATTGATGTTATATGCTTTTTCCTCTTATATCTTACAAATACACAAATTAATATTGTATAAGTGATTTGATATAGTTTATTTTATTATAAATATTAGTAAATTAAATTTATGAAATGTATATTTTCTTAATAGTTGAGATTTGGAAATATAAAATAAAATATTTATATATAAATTCTCAATTATAAAAAATTATTAAATGTTTTTTTTATAAAAATAAAAATAAAAATCATAAGTTGAAAATTATAAACAATAAAATAAAACATAATAATAAATAAGTGTATATTCTTTTCAAAGAAATAAAAAATAGATTTAACATATTTTCCACTCAATTTTAAAATCATACTAAATTTTGATAAGTAATTAACAATTTCACTTAAAAAAAAAATAAAAAGAAATCATGTGTAGAATAAAGTCTAATGGAAATTTGATATAGATAATATCAATAGTCAGTTCAGGTTATATCTTTTAAAAGAATACACCATATTATTCTTATTCTTACATCATGCTAAACGTTATAGAATTTTTGGATCACCATTCTAACATTATCATAAATGTACCAATTCTATCTAAATATATTTTGTTCTTTCTATTTGTTTTTAACATTCATTTTACATGCAAAGAACCATATATGGTGACAACTATGAAATGTTTTTAATATTCGTTGTACATATAAAGTGTCATATATAGTGACAACTATTAAGTGGAAGATGTGCTGTATTCATTTTACATATAAAGTGTCGTATATAGTGACAACTATTAAGTGGAAAATGTGTTGCCATTGTATATAGAGATAATTGAGATATGAATTATTATTTACCTTTAAATTAAATATATTTCAATATATATATATTAAATATATAATTTATAAAATGAATAACAAATTTAAAAATATATATATTAAATGAATTATTAATTTTATAATAATTAATTTAAATTTAATATTTAATATGTGTTTATGTTGAGTTTATATAAAACCGTCTCAAAAAATAGCAGTCTAATTAAAAATGAATAATTCCAAAAACATTATGTAAAAATGAAAAATATGATAATAGAATCATTGTAAAAAATAAAGCAATAAACTTATTTTTTAAATAAGTGGATATAAAATCTTTTTAATAAAAAAATAAAAGGTAAAATGTCCACACATAACCTAGCATGAAAAGTGACTTATTAACTATTGAAAAAAGTGATAAGTAATAGATATTATAAGAAAAATTATAAACAAATATCAAATTGCAAAATGGTAATGAAAGATAAACACATTTAAAAATTAATTATTATTTTTATATTATTTTAAAATATTTTTTTAAAATTAATAAATTTATAAAATCATCATTTTATATTTATCTTTTTTAATTGATTTTAGTATTCAAAATATTTTAGTATATATCTAACTCTTTTAATTGATTTTAGTATTCAATAGTGAACTTTTAATATGTAAAATTAAATTAATATTCTTTTGGTGATGAATGATGAACACATTTAAAAATTAAATTAATATTTTTACTATTTTTCTTAATTTATTTAGATATATATTTTTTATTAAAAAGAATTAAAATACCATCATTTCATATATATATTTTTTATTTAATTTTGTAATATTTAATAGTGAACTTTCAATATATAAAAATAAATTGATAGTTTTTTAATGATGATAAACACATTTAAAAATTAAATTAATATTTTTATGTTATTTTTCTTAATTAATTTATATGTATTTTGAAAAAAAAGATCACACATAAAAAAAAAGTTTATTTCTTATATAAAATCAAGATATAATCGTACTTAGTAACCGAGTCCTTAAATGACCACTCAAAACCTCCAAAATCTTCCCGGTACAAACAAAAACCCAAAAGAAAACACTACATAAACCACAATCTATGGCCATCCTCGGAACACAAACATGCAACCACAAGAGACCTCCACGCCATTTGAATATTCCACAATAGAAGGGGTGCCCTCTTCAAGAACAATTGCTTCATTAGATAGACTATTTACCTAGCTATTATATCCTCTATAGACATGCACAAAATGAATGTCTACAAAAGATCCTTGAAGTTCTCTAACTCGCCTCTGCCACCATTGCAAGTTTTGAACATTGAGTCCTAATTTACCATTCATCTAGTCAATGATGAGTTTTGAATCCCCAAACACTGAAAGCTAATTTAACCCCTTTGAATAAGCAAAAAATAACAATCCCCATAAAGCTACCAACTCTACTTTGGTGTTAGTTCCCACACCTACACCCAATTTGAGATGTAAATGGTGACTTTCAGACACTTGTATGCACATACATGCTCCATATGCCCCTTCTTGGCAAGCTCCATCGAAGTAAGCACCTGTGAGAATTTTGTAAATTCCCCTTTTGGATAAGCATTGAGCCAAGCATACCAATTCTTCTCATAAGAAACAGAACACCAAGTCCCACATAACTTTAAGTCAACCTTTAGTTTTAGGTGTCGCTAAAGTCTAAACGATTTGCACCCATTATTCGACAAATTTTCTAATCAAAATCTTGCGGAAATTGTTGAAATAACACCTTTTAGTTGTTGGAATTACATAATTGAGGTGCCCCATGGGCAGGGGTAATCAAAGGCGTTGAATCCATTTTCGCAATCGAAATTGCAATTTCAACAATGAAAATCACGATAACAAAGCGCGTCGTTGGATTCTGGCCAAAACGTGCAAATCATCTAGACTTTAGCTTACTCCATAATTTTATAATAAATTTATAAAACCATTATTTCATCTATATTTTCTTTAATTAATTTAGTATTCAATATATCTATCTTCTTTTATTTGGTCTTAGTTTTTATTATATCTACGTCTTTTAATTGATTTTAATATTTATAGTGAATTTTAGAAATATAAAAAAAATAAATTAATAAATTTTCAATACACAAATGGTAGGTGGATTAATAAAAGAAAGATGTCTATGTTCGATAATGATTTTTTAGAATGCATTATAAATTATTAATAATAAATGTTTACTATTCTTACAAAATCATAGTTTAGTTCCATAAAATAAAATTAATTTCTCTTTAATAAGCATTATCATTTTTAAGTTATTAATTATTTTTTAATGAAAAAATAATTAAAATGTTTTTATTTATTGATTTACATATATTTAATGAAAAAAACAATATATTTGTATTATTTTAAAAAAATTAAAAATTAAAATATTTTTGATGAATTAAAAACATTAAAAACACAAAATTTTAAAATTTTATATTAACAAATATATATGAACGAATATTATAAATTGCTTTATTCCAGCCGAGATGTGATGGAAAAAAAATGGAGACAACGCCATTAAAGTTTCACCATGTTAGAATCGTTGAAAAAATTACTTTGTAAAATGTTTTCGATATGAAATGTTGTGTTATAATCTGTAGAAACAAAGACTTGTGCAATGTTGTGATGGAGGCAAAAATTTCAAAATATATATATATATATGATTTGTGATGATTTGTGAAATGTTGTGTTTGAAGCGATAAAGAATGATTTGTGAATTGTTTTATTTATTGTAAAATTATCGAAGTCAATCATGCCATCAATAATCAACAACAAGATTTTGATGCAGCTGAAAGCCACACAAGATTCTTGCCCAATAAAATAGAACCCTTGCCTTTCAAGGCGGCTTTGCAATGTCCCCAAAAGAGGGGGCCAGCTCCCAGTCTGAGCACTAGATGTTAGAAGCTTCCAAATGACACATGGAAGCTCACCATCCCAGCGTTCGCAACAACCATCGTAAAATCGCTGTACATTACGACAACTTCAGCCAATTGCTTTCAATAGTATCTACTATCAAATCGGTGCAATTCACCTCTCCAACCTCCTGTTAACCCATGATGTCAGTTTGATGCAATTCACCTCTCCAACCTCCTGTTAACCCATGATGTCAGTTCGATGCAATTCACCTCTCCAACCTCCTGTTAACAGTAAGACCTCCAAGGATCTGGGACAAATGCTTTTAACAGACTCTTAGTGTGTTTGAATCATTCCATTTATTAAGAACAACCAGAGATGATCGTGGGCTTCACATGTCAAATTTGGAGTAACTTCACAGAGGTAAATTGCCAGCAACATTGATAAGGACGTTGAGGTGCAAAATAATGGAGCAAAAGACAATCAGTCAGACCCCAATTGCTCTATGGACCCACTCAGCTTTCTAAGCAAAGCAAGAAGGAATAGCCTTAGCCTTGTGCTGTTGATTGATTTCCCATCAATCCATGAGATTCCTAGCAGTAATTATGTAGGGGCTGATTTGGTGGATCAAACCCAATACAGGCTATATTCAGAACAAATCCAAATTTGATGTTTGAAGGCAAGCTATATGAAAAAAATTGCTTGAACAGAGATGAATTGGGCTGATCCATGATGGATTCTGAATTGGGTTCTTCAGGTTTGTTCTCATGGGCTATTGAGCATAAAGAGGATGAGCTCTCATGTGCGTCTCCTCCGCTATGGCGTCCTGGATCAAGTTCTTATCCCATGTCTACACACACAACATATGCACATCCATACCCCATGTCAGCCAGGGCAGAAGACATTGCCAAAGGCAGGCAGGAGCTCATGAAAATGGTTGAAGGAATGCCTGAATCAGCTTATGAATTGTCTCTGAGTGATCTGGTGGAACAGAAGGCTGCCATGCAGAAGAGAGCAAATGAGGAAGTGGACACAGAAACACAGAAAGCAGAGGAGAGGAATTCAGGAAAGCAACACAGGAGGAAGACAAGCGGAAGCTATATAAATGGGTCAAGTAAGAGTAAGGGAGAAAATACTAAACCGTTTCTTCTCAATATATTTATTCCCAGAAGCTTGACACACCGACCTCATTCTACCTCTAGGCCAATACCCACAAGTTGTTCTCTGGTGAAGAGCCATGATTCAGAGAAAGGATCAGGGAATACATATCCTTGTGCAAATCTGTATAAGATAAAGGCATCTTATTCTCCCACTGGCTCTGCAATTGGTTTCTCCAAGGTGTCTCCTAAACCATTTTCTGCCAAGGATGGTCAGCCTTATCAGGCTTTCCCAGCTTCTGTCATACATACTCGTTATAATTTTGGCTTTTGGAAATTGAGCTTGAGTCGATGCTCACTGTGTTGCGGGTACATTTTCTTCTCCAAGACTGTTTGTCAGGTGCTCCTTCTGATCTTCTGTCCACCCTATTTCTGAATTTTCAATTTCTAATCATTGAATAGATTTGATTTTAATTGTAAGATGTCAAAGCTCAGGGATCAGACTTAACTCGATGCTTAGTAGCCACCCTTGTTTTCACCATGGCTGGCTTAGAAGGTCCGCACCAGTCACTTACAAATCCAAACGTCATGGCCTATCTGCTTAAAATTTTACTCATAGCAGCCCCAGTACCTCTAGATGCTATCATGTATTCATAAAATGTAAAATGTTGGAACAGAAAATTATAACTTGACAGGGACATAGCAACTTCATTGCACTGAAAGGCCTTTTCTTACAGCTTAGTATGGGGGAGATGTGTAATCCTTCTGTACTCAACCTACAGCTGACACGAGTCACTTAAAATAAAATACAATGTCAGCTTTAACTAAAATTTAAAACCAAATAAGAACATATATATAGTTTTAATAAAAGTAATTATGAATGGTGATTGCTTGGCTATCTAAGTTATGTCGTCGAAGGTTATAAGCTATCTGCTCCTGAAGAGTAATTGCGATCTGCAGAATACAGAGTACATCCATCTTAACTCCGGATCTAAGTCGAGAGGGATCAAATCCCCCAAGGTGCAAAGCTTTCCTCAAATCTTTGCACCTCAAAGGATTTGATCCCTCTCGATGCATGATAGATCCGAAGTTAAGATGGATTAACAGTTGTTAAGTATTGATTTGTCTAAATAGTTTGCTTTACATGTTTATGCCCATGTCAGTCTTCTTCTCAAGTGTGAAATTCATCCATGCTTTTTGTCAAACTTCTATCATCTTTCTTCTCTTTATGATCATGTTTTATCCATGTCGCTTAAACATCAGAACAGTTTTTGTTAAGTAGGCCTCGGCAAAGCTGCCCCTGAGTCATCCTGAAGTCAAAGGTCTGTCTGCATATACATCAAACGATTTTGGGCCATGTTACTGGAAACTACTAATTAACTATTGTTTGTTACTTGAAACATTTCTGAAACATGAAAGCCCCTTGCTGGCTGGCTACTCTAACACTGAGCAATTTGCCCCTTCAACTATAAGTGTGGATTGCTATTTCCAGCACCCCCCTCTGGCCACGATACGGCTAAGACCTCCTAGTCAACCTCAGGCCAAAAAGCTCTCACCCCATGTTGAAAACTATTCTTACTGGGATTGAACCCAAGACTTTCCCTTGGCCAGTGGTCTGCTCTATCACTGAGCGACATGCCCCTTCATGATGAGCACCCTTAATGGTTTAACCTAGATGTGCAGATTGCAATCTACCAACAAAGAAAACACTTAATCGGAAGAAAAGCATCAAAACTGAAGGAAAGAGAATGTAAAATGAACAAAGATTTTATGCCAAAATTCTACCATATTCAAAAGTTGTCATGTCTGATTACTAAGTCATTTATGTAGATTTTAATCATTGCTTTATGTTTGAAGGATTATAATTGCAGTCCGATTCCTTTCATATTTAATCATCTCTTAATCAGGTTTGTGCTCATGAGCCATGCTTCTAATTTTTTACTTCTGCAGGTGTGTGTGAAATGCTCGTTGCTCTTTTTCCAGAGATTTTGAAAGTGGCCATGTCAAAAGCCGTCCCCGTTTCCAAAAGTTCTGTCCTTTACCTGTTTTAGACAACTAAGAAATTAAGTTATTTTGTTATTTGGTTGAATCGAAATATTAAGACTGGAAAACCAAAAAGAAAAACTGGTTCCATTAAAGATATGTGCAACTTATATGATCAAAATTCATTTTATTACAGTCCATACATCTATTTCATTGCAGCATTCCAAATCCCTTGATATTCAAGTAGAATTCCATGAAATTAAGATGGCCATCCATATTCAAAGGCTTCTCTCTTCTCTTTGCCTCATCTTCTAATGATGATTTTTATTTTCTACTTGTTTCACTACTAAAGGTAAGAGCAGGCTATAACTTCAAATTGCAATCCAGAAAATGCATTGTCTTTGCTTCTCTACTGAAATGAAATACGTCCTTTCTGTTTCAATTAGCTTTATAGATGAACTTTGCTCTTTCAATCAGCTTTGTAGAATGGGTTTTATAGATTCAATGACTAAATCTGCTGGCTTTAGCTGATATTATAACAGTATAGATCCATCTTAATTCCGAATCTACCAAGTGCCGAGAAGGATCAAATCCCTTGAGGTGCGACCTTTTTTAAAGTGCAAAATTTGAGGAAAAGTTTGCACGTCAAGGGATTTGATCCCTCTCAGTGCTTGGTAGATCCAGAGTTAAGATGGATCTACACTGATTTAATATGTAAATCTCTTGTATGCGCTCAAATCCCTAGTATGTAAATGCTAGTTTAATGATGGTTCAACTCCCATATTGCATAGTCAGAAGTGTCCAAGTTTTATTAATCTTTTTAGTTTTAATTAATTGGATTATATATCTCTATAGTTTTGAACGTTAGGATCGACATTGTAAAAATTTTATTTACTTAATATTTTATTATTTTATTAAAGTGCCACATGTCAACTCCACGTTGAGCACGGAATTACTCTTCTCCCTCATATTGAGCTGTAGAAAGAGCCTCTCGGTGCAATAAGGGTGCATCATGAAGATCCTCCAGTCATTATTACTATTATAAAACCTTGAGGAGGAATCTTGGACTTATTATAAAACCTTGAGGAAGAATCTTGGACAAACATTGTGTTAAAATTTAATATAAACTCCCTGGTATTTATTGACTGTGTGCATTGCCAAGGCATCTCAATATCTATCAAATGATGGATGTGCTTGGTAAGTTGTCCAAATCACAGTCCAATGGATTAGCTTGAGTGTTTTGAGTGCTGTGAATTACAAGCAGGAGGTCACAGAGTCAAGTCGCTGTGTTGGCTGCCTTTGAATATTGTGGGCCTCACTCAATGTCCCCACTGGGTTAGGTTACCAAAACTGCAACCTATCGGTTTACCCTACATATCATCCTCAAAATGAGGGGAAGTCCCTGGTGTGTTTCCTAGGATGTGCATTTCATCGGAAATAAATAAATAAAAATTGTCCAAATAGCTTCTTGAAGTCCTTCAGGCTTCTCTTCCGCTTGCCTATTTCTTGTACTGATTGGGAGTGGATTGTTGATGGTGTGCATGTTCGAAATTATTTAATTTTTAGATGTCAATCAAGTTGTCACATTGAATTGTGTATGGATGCAGGCATGTGGGAAGGCCTTCTGTAAAAATTGTACCAAAGTGCATATTGAAGATACAGCAGAGGGGCAAAAGTGCCGTGATAACTGCAGTAGCCAGTCCCATGTAGACAGGTATCTACGAGCTTTGCATATTCTCTATTAAATGAAAATCTTTATCTTATTTCAGTCTTTGTTGTATCTTGATGGAAAACCCTAAATTGCAGGTGCTACAGGGTGCAGTCAAAGAGATGCTTGCCTTTCTTGGCTATTAACAGAGAAAAATCTCAAACAATATCGGGATCTCCCCTTGGAGATCATGAGAGACATTTTAAATCTATTTGATAGATTTGACTCTGTAGAAATAGCAATCCTGATCTTCACTCTGAAAGGTCAACTTCCATTGTTCTTTTAAAATCTAGTTCACCTATTTCACGGTTAATTAGGATCATCCCTGCATGTAGTGGCCCAGTGGGTGCTAGCCTGAGGTAATCACTTCCATTGGAGGACTCAGATGGATTATATTTGTGTGAATGTTCCTTTTTTTTTCAAAGGAAATGTCAACAACAACAACATTGTACCATGGTTATAGGTTGGACAGTGTTCCAATGTTCGAACTTCAAGGTGGGAATTCTTTAGCGAGCACAATCTAACTACTATGAGTATCCACTATTGAGAGTGAAAGCACATCAGTTTTGCTTCAAACTTCTATTGCAGGATAACTGGATTAGATTTATCAAGTCCTTATAGCTTTTGTATATGTAACTACAAGTTTCCAAATGAGGTGTTTCACGGTTCACCATATAGCATATGGCTAGCATGTCCTTGTGTTAGTATTGTAAGGATATGAAGTATATCTAATGCACTTTCAATGGAATCCAAGAACTGTATTATTGCCACCTGCATGAAATTTTCAGTATGGAATGGATAAGCAAGGCTTATTTCATGTGTGTTAAGGTCAGTAAGGGTCCAGAAACAACATTTGCTTCTAAATGGTAAATTTTAGAGTAACTCAAATGTTGGGTTGTGGGATTAACAGACT
Organism: Larix kaempferi; assembly: GCA_027924585.1. Taxonomy (NCBI): domain Eukaryota; kingdom Viridiplantae; phylum Streptophyta; class Pinopsida; order Pinales; family Pinaceae; genus Larix; species Larix kaempferi. The sequence continues at coordinate 1,133,925 of BSBM01000242.1, read as the reverse complement.
ATTGTTTATGAAAAAATAGTATTGAAGCAAAACCACACTCCTTGTTTGAGGCATCACTCTTTATCAGCATCAGCACATCTGTAACAAGTTCTATTTAACACACAGAATGGTTTGAAGCAAGAAATACTAAATATTAAACACATTAAGTGGAGCCATTCCAAACTTAACGATAATTTACTTCTCAAATGCAAGCTTCCTGTGGTTCTGTTGATTAACTTGTACATATCTTCTTGCTTGTGCTTAACGGTTGCTTTAACCACCACAGATCATTAGTGGCCTCTGGAACTGAACTGAACAATATACATATCTTAACATTTTCTGAAGTATTTCCATAGTATGGCCAGGAAATCTCATATACATGTTTCCTTCTTCATAACTTGGGCATCGATAGGCTTATTCATCTGTATTCTTCCTTACCTCAATGTTTTGAGATCTAGTTTCATATGCATATATACCCATATTCCTTATATCAGTAAATCTTATTCATTCTTTGGATGTTCTACTATTCGAACAATTTTTACTCTTGCCCTGCATGCTACTAGCTTTCCTCTAAACACGAGTATGTCCTCATCCCTAAACCCAAATTTTCTCAAGTTATGCACTTGTGCAAGAAAAACAATATCGAAAGAGAAACAATTCTGCAGATTACATACCTAGAGAATAACTTCCCAAAAATGAGGATAAACCTAACAAATAATGAATTAACATCCCATTAATGATAATGACTAATTTTGTAAATGTTTACCTGTTTAATAAAATTTTAACTTCACACGAGCATCCCATCAGACCAATCTGGAATTATAAATTCTACACAATCTTAGATGATTAATATCATTTAGGATTTCTGTGACAAGAATTCCTAGAAAAACACCTTTCCTAATAAAATAATTTCTTGATTGTGTCTAATTATGGAGTGAAAGCAGCTTTGTACTTAAATAGAGCTGGGCATCTCGTAGTTGAATTGTATAACTGGATGACTAGGGTGACTGAAAATGCAGCCCTCGTTCAGGTCAAACTTATTTAAAAACTTTAGTAACTGCAAGTTATCCTCAAGACATTAACATTATTCTGAAAGCATGGGGATTTGACAAATATGAGGGGTCTGTAAGCAACTATTGGGACATGTATCCCCAAGGGTTAGCTCAATTGTTTCAACCATCTGTCCAAGGCATGTTGCCCAAAAGGAGGCCACAGATTACAGGTTCAAATGCGGTTGAATCCCTCAGAGTTACCAGCCACTATTGTGGCTGGCAATTAAGTCACCCCATCCATATATTCAAGGGAAAGGGGCAGGATCCTGTGAGGTTTCCAGTGGAAAAAAAGCTGTTGGAATATGTAGATCAACCAGCCTGTTAGAAATTGTTTAAAATCAACAGTGCACAACAAGAAGTTGAATATGCCTTACAAATCACCAATTCAAATGGTTGTGCATGTAACCAATTCAAGTTGTGCCATGTAAAATAACTACTTAAGCATAGTTGAAGCGAAATTGAAATAAAAAAATGCAGTTTACATGAATGCATGGTTAGAACATAAAAAGGGATGAATGCATGGTTAGAACATAAAAAGGGAATGAGGTTCTAATGACATGGGTACCTTGCAGAACATCCAAGTTTGCTGTTTTCATTGAAGATCCATATTCACATGTTAAAAAAAGGGTCTGTTTTGTGATTTTTGACTTCCAGTTAGTAAAGTGAGGGCTAAAGTCATACTGTGGCATTACTGGAAAGTGAGGGCTAAAATCATACGCTGGCATTTATTAGATGCCTGGCCGCTTAGATATCTCATAGAAGTACAAGGAAAATTATAATAAGAGCAAAGAATAAAAGAGCTCCATTGCAACGAGCAGGGCAGTTTTTTCTTGAAAATATAATAACAATATAAATCAAATAAGCATAAGGAGTATGAAGGTATTATATAACATAGTAGCATAATTTGAGTATGAATACGGATACGAATACGATTCGATACGGAAAAAATACGTAATGAAAATATCCAGTACCAATAAAATACTGAAGTAGCTTGCTTATATATAATATTTTTAATCGAATATTCACAAATATACCATAAATATACATAGACATTTATATAATAAAATCTAACATATATTTAAAAAACAAAAATATAAAATCTCAACAACCTTGGATATGGAAGTGTGAGAGAGGGAAGCTACTTATTTATAGTTATTTTAATAAGTAAGCATTAAATTGAATGGTATTTTTGTTTTATAGTGTTCAAATAATTAATGTTTTTTTTCTTTAAATTGGTTTTCAAAATTTAATTCTCCACCAATAATCCGTATCCGTATTACACCTACACCGAATATTTGACGAAGAATTTATTTCAAATTTCCGTACACAAAGTACCAATATGGCCGAATTATGCTACTATGTTATATAAGCCAATAATTTTTTAAGAAACTAAGTTACTTCCATATGCAATAACTTTCTTAGTCATGGATTTACTGAAAAATTCAGTTCTAACTTCTATTCCCTCACTGAGGCTTGGGAAGAGATTGAATATATTAATGAGGCTTGGGAAGAGATTGAATATATTAATGGCCGGACAAAGCAAGGTTGGACGATAGCTACCTACTCAGGATCTGCCAAAGGATGGTTGGTGTCTCTGTGCTAAAATTGTGATGAAAACACCTCACTCCAATTCGTTGGTAACCATTGGTATTTGATCTCAACGGAGGCTGCTTCCTTTTGCTTGGAATACGGTTTTGTTTAATATGAATTAGTAAGCACAAGTGGATTGCGTATTACTTCAAACTCTTCATTAGTTGCCTCTAAATAACTTTTGGATACGTTCCTCATTAGTTGCCTTTAAAAAAAATTAGGATACACTCTTGAGTCTTCACTAATTGCTTTTAAATAGGCTTAGGATACAGAGACCACTCTTACAAAAACATGATTTTGCCTAACAATATGGGTTTAAATCATTTTAGTAACATGGGCTAATAAAAAATATAATAATTTTTTTCCACTTTGTTATTAACATTTAACCAGTTTACTAAGTTAAATATTAATTAATAAAAAAACAATATAATATTTACAATATGTTCTAATCATTTTAACTACTTTGACTAAGTCAAATGATATAGTGCACACAACATGTTCCCATCATTTCCTCCTTGCTTAGATGATGTCATTCCCAAATTCCAAAGGAAACACCCTTTCCAATGAATTATGAAATAATCTTTTATGCCTCCTTGCTTAGAGGATATCATTCACAAATTCCAAAGGAAAGACCCTTTCCATTGAATTATGAAATAGTCTTTCGCCTCTATTGGGGTTTTGGTATTAACCCACGTGCATGCTAAAGATGAAGTGCTTGAACTAGTGGTGGAGGAGGGAAGATGTTCAAGGAAGAAAGTTGTTGAATGTCCTCCTCGTTGAAAGACAAAACTTGGCACAAGACTAAGTTGAGGTAATGGTGTAAAATATATTGATACTTTGTGAGATGAAACAAAATGTGTTAGAAGCTTCAAAACAACAGAAAGAATCATGGATTTTGAAGGGTGTAGATTTACCTACTATGTAGTTATTGTGTGTGGAGGTAAGGAGTTAAGTGAGTCATGTTTTAAAGCAGGATAAGGATTTAAAAATGGTTTGGTGTAGGAAGTCATCCTCCTTACTTAAGTGTGTAATTCAATTATGAGAAAGTCATGTGATGTGATTGCAAATCTATTGAGGAAGTAAAAACTTTGAGAGAGTGACCTTGAATGGAATAACAAATTTACGTCCATTGAAGAAAAATAAGAATAAGAGGATGGTCATGAGACAATTTTAAGATGGATCCTCAATATTAAAGTCTCATTGGTATGGTGTGTCTTAGTTGTGTGGGAAACTTGGAAAATCACCAAGGGAGTGGGTTCCTAGAAGATTGTAGCTATGAAAAGATGTCATAGTTAAGGTTGCATGAAACATTTGTTCATGAAATTCCTCATGCTAGCTTTCATGTTTAATATGATACTCTCTAGTGTATATTTAGTGCAGACAAAACATGTTGGAACATGATGTTCAACGAGCACAAGTGATATCCATGGAACTAGAAAGACATTACTACTTGTGGAAATAGAGAAAATGCCCAAGGCGTTGGTTGAGTTGGACCCTCTTAATAGTAAACTTATAGAGTATTGAACATGGCCATCATGTTGTGCATCCTTTTGGCCAAAAGTCCTATTGTTGTTGGTTGCCTTTGCTAAAGCTCTTTAGCTAAGAGTTGGATTGAATTTGAACTGTGGTGAGATTTTGGGTTCTCTATAACCTCATGAACTAAGCATCTAGAGGCTATGGGATCTCGAACTATGATGATATGGTAAACCTCTAAATAGGACAATAAAATGGGCTTGACCATTGTTGATGTGTTTTCCTTGATTCTCATATCCTTACCCATCACTGAGTAATCTTGTAGTTTTGCAAAGTCATTCCTACTTCTAAAAACCTCCTTAACATTGTTAGAGATGGGATAAATCCTTGGTATTCTTCAAAGAATTTTTGTAGAAAAAAAGGGAGATAAAAAACAGTCTAAATAGAAAATTGCAAAACTACTTCACTTGAAATATTTGCATAGCATGTGGTACCTTCACACATCATGTTGGTTTCTTTTATAGAGTAAGTGATTTTCCTTCTCCTGCTTCGCAATACTGTAAGTGTGCATAATGCAAGGAAGAGTAGGGATGTTCCTACCTCGACATCACCACATGTATGAGCTCTACACACACAACTTCATGTAACATCCCCCTCACTCCAGCCCTCTATACAAATTTTGACTTGAAGTGGTTGTGTCCTTAGATGACATGTGACCTTGGAAATTAAGAACATATAGTAGGAATAAATGACAAAAGGGCACACTTGACTTCTACCACATTTCTCATTATTCATTCAAGGTTGGTGTTAGTTTTATAATATTTTAAGAAACATAAGGATCCAATCAAGTGTAGAGAATAACATTTGATTTTTCAATTGTGGAACAAACAATGCCTCCGATAAAGAAAGATGAACCATTTATTAGAGATGCTCTCATTTCTTTGGTGCAAATTGATCATTCCTTCCATTGGTTATATTTAGAGTTACCAAAGAAAGAATATCAAAAGAAAGTTGTTTGAGTTTTAGGATTTGTGAATGTTGATTGTGTGATAGAGGTTTTGATTCACAAAAGGTTGTTGCCTACTATGCTAAAATATTTGATTCGTCATACCAATAGAACAAAGCAATCATATGATGCAAATAACCTTAGGGAAAGGCCAAATAAATGAAATCCATTTTCCCCTAAAGGTTATAGTTGCCATAAATTATCCAAATCCAAAAATAAGAGACTAATAGAGATATAAGTCTTTACCCACGTTGTCAATGCATATGTTCCAAAGATAACAATGCCAATGATGTGGAAATATCATATGTGTGTTTTCTAAAACAAAGTGCATTTGTAAAAGCATGCATGTAGCACAAGAAGGTTCAAAGTAAGGTTAAGGCCATAATGATTCATCATCAAGATGTCACAAAGGATCATAAACCTAAGGTAAGAGTAACCACCCCCCCCTTGAACCCCATAGGAGTTTCTATATAGGATGTGTGTGTGTGTGTGTGAGAGAGAGAGAGAGAGAGCAAGTAATCTAGTTTGATGCCCCTATAGAAAGGGTCACTACTTCCCCTACTCTACTTGCTTGGGAGGATCTACCAACACTAAGATCACTCTAGTTTTGATAGAAATAAAGAGAAGAGGCATATAGGAATAAACCCAATGAAGAGGAGGTTGGAGGAACCATTTTTCTCATTTCCATTGGTTTCCCATTGTAAACATTTCCTTCTTTACTTCATAGGATCTAGTTATTCCTCCCCCTTCATCTCTTTGTTTGTTGTCTTCATTTACTTCATTTTTGTGATCCTATGCATACTAATGGATTCAAGACTAGTGTATGACGTGGTTTATGTGATTGCTTTGTTGTTTTTATTATCTATGCAAAGCACATTCTTGTTGTTTGTGTGCAAGTGCTTGGAGTGTTTTAGAAATCTAGTTGCTTTCATCTCTTTTATGTGACTGCAAACGCACAAGCTTGGTAGGAAAAGGATTTGAAGGGTGAAGTGTTTTTCTCCACCCTGCTTTGCTACCATTTATTTTCATGGAATATTTTGCATAAATGCATATGGAAAGAACCCCTTACATGTGTTATATATGGATTTGACAACCTTACAAGGAAGAGGTTAGTCACTAACCCCATTATCGATATTCCCATGATAGAATGCCAACTCTATTGGGAAGTTTTTATATTGTTTTATAGAGTTTCAAAAAATCCTTTGTTTAGTTAGGTTGAATCTCCGTATTTCTAATTAAATTCTTGTTTTATAGGTATTTGTGACTATTTTAGTTATCCTCAAGCCATCACAACACCAAGTTATCATCTCATAGCCTTTAGCAAAGGATAGTTTTTCTATTTTTTAAAACCCCTCCACAAATATCGATACAATAGTTATTAGTTTTTTATATCGATGATTCATTATCAAGAAAAAACTTGCATATACTATGTTGTTGTAATTAGAAAACCCACACTCTCCCACCCATGGTCCCACTAAGTTATACTTCCCCACCCATAGTCCCCATTAATCCATGACCCACTCATAGTCCACTAAGTTATACTCTTTTGAGGTTATTTCATGTATCATATTATTAAAGTTTACAATACTTTATTTTATTTAATGTTTGCATTTTTCAAAATAGCATAACTTTTCCATATTATTAAGGTTTAATCTGTTGGTGTGATCCCACATATTCTCTTCACTCCATACTCCTCAACGACTTGGGTGAATAAAAAACGATAGGAAGTTGCTTTCCTGGTTTAGTTTTCACTTTAAATATTTGTTAACCTTTCAAGCACTTTTAAAGTTGGGTTGCAATATTTTTTCATTTACAAAGCGAAGTTTCCTAAACACTGTGACACACCTTTCAAGCACTTTTGAAGTTGGGTTGCGATATTCTTTCATTTACAAAGCGAAGTTTCACCAACACGATGACGCACATATGCTAACTTAAATACGATTGCTGGGTCAAACCAGCCAAATATGAAACATTTAAAGTACATATTTTCACATAATCATCTAAGAACTAATCTACCTTTTCACCAAATAAATCATACAACATATTTAATCGGTTAAAATTGTTTCAAGGTACATAGCTTATGATTCTAACATTGACATCCAACAAACAAGAGGGTGTGGGAAACCTAGGGCTACCTATTCTTGTAAACGACACCAACATTTAGAGTAGATATGATGTTTGAGGTAGTAACCTAAACAATGCTTCAAAATCATTAAAAAATGAAATTAGAAGTTGGTTATAATGGTGAGAGAAGTCTTTAATTAACGAAAGTTTGATTGGGGTTCATCCCGAAAACGGTATTTATGGGAAGGTCATACTTTGTTATGTACATTAAATATTAATATGGAATCTTACACAAGATAACATAAATGCCCAAGACTCTATTGATCAAAAAACTTTTAGAGTAGGGAACCATGTTACAATTGATTATTTTATAAAAGGAATCTATTATTATTCACTTGCCTCTTAAGGTTGGGAAACCTCTCAATGAGCTAAACTCCAAACACAACATTATTCTACACCTCTCATAAGGAGGACTCCATACATTATCTAAATGGACCCTTCGATCCTTCATTACACCACTAGGGAGGATCATAACAATCCACCCCCCTTGGAAAAGCATTTCCCTCAATACTTGATGTGAGGAAGTATAACCATAAACTAGGGTCCCATGGGCGAGTGTTGACCCCAATGATGAAGTAGGACAAAGAACCAAGGTCCCATGTACAAGTGTTAGCCACCACGCCAAGGCAATCCAACAAGCTCCAACCTAATCACGAGTCCCATGTATGACTTTTGACCACCATGTTGAAGTAGTTGATGTTCCATATGGAAGGACTAATTGCAATGTCGAAGTAATCCAAGGGACTCATCCATAAGCCTAGGTATCATATCTTGGTGCTTAAGCTAACACCCAATCGATGAAACCTAAGGTCCATGAATCACTGAGTGTTATGCTTCAAATTCCCACTATGGTCATGTAGATCCAAATAATCATAACTATAAAAGAAAACAAATCCCCCTGTGTAGCATTAAAAGGATGGCTCTAAAATAACTTTACTACTATAGAAGAAGCATACTAGAAATTGGTAGGAACCACCTATTGCTATGTTTTCTCCACAATGTTCTCTTCATATGGTGGAGAAGAGTCATAAAAAATTATGAAATAATTGTCTTCCCAAAAATTACAACTATCCATATACTAGTCCTCATAAGCATCTTGTGAATCATACAATGTATTCTTCAATGATGAAAGAATGTGTGGTGTCAAGAATACGATTCTCCTCAAATTTACAACTTATTTAATTCAGAGCTTTCAAATTTGCATACATATTCTAAAAAAATTCATCCACATATGTTCCTCCGATGGCATGTTCCAAAATCTTTCCCTTTTTCAATTGTGTAAGTGTTTGAGGGTGGGATTAGTGTATTTGATATTGACTAGGAATATATCATACAATAAGTCACATCAAATCCCTAGAAATTATCTATCCAATGGTGTTGATCTGGTTGCAACCTAATCACCATGTCAAAAGCCATGTCCTCTATAAGACTGTGGATATCATTGAAGAGACCTAAAAAAACAAATTTCAAACTGCAATATCTCCTTCTTCTAGACTCCTATTTCAACAATTTCTTTTGAAATCATGTATTTTTGCAAGGAGGATATTGATATACATTTTTTTTCTAGAAATTTGTGCTAAAAAGTACTCAAAAATTGATATGAGTGTCTCATCCCTCTTTTTCACTTTGAAAACCTACAAAAGAAGGGAAAAAATCCATTAGAGAGATTTTGAGGTCAAAAAATGGCCTCCTAAGAGATGTACTACAAAAATATGAGATATATTAAAATATTATGAATTGGGGGTTTTATGGGGTAGGTATATATGACAAGTCACCTCCCACACTATTTTCTATGCACAATATAAATAACCATGGTTGAGTTGCTTTTCAAAATTCACTAGAAATAAAATTAATAAAATAAGTCTACATTGATGTGACTAAGATTCATTGTAAATTCCCAAAAATTTATTGTCCTTTAGTATTTATTTGTCTTGAACTTGCAAATGAAATTAAATAATAAAAAATATTTTTAAGAGCTATTTTTTTAATTTTATGTTGACTTTTTATATTTAGTACTTTTATCATGAATTTAATATAATGTAATTTAATTGAGAATTTATTTACATGTAAAATGTTAATAATATTATTATAATCCACATTGTATTATTATTATTATTATTATTATTTATTAAATCTATTATTATTCTTTATTAGTTTGACATTATGTTATTAAATAGAATGGAATGAATATATAATTTAAAATTAAAAACATAAAAATGATAATATATTATTTAATAAAAAAATGTGAAAGGACTTTCTTTATGAATTAAGAGTACTTCACTTGAAAATGACAATAATATTATTTTATGAGAAAGTGTGAAAAGACATTCATTATGAGTACTTTACTTGAAAATGACAATAATATTATTTTATGAAAAGACTATCATTATGAGTACTTTACTTTATGACTTAAAAGTACTTACACCACTACCTTGGTTAATTATGTGTTTTCATCCACCATAGAAAATTTGACAAATAAGCATTCTTAACTCATGCAATGCCACCTCACCAAGGGGGATGATGTCATCTACTAGAATGTGATTGGTTGTTTTTTATAGTACATTTTCTTTGTTTTGAGGCCATTTTTTGACCTCAAAATTTCTCTAATGCTCTTTTGAGCCGTGGGAAGAGCTTTGATACCACTTGTTATGTACCATAAATTTGAATATGGAATCACACACAAGATAACAAATTATCGATGCTTTATTGATAAAAAAAACTCTTAGGGTAGGGAAACACCTTACAATGGATCATTTTATGGAAGGAATCCACTCATGTTCACTTGCATCTTAAGGTTGGGTGATGTCTAAATGAGTTTAACTCCAAATATCATATTCTTCTACGCCTCTCATAAGGATAACCCCATCCTTACTTATAAATAACAAGATAATCCTAACCATATAAACCTCCTAACTACCTAGTTGATCTTTAATAAGGCCCCATTACATTATTCATACTAATTACCATAGTGGGATTTATTTAATAATAATAATCATAGTGGTCCTAGCCCACTATACATTAAATGGCCTCTACTATTATTACTCTAAATGGGCCCTTCATTCCCCTATTACACCATTAGGGACAATCATAATAGAATGTAGATGTGTGTTATTTCCCCTCGCATTGCTCTACATACAATTGATCAATGGTCCCACCCCTTGATTCATGACTAGTAAAGAGACATCTCAATGGCCAAAACTCTAAGATCCACTTAGGTGACACACTTGGGGATTAGGAGCACTACTAGAGATAGATAGTGAAACCCCCCTTGGATTTAATCCCCTTGGGTGTTACTCACTATAAATAGTTTATATTTGCATATTCTCTTTGCACTCACTCCCATTAGATTTCATCACTACTGACAACAACTCGTTTTGAAGACCGATCTTATTTGGTTATGCTTGCAATTTTCCTAGCTTGTCTTTCTATTTTAGGTGTATTTATTACAACAATTAGACATTTTTACCAAAAAAGAATATTAATTCTCACCTAACTCCATAGCTTATACATCACTTAAAACTTAAAAGTACTTACTGCAATACACCATAGTGTGCGTTGAACATATTATCCTTGGACAACCAATTTTGAAGACCCAAAATAATGCATTGTGACTATCAACCTTCCATTGAATCCCACACTTTTGAAGAACATTACCTTACTCTAGAATGGCTAACTTTTCTAGAAGTGACACTCAAAGGATCCCTCTTAAGGGACAATCCTTTCTTTCCCCCCAGTTTGACATCTTGGTGATCACATAGTGGTTAACCCAGTCCTCTTCAACATAAATTTAGACATTCATGTTTGGGTTCTCACCTTTAATTGAATCCAACCACCACGCCTTACCTAGTTACCTTGGTTCTAACTTCCTCTTCTCAACCTAGCAATCATCCACCTTAAACTAGGAGAAATCCCAACAAAATATAAGGAGGTCTAGAAACCATAAGAATAGGAACCAAGGGAATAGGGGCAATGATAGCCATGATGGGAGCATTGATAATCAAGCTAGTGAAAATTCCCAAACCAGTCCCAACTGTGTTCCGGGTACTAAAAATGCCACCTTGGGTCTAACACAACCTAGGTAGAAAATGGACATGCTACCACATAATCACCTTTGTACTATTTGTAATGCGGTGGGTCATTATACCCACTTCTTCCAAAATATACCGAATTTTTATGAGTTTCAAAATCACTCCTTTCCACCTAGTGAAACTCCTTCCTCCCTCAGGGTAATTCCATTGTTCCCCAAGTTACCACAACACCTAGATAGAAAATAAACAATAGAGTTTGAACTAACAACTCTTGCGTTGTTTGCAATGTGAATTGTCACTATACAAATAATTGCCCAAAGTTCTCAAATCTCCATGAGTTGCTTAGTTCCTCTTCTACAATTTCATAGCAACTTCTCCCTCATCATGAACCCATTGCTTCAAATGGTGAAACTCCACATGCTTCAATATCCCTGGTCACCCCCCATATGAGTGACCATTCCCTTCAACATGTTTTTTTCAAGACTCCATCGAAATTAATCGTATTGAACACCTCCCAACACATCTACCCCATTTTCACATTGGCATCACTATTAAATGGGGGAAACCCTTCTACTTCTAGTAGTTGATTACCCATTACACCTAGGTCCTATATCCATTACCTTTGACTTGGTCCAACGTTTTGAGGCACTGTAGACACTATATTATTTGTATCACCTCTACACCCATTGAGTGTCATAGTTTAGATTCATAATAATCTTCTCTTCAACCAGGCTTAAATGTGATACCCTTTCCACTAACTTTGGGGGTAATATATCCACTATTTTCCCCTATGTAATGGTATATTGATCACCTTACCTCTGGCTGATTGGGTACTATGGAGATTTTAATTGTCCTTCCCGGCGCCATAGTACCTTTGAGCACGTTTATGATTTCATTTTCCAGAGTGCTTTCATCATACCTTCATTTTCCTTTCAATTGGAGTGCACTGACTTCTTTGTCCATGGGAATAATGGAGCACATTTCCTTTTCCCTCAGTTTATGTGCATTTTCCATGGTAAAATTAGGAAAGAGGGGAGATTAAATCCCCTTCCCTTTGTTGGTGTCCTTCTACCCCTATGAATTTAAAAAAAAATGGAGCTTCACTCTCCTTCACTTAATTGGTGTGCCTTTGTTTGCATGACTTTAGGAAAGATAAGAGTTTAACTCCCCTTCCCGCTGTCAATGTACCTTTTCTCTCATGAATTTGGGGGAACTAAGAGCTTAACTCCCCTTCCCTTTATCAAAGTGTACTTGTCTCTATATGTTGGGAAAATATGAGATTAACTCCCCTCCCATTTTCTAGAGTGCCCTCATCTCCATGAATAGGAAAATAAGATATTAACTACCCTTCCATTTGTTAGAGTTCCCTAGCCTCAATAAATTTGGAAAAAGAGGAGCTTAAATGCCCTTCCCTTTGTTGGAGCAACCTTTCCACCCAAGCCAAGAAAAGAGGAGCTTAATTCCCCTTCCCTTTGCTAGAGTACCATTTCCTCACAAGATGGACACAAAGGAGGCTAACTCTTGTTCCCTATGTCGGATTTCCCTAGCCTCTATAATTAAGGAAAACATAATATTTGTTCCCTTTTCCTTTGCCAAAGTGTCGGTTACCTCTGTAAGCCAGGAAGATAGGAACTTCACTTCCCTTTCATTTGTTGGAGTTTCCTTTCCTCCATGAGATAGGAAAGTAGGAGCTTAACTCCCATTCCCATTGCTAAAGTGATTTGTTATATTTTTCCTATCCCTTGTTTCCTTTACAAGAATCCACATTTTTTCTCTATGCCTATAGCAATATTGGACACATCCTCCTCATTCATGTGCAAGAGTTTCCAATCTCATATGCATACCTCTTTTTCCATTCTCTTCCATGCCAATGAAAGTTACTAGAGGGCATTAGTACCTTACATAGTGCATGGGAAGTCCTATATACTAGGTCTCCCATGGAATCCATCCTTAGTTTGGTCTTTACACCATGGATTCCACCATCTCCATAGTCCCTTCACAAATGGCTTATGTGAAACATTCCACCATATGCATCCCCCTAGCTTCTACCAAGCACAACTCTCTAGACCTATGTAATAGTTCAAGGCTAAACACAATTCCACCTATTTTTATAACTCACATAGGATCTTATAAGACTTTTTAGTTGTTTTTAAGTGAATGTAGGAACTTACATTGGATATCTCATTGTCTTTGGATCATTCTCTTCACCATGGTTAGCTCAATAATGTATACCCCTGAATTGGCATATAATATTAGGATTGCCTTTTATAGAGTTGCATCTAAACCTCTTTTCACCCACTATTATTTATTGTATCACCCACCTTGTTGGACTTCGTTGCATTTCCTTCCTTACTTCATTTCCTATATACACGTCCAACTAAAGAGCCTTCCTATGATGGGTTGTCTTAGAGCCTTCCCATGTACACATCCAACTAGTTTTGAAAATCTCAATACAAGTTTGTGACTATTAAAAACCCAACACCATTCAAAATCATGAATGCACAAAACTAATAATGTAATAGAATAATGAAGCATAAGCTCACATACCCAATTTGGTAATCTATGCCCATTTAATTCATACATAAGCGCACATACCCAATTTGGCAATCTATGCCCATTATAGAATAATGAAGCATAAGCTCACATACCCAATTTGGTAATCTATGCCCATTTAATTCATACATAAGCTCACATACCCAATTTGGCAATCTATGCCCATTTAATTCATAAACAAAGACTAAACATAAATTGCATAATTATAGATAGAGATTGAAGAGTAGAGTTGGAACACTTGTCTTTTAATCAAGATGGTGCAAGAGATTAGTTGTGTACGAACAATTTTCCACCCAACTGCAGTCATATAGGGTATATGCCACATCAAACTTGGGCTATAATCCCATTGGGATGAAGGAAATAAACTACAAAATGACAACTCACTCAAACCAACCTAATTTTGCTTAGGCTTCATTCACTCCGACCCAATTTCTCCTAGGCTCATGGAATATTCTTACAATTGAACATTCCATGTAAGTCATCCAATCATCAAACAATCTTGGCATTCTTATCCACTTCAATACAAAACACAAGGAATCCATTTGCCTTCTTTGCTCAACTATCCCTCATGAGTATTCTTCCCTTCCAATTGTTTTCTCTATAAGCAGGAAGAACCCATAATGTTGTCTACCTTCTAGGATCCTTACAGTTCCCCATGATGATTGTACCCAACTCTATGCCTCTGTAGCTATGTGAGGTAGACTTCCTCACCAACCACCGTATGCATTTAATGATTTGGTTTCTAAATCAAATATGTTGGATAAGATTTAAATAAGATACATAATAAAAAGTAAGAGTTCCTATGAAACATAGGATTATTTTCCATTGGCCCCCCTTCCATCTTTCTCACTTTTAAGCTCATAGCCCTCTTACACTTTCGATATCCATTTTGGACCATTATATTAATTGTCAAAAATAATATTTATATAACTTGAACATATCACAAAAAGTACACCACACAATACATTCCCATTAACATAACTATATAAATAAATACTAAATTAATAATAATAATAAATAAATAAAAACACATCCTAATCCAATGACAAGACCTAACCAAGGAAAATAGCCCATCAACCATCATGAATAGTTAATACCTATAAATATAACATCACATAATATCGTATCAACCATATTTTATCATATCTATTATTCAATTATTTATATTGTCCTACATGAATTTCAACTATCTTTCATCATTATGTTGAATATTTCTCAATTAATAAACTATTATTCATTTGAAACACAACTTTGTAGATGAGGGTTGACCATAAAATATTCTTATCAATATGTCAAACAATTGTATTTAATAACCCTACACTCCAACAACAACACTTCTGATATGATCCATTAAGAAAAGTATTAGTCACATTAATTATTATTAATGAAATACATGAAGCATAATGAAGTTAACAAAAAGGAAAACGTAAACGCACCCAACATCCAAGTGGATTGAGGCCGCTATTATCTCCATATTTTATTTAGTTTATATATATTTACACTATTAAACAATAAGAACCTAAGTTGAATAGTGTAAATATATATAAACTAAGGATTGCACCAAAGGATTGGAAGTAGGGTTTTTGGAGTAGATGGACAAAGGGGTAAAAGGATTAGTACCAACATTCCCCCATATTCGGCTTCCCCCATAAGACTAGCATTATCTAGATTAATAATACCCTGTTCAACCTCCCTATGTGCCAACAATTCCCCCCCCTCATTGATACCCTCTAAATAAACAGTAATTTGCCCCAAATCCCGAGTAGGTTTGTTAACAGAATCAACCCCCTCTGAACCAGTATTAACACCAAATAGGTCCTGGTATGCTTTAACCTTTTCAGTGTGGGGATCTTGACCAAGGACAGGGTAACACCCCCCAGGGGTTTCAAAACTCTTCTTCTTCAGTGAAGCATTCGTATAAAAAATAATGTCGAGATCAACATCAGGAATCTCATTCAAAATAGGATTCGTGGGAACGAAAGACTTACCCAGAATTTTCAAACAATCATTTCCCCCAACATGCTGGTCCTTCACCTCTAATGAAAGACCAAAATGGGAGGTCCGAATCCACGCAGGAGGAACGGGAGAAGAGAAATCCAGACACGGAGCCCTAACATGTCCAGTCTTTTGACACACAAAGCACCGAAAAGGCACCCGATAGTAGTCAAGTCTTTGCTTCCAAATCTTATGCCCCCATGCCCATTCCACTTCCTCTGGTAATCCCTTCGCCATTTCAAAAGAAACCATAACACGTGCAGAGCGACGGTCAAAGCCATAAAGGGATCGATTATCCAGGCGCACGAATTCCCAACAATGTTGGCGATGCCCATCAAAATCTGCTCCGACTAGAGTTCGATAGGTAATCCAGGAATAAGAAGCCAGAGGTGTCGAACACTCTGTTTTTCCGAAAGAGGGTCGAAAGCCAGATGCCACTTCTTCAAATAGAATGAACCTTCTTTGAAGCACCAAAATCACTTGAGGATTAACCCAACATGCTCAGGCTTTGAATAAATGAACATTATCCATCCGTTTATGAGCTGAAGCACCCGTGGCATGTCACCCACAATCGACATCCAATTTTTCCTAACCCACTCAACAAGCTCCTTTTGATCACCAGATGTAAACTCCAGCTGGCCAACAATCGCTCTATTCGCCAACATTTCGATACAAGCAAGGTTTGTATCCAGGGGGATGATAAAACGCTCCACACCCTCACAAACCTTCAGGGCCTTAACCCTTCTACGGTTTCGAGCTTTAGCCCCCCTAAATCTGCCCAGCCATCCCTCATTAGGGATGGAGCATTTCGCAGAAGAATAAGGGTAACGGTCCCCTGCAAGTGAATCCAAAGAGAAATTCAGTGCAGCCCCTCCACGAGCCGAGCCATTAAGGGGTGAATGGTCACAAACACCACCAGGAGGGAATAAATACCTAACCCATCACAAAGGTGACCCATAGACAGCATACAGACCGGAACCTGCCCTTCCAAACTACACACTTGTCCTGATCACAGGTACAAGCAGTAAGAAGACCCAGCTATCCTCCAGTTGAAAGGTAAGTATGGAAATACAAAAAATAGGGAAAAACCACCTCATTCAAAACCAAAAATATGACTAGGTATCCAACCCATAGATTCGCACAAGTTGAGAGAGTGAAAAAACCACAAATAGTGTCACCCCACACAAAAAACTGAAAACTACATGCAAGAGCGGCAGTGAAAAAACCACAAATAGTGTCACTCCACACGAGAATTGAAAACTACATGCAAGAGCCGCAAATCAAGAACATTAATCGTAAACCAGATGCTTCCCACTTTTTTTATACTTGGCTGGTACTGAGATGGTTTCAACGAACCATCTTGACTCCAAGTTAACAAATGCTAACGACGAGACCCCTCCGACTTCAATTTTCAGTCCCCTACTGCAAAAAATCCATGAAACCCTAGCCATGGAGATCAACTTAGGTTCTTATTGTTCCTGTTGATTATTGATGGCATGAGGAGAATGATCAAACAGGCTGTAAACGAGGGTAAGATAAAAGGACTGAAAATCTCAAAGGAATTATATATATCTCATGCATTATTTGTGGATGATGTCTTATTGGCTGGCATTGATACGTTGGAGGAGTGGAGAGCTTATCAAGAGATCATTGCCTTATTTTATAAAGCGTCTGGTATGAAGGTAAGCTTGAAGAAGTCTTGTTTATATGAAAATTTGGTTGACGATGACAGGATGAGATTATTAAAAACTTTGCTGCCATATAAATGGTGTAAGATTGTTGATGGATTTACATATTTGGGCTATCAGCTTAAGCCCAATGGATATCTTGTCAAAGATTAGCAGTGGCTGATCAAAAAGTTCGAGGCCCGGATTTCTCATTGGACTTACCGCCTTCTATCTATCGGAGGTAAACTTACTTTGGTAAAGTTTCTTCTGCTTGGTACTCCGGTATACTAGTTTTCACTGCTTCCAGTACCTTGCTCTATGCTCAATACTCTAAGAAAACTTCTTTTTAGCTTCCTTTGGACGGGTGGTATGAAAAATTTGTATATATCTATGATTGTCTAGGATAGAATATCCCTCCCATTTTCTGCCAGTGGTTGGGTGATAAAAGATTTAACTGTTTTTAGTGCTGCATTATAACTAAAGAGTCTTTGGAGGGCTCTTTTTGGGAATTCGCTTTGGTCTACAGTGATACATCAAAAGTATGTGAATTCCAAACTCTCACATTGGCTGAGGACACCGGGGAAAGTGATACGGGGAGCATCTCCAATCTGCAAGGGCTTTACAAAGGTGTATTGTTGGCTCGCAGCTAAACTATGTTGGCAAGTTGGCAACGAGACAGAAGTTGTTGTTGGTATTGACCCGATTGTCGGCTTGGACGATAATTATAAATTGTCTGACCCTTTATTGCATAAAATCAGATCTGCTGGTTATTACACCTTGAACTCTATCTTAAAAAACAGTTCACAAAGTTATTGGATCGGTGCTGATGAGCTCCAACTTCCTGAACATTTAGCACTGGAATGGGTAAGTTATATACAAGCATTAAATGAGGTCGGTATTCGACTTGGCTGTGTAGAAGACTCGATGCTATGGGCAGGCAATGAGGCCACCGGCAAGGTAACAGCTAGCTCGGCATATAATTATATGATCATGAGGAGGTGTATTTTTCCCATCCACTGGTGGTACAGAGTCATCTGGTTTTGGCATATACCATTAAAACGTAAGTTTTTTTTATGGTTTGTATTATAGGATAGGCTCAAAACATGAGATAATCTCTCATTAAAAGGCTGGATTGGACCAAGTTAGTGTGTCTTTTGTAAGAATGAATCCGAATCTGTTTCACATCTCTTTATTGACTGCACATTCTCAATTAGCGCGTGGGAGAAGTTCGCTATGAATTTTTGTTTCTCTATGAAGTGGGCTAGCATCAATGTGGGAGCTTGTCTGCATTCTTGGATCAGCACTGAAAAATCTTACTCCACACTACCGGTTTTCATTTGCTGGGCGAGGAACAAAGCGATTTTTGAGAATATTTGTCCTCATCTTGATACAGTATACAACTCTGCCATTAGTCATTATTTGAAATTTCAAATGCAAGAAGCTGATCCTGTTGAACGTAACATAGGGCAGTTCCACCTTACTATTGACGACCCAGTACTATTTTTTGATGGAGCTGCAAAATTGGGGAATTGTGGTGTAGGTGGGGTAATCTTTCTCAATCTGGAACACTATTATACTCTTCGTATGAACTGTGGGAAAGGGACCAATATGAAAGCAGAGCTATTAGCTCTTTGGTGTGTTCTTCAGGCTGCAAGCCTCTTTGGACTGCCAGATGTAAAAAAATTTGGTGACTCAAGGGTGACTATTAAGTGGGAAAAAGGGGAATATTCATTGAAGGTCATTCATTTGGAAAATTGGTGCAACATGATACAGACTGAGTTAATAATTTTCAGATCTGCTACACTTGAGCATATCTATAGAGAGCACAACACACAGGCTGATATGCTTTCGAAGCAAGCTTTGGAGGGAGTAGAAGGTGTCTTATTCTGGGAAGAGACCTGTGAGAACTTGGTTTTAGACTCTGGTTCTTTATATTTTCTGGGCTAGGGATTCCGGTTATAAGTCATATGTTTGGGCTTTTTGGACTTTGTAATATGTCAGTTGTTGTATTTGGGGGATCCCGATTACCATAGTTTATGGTTTTTTGGACCGTTTGTTTATCTTTGATGATATATACTATTTGATTCAGTTAATTGAATAACAATAGTATGCTTTTTTTCGTGGGAAAAAAAATAACCTAAGTTGAAACTCGACATTTATAGGAATATAAAATAAGAGTATAAGTTGACAAAGCCATTCTAGAGTTCAAGTCATTACAAATTAGTTTGCACATTTCGAAAGGATATCAATGGCATTACTATCACTGGACACAACATGGTGAACACATGCAATATGCAACTTTGACAATTAGGACATACTATCCATATGTATAAACCTTAGGGAGGCAAATATAGCATTGCTACTTGTAATGCTACTAAACGAATAGAGAAAGAGCGTTACTTGTACACTATTGGGATAAGTGTAAGTGTCCAGGAGGATGTTTGGTGGAGAAGGATATGGTTTTGACGGTGAGAAAGAGCATGACTTGTACACTATTGGGATAAGTGTAAGTGTCTAGGAGGATCTTTGGTGGAGAAGGATGGGGTTTTGATGGTTTCTTATCTAGGGTTTGGAGAGTTTGAAATTGTACTAGTTTGTGATACATTGTTGATATGTACAAGTGCTTCAATTGTCTAATCATTGTGTCTTTGCATATTTGATTTTTGGCTTGTATCATCATTTTGATTGGGTTATTTCCAGTACTTGTTGTTCATTTTGATTTAACATAGCATAGCTCTAAAACTGTTAAGTGATATAACATGCATCTTGAAGATAAGAAGGTAGATATACCGCTGCAAATTATGTTGCATTAAATAAATTTCAGAGCTGTTATATGCATAAAAAATGTGCCCTTAGGGTTGAAATTTGTTGCTATTGAAGTACACTTGTTAGGTATCTTTTCTCTTGGGTTGATAATTTATAAATTGCCATGGATATTCCACTCGAATAGTTTATCATAACAAATACTACAATATTTTGTAGATCTTGTGATATTATGTAGGTTTTTACTTTAGATTTTCAAATTTAATATTAATAGCTTTGCACACAAAATACTGAAAAAAACTACACAATTAACACACCATCAACACAATGAACATAAGATGTACTTTGAGAAAACCCAATACGACAAAGCCCCAACTAAAAGTTGAGGCCTGCACCTTACTCTTTTATTCTCAGTTGAGGAATGCAAAATACAAAGAAAGTGCACTCAATATTGAGTTTCCATGGACACTATGGCCAATATGGTTGCTACAAGATCTTCCACTTCCTTTACTCTACTCCAAAATGCCACTCAATTTTTTTGCTCAACTAAGGAACAATACACATTCCAATAAGAATGGAACACTTTACTTTCCTAGAGGCCTAATATTTAAGAGGGTTTAATAACCATCTAGGATTAGGGTTTGGGTTTTTACATGCCTCAACTCTCGGTTAAGGTTTTGGACCCTATAGAATTTTATTTAAAGTCCAAATGTGTGAGTAGTGAAAGCTAACATGGCATCCACTTAGTATCATGGTGGTCAACATGATAGGTCAACTTGTAAGAGGCATAACTTCCTCAAACAAACTATGATTAGGGTGAGCCTTAATATGTAAAACAACTTCAAGAGGTTGGGAACTTTTTGAAAAAAGTTTTGGACCCAAAAACAAGCATTGAAGGCCTCAAATAGGCTTCGAAAGTCTCTGGATCTCAAATTACCAAGGTAAGACCTACCCTTAAAATGGGCCCTACAAACAAATACCTCTAGTGTTTCCATAAAAAAAAGTAGCAAAATAGATGACAAATTATATAATGATCCATTTTGGATCAACTCCCTAGTGATTTGGGTTGAAAAGAAGTGAAGTGTTGTTGATTGTCTCTTGTTGCACTGAGAGGAGGGAGGTGCTCTACAACCCAGTATGGGGGAGATGTTGTAACGTAATGTAACGTTACCAAAAATAAAATAAAATAAAAATA